>CM077152.1:6132937-6609245 GCA_039583875.1 Platanthera guangdongensis
TTTAAAAGCGGAGGTTGGCTATTTGCAGACCATTTCAGAAATCTATAAATAGGACCCAAGGGGTACCTCAGAAGACATGCTTTTCGGGCTCACTTGTTCCCCAGTCTTCTAACATTTTCTGAGGTTGTCTTAGCTCGGATTTTGGCTAAGGAGGGAAAGCGCTCTAAGATGTTCCAGGTGTGTGGTGGGACCTCCACGCCAAGCCCTTGAGTCAGTTCCCTTCTTTTTTCCTTTGTTATTTGGCTTGCAGGAGAGAAGTATGTGCGCGATCACCCATTCCCCAAGGGTGAACTCCACAAAGACCGAATTCTCGGTTTCAACACCACCAAAATATGTCCTTAATTATATATATTAATAGATTCTTAGTACTTCTTGGGTTAATCTTATAAAGACCCTGATTTTCGGGATTCCCAAATAATTTTAAGGATCGAACACTATTTTAATAAAAAAGATCGCAGTATAAAACCATAGTACAAAGATCATAAATATCATCACTTTTATTTATTCATTTGTTTAATTACAATAGTTGCTACAGAAAATGTTGAGTACTTTAACCGTACTCAATACGAAAATCACAATTAAGATCAGTGCAAGAGGCTTTATGCCTTTCCCGAGCTTCGCCAATTCTTTCGACGGAATCTTTTTTGGTACACTGGGTGACACTCTCGTTGCCTAAAAAATGAGTTCACAAAAGGTTAGTCATAAAAATTATGTCTATGTGAGAAAATCATTTCATGAATAGTTATACATGCAAAGAATGAGAGATAACAATACACATACATTATAATAAATCATCAATTTCACTTACTCTTAATACTGTCCCTTGATTTGCCCTTTAATTTTAGTTACATAAACTAGGAAATGCTCAGATATGCAAACTTGAATTGGCCACACCCCCGAAGGGCAAAATTGTAGACTCACCCCTACTAGTGAATCCATTAGTATATGGCTCTACATTATAAGACTTGATTAGTTTATGCATTTCCTTATGCATAATTTATTATTATTATCTTTATCATAAATTTCGTAAAAACATGAGTTTTTAATGAAATAATCCCCTCAAAAATATGTATCACTTTTATGTTTTTCCCTCGCCCACATTTATTCCATAATGATATATCATTGAGTTAAACTCATATGCATATACACTGTTTATTTCAAAAGGTAAAACGAGAATATGAAATTACGTGAATAAAACTTAATTTAAGAAATAAGAAACTCAACAAGGCCTTTCTTTTACTAATAGTTTTGTTCGCATTATTACAACGATTATCTTGCAACGCCATCCCCTTGTCCTTGGGCCTCAGAAAAAAAATGAAATTGTACGTACTTTTTATTTGGGTTGCTTTACTTGATATTCGTAGCACTAATGTTTTAAAAGGCGTTTAAAATCCGTCAAAATTACAGAAGCCAAAATAAATGACAAAAGAAATGTTTATACGAGTTATCCAATCAAAACAGTCCTTAACCGAGACTGCGAATCTCAACCTCAGCCGCCAAACGACACATAACCAAAAACAACTCTTAAAATAGCTCAAAAATAGTCCCAAAGTTAGTCGTTTAAACATCACAAGACATCTAAATAGCACAAAAATAATCGCAAAACAGTCCCCAAAATCAGCAAAGTTTAATACTAAAAGTATCCCTAAAAATATGTATAACAACCCATTAATAGGTGTTAACAGCTCACTAAAAATAACCACAAAATCAGACACATATGGTTTTAAAATCAGCCCACTAAAAACAACCATAAGTTAGCCCAAAATATGTAGTAAAATATCCCTAAAACAATTTGCAAAATCCATACCAAGGGCGGCTAAAACCCAATTTTATCAAAGTAACATTTAAGAAGTGTATAGAGAGGAGGAATGGTCGAACCAGTAAAGGGAAGAGAGGAGAAGGGGTAGTGCACATCAGCTACACAGGAGGCAGCACAACAACTACATAGGAGGTAGAACATCAGCTACACAGGAGCAACTCAGGAGTAGCAGCAGGGCAACATCAGCTCGGGAGCAGCAGTAAGGAGAAGTAACAGCTCGGGAGTAGCAGAGGGAAAGCAGTAGCAGAGCAGCGACATAAAGATGGCAGCAGCAGTGCAACGACAGAGAGAAGGCAGCAGCAGAGCAGCGATAGAGAGAAGGTAGCAGCAAAGAAGTAGTAGGGAAACAACGACAGGAAGTAGCAGCAGCTCAACCACACAAAGGGGCAAGAGAGGAAGAGACGAGGGAGTGAAGAAATGAGAGAGGTTCAACTTTTATAACAAGAGATAAGAGGTCACAAGACAAACAAGTCAATCAAGAGAGTTATTTCACCTCTTAAAGGTGTCACCAAATCATCCCCACAGCACATATTAGCCAACACTTGGCTAGCCAAGTGTCAAAACCAGCCAGCACACAATCCAGCCATCACACAATCCAGCCAGCACACTACTAAGGGCAGCCCACTTACACAGGCCCATTTGAAATGGCAGCCCACAATAATCAGATGTAATTGGCTATTTGCACCCACAAATTAAATTAAAACAAATTTAACAAATAAAATGAAATGGAAAAACACGAAAAGTATTCGTAAAAATTTGATTTGCCTCTTGTTCATCATTAGGGAAAAATTAAAATTATTTGGCACATTTTTGGGGTATCACAAAACTAAGGCTCAGTTTGGGAGGACTTATTTTCACTTGTCACGCGGTTACGACCGCAAGACCGGATCTTAATTAAGGTTCGGTTCATGCGGTCGTAACCACTTGACCGATGAAAATAAGTCCTCCCAAACGGAGCCTAAGTGACATGGAACTTACAATCTCGCACTAGTGATATTGTGACATGCTAGAAGTTATTGACTCGTGAAGGAGTGATGAGGTGATTGAATAATGGCTGATCATACGAGTATGTGTTGATGAAGTTGATCAACTCACTTCACGGTCAACACATTAAAAAATAGTGACTCAATGATAGAAAAAATAAAAGTAAAATACATAAAATGAAAAAAATATCATGTTAGGTGAAACACGTCTATATCATGAAAGTCTCCTCGCATATAACACATTTTAATATTACAATACTTCTCCTCAAGATTGACGAAAGATATTTACTAAGTCTATCTTATTACAACCTTTGATCATATCTTCTGAATTGAATCTCTTGGTCATGCAATCTGCTACCTGACCCTTGGTCGAGACGTGACTCAACTCCAGTAACACAATATCAAGCTTTTCTTTTATGAAAAACATATCAATCTTTATATATTTGGTTCGATCGTGCTGGATTGGATTATTTGCAATATTGATGGTTGATTGACTATCACACTACAACTTCATCTTACCTTCTTGATCTAACTTCAGTTCCACAAGCATCCCTTTCAGCCACATAAGTTTTGCAACCCCTAATGACATGGCTCTATACTCTACTTATGCTGTCAATCTAGCCACCACTGACTATTTCTTGCTCATCCAGGAAACTGGGTCGCCTCCCATAAATATATAGTAGCCTGAAGTGGACCTCTAGTCATCCACACACCTTGCCCAGTCAGAGTCGCAGTAGCCCTCAATCTTTACATGCTCATTCCTTCTGAATATCAGCCCCTTGCTAGGAGCATTCTTCAAGTAACGCAAAACCAGGTACACAAACTATATATGGCCCTTTCACAGGTCATGCATGTAGCGGCTCACCACGCTCACAACAAATGAGATGTTCGGGCGAGTGTGGTTCAAGTAAATCAGCCTCCAGACCAGCCTTTGATACATCTCACGATCTACTGGTTTCCCTGTCTCAGAACCCAGTTTACATTTCTAATCGATTGGTGTCGCAGTAGGTTTATATCCCAACATCCCCCTTTATGTGAGAAGATCCAAAACATATTTACTTTATAAAAGGACTATCCCCTTTGCCTCATGTTGAAGCCAAAAATGATCTTTGTTGAGTTCGGGGTCCCAAAAGAGTGGTGACCGCGCATCTACTACCCTCAAGCGAACGATCTAGGCACAAGATCAGGAACACAAGGGACAGACCCAAGGTCTCAGCGTGGAGGACCCACCGCATACCCGGAAGACTAACAAACTCTTCCCCTCTCATGCCAAAGGCTGAGCTAAGACACCTTCGGAGGGCATTCTCGGCCGACCGGAATATCTAAGGAGAATCTCGAGATCAACTCTCTCCTATCCAGATGTGTCTCCTTGGGTCTACACAAAATGCTCCTCACCTGCCCTACTGATGGCGCAAACTCATCGAGCAATTCCACGACACGCTGCCCAAACTGGGCCACTAACAGCGTAACCCCGCTGTCCTAAAAGGCTGACAACAGGTCATTAGGGGCTTCCCAGCAATTATACCTCGGGGCCCCCACGGGGCGAGCGGTTCATGAGAACACCGCCCGCCTAAGATAGAAGAAGTAAGCTACACATACACAGAGCATCACAGATATTAAAAAATATTACAGGAATATGAATTACATACTTCGGCACGCAGACCGGCAATATAAGCAAAAATAGGCCTTCGAGGGCCAGCACCAGCTTGGGCTTAAGCCCGCTACTCCCCGCTTGGTACTGCAACACCTGTACGTCAACGTCTCAAATGGCGGCGGTCAGCTAAACGCCAGTCGGCTAACATGAGCGGACCAAATATATTGCACCCACCCCTTTTTCGGGGGCTGTGGCGCGCATTCCCTACAAACGGATAATATACAACTTCCTCGGAGTCTTCTCCGGGAACCCCAGAACATCACCAATCCGGCTCACATGTCCGGATGGGCTTCACACAACATGCCTAAACCCGTACTCACACTTCCCGGCGCTAACACAGTTAATTGCAGGGACGTACACGTCAACCCGTCGGAGAGCTCCCTTCCTCCACTCGTTGGTGGGGAGGGGCTTCCATGCAAATATATAAACTGAGGGCTTCACCTGCCCAAGTAGAAACATCGTTACCCTTGACGCGTGTTTTTTGTCGGCGGTGTCGGGCCTTGCTGAGGAAATAACTTCTCATCCTCCTCCTTGATGGCCGATTCTTTGCTAGTAGAGATGGAATTATCCCCCTCTCTCTCTTGGTAGCTGGTTCGAGCTCCAGGCGGCGCCAGGAGAGGAGCTCCCGACCGACCTCGCTATAGGAGGCGCCGAGAGAGGAGCTCCCGGCCGGCCTTGCTGTAGGCAGCGCCGGGAGAGGAGCTCCCGGCCGGCCTCGCTATAGGCGGCGCCGGGAGAGGAGCTCCCGGCCGGCCTCGCTGTAGGCGGCGCCGGGAGAGGAGCTCCCGGCCGGCCTTGCTGTAGGCGGTGCCGGGAGAGGAGCTCCAGGCCGGCCTCGCTGTAGGCGGCGCCGGGAGAGGAGCTCCCGGCGGGCCTCGCTGTAGGCGGCGCCGGGAGAGGAGCTCCCGGTCGGCCTTGTTGTAGGCGGCGCCGGGAGAGGAGCTCCCGGCCAGCACTGTTGTACCCTAGGTGGCGGCGTCAAAGAGAGAACTGAGAGAGAGAGAGAGAGCCGAGCTCGGGCTGCCCCTAGTGGCCGACGATGAGAGAGGGGAGTAGAGCTCGGGCAACACTCGCTAGAGGCCCCCTGGATAGAAAAAATAGGAGGAGCCGGGTTGCACTCCTCTTTGCGGCGGCGGCCTTGACTGAAAGAGGTGGAGGCTCGGGCTGATCTCCAGGCGGCGGCCTGGACTGGAAGAAATGGAGGGGCTCGGGGGTGCTGCTCCAGGCGGCCGGAGAAAGAGAGTTGGACGGGAGGCGGGGTGCTGCTCCAGGTTGACGGGAGAGAGAGATGCGGGGGCGGGCGGCTGCTGTAGACGGCCGGAGAGAGGGAGGGGTGGCGGCATCGGGCTGCTGCCTGGCCGAACCCTAGCGGGGGAGAAGAAAAACCCCCTGATCCCCTTTTTCTTTTTTCTTTCTTTCCTCTGCCCGCAGCCCCCCTGCTCACTCTCCGCCTCTCCTTTTAATAAAAATAAAAACTTATATATATATATATATAATATAATATATATTATAATATATATAAGTTTTAAGCCTATGAAAGTAAAACTCTGCTTGCACGCACGAGGACCCGCACGTCCTCGGACAGGACTGTACTACACTGCCGCTCATAGCATGTCCCGAGCGCGCCGCTTGGGGAGGATCCCGCTCGACCGGATACGGGGTTGTACACCTCACAAACAATCTCAATCCCAAAGAAATACCTAAGAAGACTCAAATCCTTCACCCCAGACTCCTTACCCATAGCCCCCCTGAGGAGGTGAATCTCCCGCTCATGATCTCCTGTGATGATTATATCGTCCACATACACCGCGAGCATAATGATGTGACTTTCATTTTGTCTGATAAACATTGTATGATCAATGTTTATTGTTGATAACCCATTCCAATCATTACCTTCTTGAATTCGTCGAACAACGCGCGAGGTGACTACTTCGGCCCATAGAGGGACTTCTTCAACTTGTAGACTTTGGCTTTTGTATTGGCTGTGCCAAACCCTAGTGGTATCTCCATGTATATCTCCTCTGCTAGATCACTATGAATAAATACATTCTTCACATCTAGTTGGTGCAACCTTCATCCATCATTCACCTCCAATCTGATCAAAGTCCTAACAGTTCTCATCTTCGCAACGGATGCAAATGTCTCATCATAATAATGTCATAAGTCTAGTTGTATCCCTTAGCAATCAATCGAGCCTTGTAGCGCTCTACCTATGGTTCTGATTTATAGTGAACATCCATTTGCATACAATAACTTTCTTATCCTTTGGCAATAGTGTCAACTCCCAAGTATTATTCTTCTCAAGAGCCCCCATATCCTCCTCCACCATTGTCTTCCATTTCATATCATCTTTGACAACCTGCTAATTGTTAAGCACAATAATATTATCCAACAATGCAATGGGTGCTCCGTGAGATGAGGAGATATGATCAAAAGAGACAAAAGAAGCAAGCTCCCAACTGTATCTATCAGGAGGATTTCCCGCATTGCTGCGAATAGTCCTCCAAAATGTGATAGTTGGTGGAGGAGAAGTAGAGGGAAGGATATCACCTGAGGCTTACAGTGATGAAGGTGATTTATGAGTAGGGATTGGCATAATCAAGGGACTAGGAGCTAGACTGGGCACATGCACTAAAGTTGGTATTGTTGGCAGCTTCCCCCTCCTTCTATATGTGAGTAGCCCCCCCCCCCCCCCCCGAGTTGTAGGTCTAACATCTCGCCTCTCCTTCTCAATCTCCTCGTGCTACTCCTCATCACTCTCCTTCTCCTCCTCCATAGATCCTCCCTGTCATATTCCTAGATCTATCACCAACATCTCCCTCTCTCATCTCATATCTTCGGTATCTGACAAATTTGGTGTGAGTAGTGCTCCATCATGTCGATAGCAATGTTATATCTCTCTAAAGTGAACATCCATGCTCACAAAGCTTTTTTTTTCTACTGGACTCTAGCACACATATCCCTTTTGAGTACAAGAGTAGCTCACAAACATACACTTGACTTCCCTCGCATTAAGCTTAACAACACCCAGCCTATTATCCTTCACGAAGCACACACACCCAAATACCTTCAAAGGAAGAATCCCCCATTATGTACCTGTAATAGCTAACATGACAACTTCCACCCCAGAACCTGTGATGACATTCTATTGATCAGTTATGTCGTTGTCAACATCGCATATCCCCACAGACTTTAAGGAACCTTCATGTTGAGCATCATACTCCTTGTCACCTCCAAAAGGTGTTTGTTATTCCTTTCCGCCACTTCATTCTATGCTGGTGTATATGCACACATGGTCTAGTGCAATATCCTATAGACTAATAAATACTCCTTCATTGCCCTATTAGTGTATTCTGTCCATTATCTGACCTTAGTACCATAATCATTGTAGTATCTTATGGAAATCGTGGGAGCAGGTAAATACCTCACTTTTATTTTTCATCAAATATAACCAAGTAAAACAGGATGCACAATCAATAAAATTGACAAATTACTTATAACCATTCAAAATACTTACAACATAAGGTCCACATACATCAAAATGAACTACATCAAAAATAGAAGAGCTCCTCCGCCCCGCACTAATATATGAACTTCTAATAAGCTTTTCTAAATCACAAACATCACATACCAATTTAGCTTTATTTACTTTTTCAAAAAAGTGCAGGAAATAATCGAGACATAAGGTCAAATGAAGGGTGCCCCAACCGCTTGTGATGGAGTACTAGTGTATCCTCTACACTCACCTTCTGTCCTCCAACTATTGTCTTCTCTACCACAGATACCAGAGCTACGTCCAATCCTCCCTGATCCATATACCATAGCCCGTCATGCCAAGTCTCTGTCCTAAGTATCAGTCTCGTCTCTTTCTCCTGGAAAGTCACCTTGGGAATATCAAAAGAAATAATACATCTCAATTGAATGATTATGGAACTAATGGATAAGAGACTAAATGGAAAAGAATGAGCACACAAAACGTTAGATAGTTTTACCGAACCTGAACAATTAATAATACCATTACCGACCACTAGTTAGAATGTACTATTCACTATCTGGATGTTATCTGCAATAGCTAGGCGAGTGTAGGAGGAAAAATCCACTGCATTTCCTATTACGTGATGTGAATCTCCCGAGTCAATGATCCAATTTGATGTCTTGGAGGAAGATATAAATGCTAGAGCAAGAAATCCATTAGTTGGGTGGGCATACATAACTATAACCCCAACAACATCCCTGCTCTCCTCGCACATTTGTTTTCATCTTGATGCCCTCCATCATGCTCAGAAGGGTCTGCTCTGCCTTTGGATAGAGAATGCTGACTTCCCTCTCACTGTCATTCATGCCCATATTGATATGGTATCCTCCTCGGCCACCACGAGCCCGACTACGTCCACAACCTCATCCATGTCCACCACCCAAATCTCTCTCTTTGGGCGGCTTGGGGCAGGCAAGCCTCAGATGGACCACCTCACCACAATTATAGCAATGCCAGTTTCTTCCCTCTATCTAGTAACATCAGGGCAAACAACTGCCAATGCTGACTTTACAGTAGTGGACTTTACTGTCCCTGCCTGAAGTTTGAGACCAGTCTCCTCCTACATCATGGCATAGATGACCTCGGTAAGCATATGAATCTTCATACCAGAAAAAAGCAGGGCTCTTCGTGTAACATCCCGACTTTTATTGGGCCACCAGAAACCTAATGGGCCCAATAAAAGTGACCCAAACCTCTGCCCGTGACCCGGTAGGAGGCAACACTAGGCAAGGTATAAAGCTAGGAAACTCCGATTTGAGTTCTATCAGTTCATGTGGCCTCGTATAGTAAATACGAGCGCGTCGGAACTCATTCCGTTGAACTCTGAGGTAACATGATGGATATGACAGTTCCTCGTAAAACGTCGCGAAAATGAGATTTTTGGATATTGACTTAGAGAACTTCGATTTGAGTTTTGTCAGTTCTTGTGGACTCGGATAGTCAATACGAGTGCGTTGGAACTCGTTCTGTTGAATTTCGAGGTCATATGGTGGATATGGCCGTTTCTCGTAGAACGTCGTGAAAATGAGATTTTTGAATATAGAGTTAGAGAACTCCGATTTGAGTTCTGTCAGTTCCTATGACTTCATATAGTCGACACAAACTCGTTGCGTCACGATTCGAAGCCTACCGATGATTATGAATGTTTTGACCGTTTTAGCGTGTTGCGACGTGCAATTTTGGAATATTGGGCAAATGAACTCGGATTTGACCCCGATCAGTGACATTGGATTCGTATGGTCAATACAAAGTTAACGAAGATGGTCCCGATCAGTTTCGATGATGTGTGGTCAATCTGTGGTCAATTCAAGCTCAGTCATGCACTGAAAAGCGTGCGCACACAAATTCTGACTCGACACCCCAACTTTGACCCAACTCCCGATGACTTGGACCTATTTTGACATTAACCCCCATGGGGAGACCCATCTGTGGTTGAATTTTGGTCAAACCCTCCCCCAAAAGCCTTTTTTTGGAATTTTCTCCAACGAAGAGTGCACTCCTCTCCATGGTTTGCTTGGGGTTATTCCCTCCACCCTTTGGACACCAAAACAACAAGCCAAAAGAAGAGAAATAGGCCATGGGCTAAGGTGAGGCCCAAACCCTCTTTTCTCCCTCTCTTCCTCACTCCCAAGCCCAAGCCCATAAACCCCTTTTATCTTTGATGCTAACACCTGTCTATACCTCCTATCCAGATGTGTGACATCTATCCAGCACAGTTGGAGGGAGGAGGAGCTCATTTTCTCCTATAGGGATTTATCCCACATCGTTAATAACTCAAAACCACCCCTTACCTTGGCTCTTCCAGAGCTCCAGCTCATCGGAAACTTCTTCCCGAGCTCCACCGACACCTTCGCCACCTCTCATGGCAACTTCATCGAGAGCCACCGGAGGCTCCCAAATCAGGTGGAAAACTTCTCCTCTCCTTCCTCCCTATCTTCTGGACACTTTGCATGCGAGCTCCGGCAGCCGGAGCGCCGCCGCCGTCAACTTCTCCCCTCTGATTATATATATGTATAAATATAGCCATGGCAGTGGCAAGCAGCCTGACCATCGCGGGGGGAGCCCCCACCCCCGCGTAGTCGACTGGGGGCGGAGCCTTGGCCGGCCGGCGGCGGAGAAGACCCGTAAGGTCTGTTTTCTGTACAGGCTGCGAGGGGGAGGGGGAAGATGATAAATTTTGAGTGATGTTATATGCAAACCAATAATGGCTATATACAAACCTTTACTATATACAAACCAATGTAAATATTTTTTTGTTATACACAAATCTAATGGTTATATACAAACCAATTTAAAATAAAAAAAAATAAATTTGTTAAACCAACAAAAAATTAAATTTAAAAATAACTCATCAATATCATCTTTTCAAAAATAAATTAGTTTTATAAAAACCAAAATTAACCGATATCAATTTGAACAACCTAAATTCGACTCCTATAATGAAAATTTTCAAACCAAGCAATGAAAAACTCACCTCTTGCAACTCAATGTTGCTAGATCCACCAAAATCTAAGATAACTCCACTGATTGACGGTAGATCGAATCTTGCAACTCAACGGAGTATGACAAAATCAGGTCTACGGATGAGGGAATTTCGGGATTGTCTAAATGAAGAAAATACACATTATTCTAAGAGATCTAAGAGTAGATCTAAGGTCTCTACATGAAAAAATGAGAGAAAAAATAGTTAGGGTTTATGGTAAATCTTGTTCCTGTGACTAGGAGAGATATTTGTTGAGGTAGAAAGGGGGCCGACCATGGTGCCATCGTCGGCCATGAGAGGGGTTCGTCGGCTGCCTGCAACACGCCGAAAATAGGAGGAAATAGGCGGCACTGGGTGCGAAGGGCTTCCACTCGGATGCACTCCAGCCGAGTTCGGGAACGGGAGGAAGAAGAGCAGCCCGGACCAGATGCTTGGAATGAGAAATCAGGATTTTTTTAGAGTTTTATTTGGTTAATGTATAGTATTTTAAAACACCTAAAAATTTCTAAAATATTGGTTTGTATATATCAATTATTGATTTATATATGACATCACCCTAAATTTTATAAGTTATAATTTTTATAATATTTTGATTATTATAATATTATAACTAAATTGGTGTTATATTTTCTGTGGGATAACCTAGGCTCCTAGCAAAAATGTTTTGAACATGAAAGTTGTTCCCCTTAATGAGAGAAATCTACAAAAAATATTTGGGAATTTTTGGAATTGATTTCGTATTTTTAAAGGCCCAAGTAAAAATTATTTGTCCAATTTAGAGGCCCAAAATTGCTCGGAAAATTTTGGAAAAATTACTAGGCTCTTTTTGGGCCCTTTAAAAGGTTGTATTAATATTTGGAAATCTTGGGATAAAAGCTGAAGATTTTCCAATTTCTTGGATCCTTGGGTCGCACTCGGAAATTTATGCGCTCAAATTCTTCGAAAATGAAAATCGAAGCACGCGACCACCTTATATACTGAATATTAAGTTCAATTGAGTAATCGACGAGAGTTATCGAGGCAAGATTCCAGCTCTGAGTATTTCGAGGTTTTTGCAAAACCACCGAGCGCCTCATTTTCAAATAACTCTCGAGCATTTTGGGTAGACTCGGAAGATGAAAGTACGAGCTTCAAGAAAAATAATACGCAAGCTCGTTCCGGGTGAAAAATTTCCTTCATGTGTTAAAATTGATTTTCGAGGTTGAAATTCGAGAAAAAATGTGTCCACTAACGAGATCTCAGATTCGATCCGACGCAAGCAATCAAATTGATATTTATTCTTGGATGAATAATAAAATGTAACTCATAATAATCTTCCCCTGATCCGATTAAGCCTTGATTAAAAAGGGCGCAACTGAATTGTTATCGGATCTTAATAATGTGTGAAACCCAAAAAAACCTCATGAGAAAGGAGATGGAACTGAACTAAACCTCTTGATAACGGAGATGAGACTGCATATGCCTCTTGAGAACAGAGATGAAACTGAACTAAACTTCCTGAGAACTGAGAAGGAACTGAATACACCTCCTGAGAACAGAGAAGGAACTGAAAATATCTCCTAAAAACGAAGATGGAACTAAAGCCTCCTGAATGTAGTGATTGGACTAGTAACACTTTATTTATGATTACTCTAGTCTTGCACTATTCCAGTTCCTTTATTTATTTCAGTTCAGTACTTTCAATTCAGTTCTACTCCAATCCCGTACTGGTCAAGTTCAATTCAGTTCTACTTCAGTCCCGTACTGGTCAAGTTCAATTTATTACTTTCAATTCAGTTCTACTCCAGTCCCGTACTGGTCAAGTTCAATTCAGTACTTTCATTTAAATTCTACTCCAGTCTCGTACTGGTCAAGTTCAATTCAGTACTTTCAATTCAGTTCTACTCTAGTCCCGTACTGGTAAAGTTCAATTCAGTACTTTCATTTCAGTTCTACTCCAGTCCCGTACTGGTAAAGTTCAATTCAGTACTTTCGTTTCAGTACTACTCCAATTTCGTATTGGTCACATTTCATTTCAGCACTCTAATTATGCAGCTTATATTATTAACAGCTTTAATTACCGTATTTTCATTACTGTAATTTACTATTATAATCACGTGTCTGGCTCTGACGAGCAGCCATCTGTTAAGATTGAGCTTTAGTTGAGGATAATCGGAGTTGAGGTGTTCCTCCAGGTTTAGCCCCAAATAAAGTGCTCTTATGCTCCTTGTCGAAAGTTAAGCTGAGCGTCACTGTCAGAAGATTAAAGCATAGTTGGGTAGGCCACCACAGACCCGGTGCGTGCCAGCTAGCAAAATTGACTGTTTGATTATTTGTAAATTACTTGCGGTGAACTGTGGCTGGTCAGTCCCTTCCGCAGACCGTTCGTACCGATGCGGGAAGGTCGACGACTCAAGGCGACAGAGAGATGAGTACCACGGGTGACCGACCATTATGTTTTCCCCATTGAGTTTCCTCCGCTGGTCGACCAAAATGTTGAATCGCCGAATGTAGCTCACATCCAAGAGTACACGGGGTTGTATGTCAGGGCCTGGGCTGTGCGGTACGACCACCCCCAAAAGTGGCAGGACTGACCACTATCACCGACGACCACATCGGTGAGGCCCGCGGGGCTCGCTACCCTGCTTGAAAAGAAGTGGTTCATATTATGTCGACATAGGGTGTTATGTGCGGCTGTGAATGCCTGCAATGTTATGCGCAGCTGTGAATGCCTGCGATGTGTCATGCGTGTCTGTGAATGCCTGCGATGTGTACACGGCTGTGAATACCTATGATGTGTATACGGCTGTGAATACCTGCGATGTGTACGCGACTGTGAATACCTGCGATGTTTGCACGGTTTGGTAATACATGCTATGCTGCTGTGCTAGTGGAGCCTAAATTATAATAGATGTATATTGTTGCTGCTAGTCCAGTTATACCAGGCTTCACATCTTTTTGGTTGCTCCTAACTTATTTATGAAATGTTGCGCTAACTCTTTCTTGCTTCAGCTATTTTATTTTATTGGGTGCATGCGCTCGTCCCCGGGATATGGATCCGGGGAGGAGAATGGTCGAATTCACATTTGGCCAAATCATAACTATGAGGCGATTATAGTTAGAACTTGGAATTGGGCATCAAAAACTTTGAATTGTATTCCCCATCTTGCAATTGGGCTTCTCCTTACTATCAATTTTTCCTTCTTATATTCTCCACATTTATTAATAACTGGATTTTCTCGTTGGCTCTAACATCATCAGGCTTTCCCACTTCTTTTGCTTGCAGAGTAGTTCACCAAATAGTTACCTATTGAGTAACAAACTCACATGGTGTGCCTTTACCCACTAAGTTTGATGTTACTCATTTTTTGAATTCATTATTAGATTTGATCTCCTCATCACTCTCCTCGGGAGCTTCTAAGACCCATGCTCAAAAGATCTTAACTAGGGCATCCCTACATCGAGAATGTCCTAGCCCTTACATTGATGATATCTTAGTGGGGAATCCTACGTGTGGTTAACATACATATGTTTATGAAACCAATATGGTCATTTTCATGGAATGCCAACGTTCCTAAGACACTTAGAGGCAATACTTGTGGATGAACAAATTGATGTCTTCATGAGCAAAAAGGATGCCCACAACAATGAGGTTGTCCAATAATGCTATTGAAATCCAAACTGAGCCTCGTGTTGAACACACACAACTTTATAACTAATAATACATCATTAAAAGTGCTTTTATACCCGGCTAAGTCACTGGCGCCAAGTAGGCGCAGACGAGTCATCTCTGCCGATCTCCAAAGTTATGAATAAGTTGTCTATATGGAATTGACTACGGTTCCCTGATTCTTACTCTAATTTTGGTTTTTTTATGTGGCTACAATGGTACATGTAATTTGTCATATAGAGTTAAAACTACAAGGAATTAACATATGAATAATTTATACAATATATAACTTCCCAAACATTTGTTTTACACTATTAGTAAGTTGAAGGACCAAAAAAACATAATAAATTGATCTTATTTGTAGTTTTAATAACTACAACAGCTTCAAATGAAATTTTCAGGGACCTCCCACTAAATTTGCTAAATTACATGTTGCACCCCTCTAGCTTTTGGAAATACAAAAATCCCCCCTCTTACTTTTGAAAAAGATGCTATGAAATGTAAACTTCGTGGGAGGTTCTTGTAATTTCAAAAAAGGGGTGCAACATATAATTATGCTAAACTTCAGGGAAAGTTTTGATAATTATTCATATACTTTGGTCCCTTTATCATATCCCATATGAGTGTGGCCAACACAGTATTTCTTCCAATTTCTCCAAGTACTCTTATGTGTGATCCTACAACCTCATATCACTTTGGTAGTGAGACTAACTGCTTGATTGCTTGGCGATCACCTTGGAAACACCAACAGTTACCGCCCCTGGTGTTATAGGACAGAGGGAAGAAACCCGACAGTGCTACAACTGCGGGGATGTGCGCCATCTGAGGAAAACCTGCCCCAAGCCACCCAAGAAGAGAGATTTGGGTGGTGGACGGGGACGGGGTCGTGGACGTGGTCATGCTCGTGGTGGCCGAGGAGGCTATCGATCCAATTTGGGCGTTACTGATAGTGAGGAGGAAGTATGCATTATCTATACAGAGGAGAATCAGACCCTACTTAGCTTAATGAAGGGCATCAAGAGGAAACATATGAGCAAGGGGAGCAGGGATGGAGCTGGGGGGTCACTATGTATGCCCACCCAACTGATGGATCTCTCGCTCTTGCATCCATATCCTCCTTCAGGGCATTAGATTGGATCATCGACTCAGGAGCATCATATCACTTGACAGGAAATGCATGCAAGTTCTCCTCCTACACTCGCAAAGTTACTGCACATAACATTTGGACAACAGACGGTATGTTCGGTCAGTGGTCGATAAGGGTACTGTTAATTATTTTGGTTCTGTAAAACTATCCAATGTTTTACATATTTCTTATTTTTTCGTTAGTCTCTTATCCATTAGTTTCATGATCATTCAACTGAGATGTGTTGTTTCTTTTGATATTCCAAAGGTGACTTTTCATGAGAAATGAACGAAACGGATACTTGGGACTGTGAATTGGCATTACAGTCTGTGGTATCTAGGTCGGGAAGGATTGGATGCAACTCTTGCATGTGTAGTAGAGAAGACAAAAGTTAGAGGATAAAAGATGAGTGTGGAGGATATGTTGATAGTTCATTACAAATAGTTAGGACACCCTTTTTTTATCATTGTAGCTAGATTATTTTTTGTTATTTTTGAAAGAACCAATAAAATAAAATTGGTGTGTGATGCATACACACCGGTACAGAACGGAGCGGCAAAAAGGAAGAACAAACATCTTTTAGAGGTGGCAACGAGTATGATGCTCGACATGAAGGTTCCTTAGAGTCTGCGGGGATATACAATGTTGATAGCGATATAGCTAATCAACAGGGTGCCATCACAGGTTTTGGGGTGGAAGTCTCTGTGTTAGCAGTTGCAGAGACATAATTAGGGGATCCTTCCTTTGAAGGCATTTGGGTATGTGTGCTTTATGAAGGATAACAAGTTGGGTGTTGATAAGCTTGATGTGAGGGCAATAAAGTGCATCTTTGTGGGTTACTATCATACTTAGAAGGAGTATGTGTGTTGGAGTCTAGTGAAGAAAAGATGTTTTGTGAGCATGAATGTTCACTTTAGAGAGCTAGAGTAGTACTACTGTTAGGAGAGAGCCCTACCCACTTGAGACTGGTCAGATACTAAATATATGGGGCAAGATAGAGAGGGGTTAGTGACATATCTATGCATATGCTAGGGAGGATCTCTGAAGGAAGAGCGGGAGAGTAGTGATGAGGAGCGGGAGGAGATTGAGGAGAGGCGAGATGTTAGACCCACGACTTAGGGGGAGCTGCTTACATATAGTAGGCGGAAACTATCAGATGAACCAGATCCAGTAACTGTGCCTAGTCTAGCCCCTAGTCCCTTAACTATATCGCTCCCTTCTCCTGGAGCACTTACATCGCCACAAGCCTCAGGTGATATCCTTCCCCATACTTATCTTTGCCAACTGTCACATTACAGAAGACTACTCATGGCATTGCGGGAAATCCTCCTGATAGATACAATCGAGATTTTGCGTCCTTTGTCTCGTATGATCATGTATGCTCTTCTCATGGAGCATTCATTATATCGTTGGGTAGTATTACTGTACCTAACAATTGGCAGGTTTATAAATCCTCCAGTGGCCGACTGGTGGGCTCTGTCTGCCCATCCGTCTGAGGGTGTAAGGTGGTACTAAATGTCAACCGGGTCCCCAAATAAGCATGGACTGACCTCCACTCCTTAGTTATAAATTGTCCATCATGATCGTACAATATCTTTCTCAGCACTCTATGGTATCAGATGAACTGCACCACAAACCTCCGCACCAAGTCACCCACTGGAGCATCCTTCCTGATCAGTAGAAATCTCGCCCCCTTTGTCAATCGATTGACAATCACCTATACCGAGTCGTTCCCCACATGTAACCTAGGAAGACCATGTATGAAATCCATGGCGATATCGTCGAACTTCCACTCTGGCACCGTAAGTGGCTGCAATAATCTATCCAGACTTTTACAATCTACCTTCACTAACTGACAAAACTCGCAATGGGTCACGAAGTATGTGATATCCCTCTTCATGCCCGACCAATACATCGTACTCTACATGTCGGCCGTCATCTTGGTGACGCTTGGGTGCACCGAGTACCTGATGCATTGAGCCTCGGTCATAATGTCCTCCTGAATCATGCACCAGGCCGGTATGTACACCCGTCCTCTCAAGCATAACAACCCATCCATCTCTGTATACTCCCCGGCCGTGCCCGCCTCCAAAGTCCTGAATAGTAGCCCTAGCTTGTCATCCATTCTCTGTTCAGCCCTAACACGACTTCGAATATCATCGGTAGTGCACATCGCGGCCAAAAACTCCTCGTAAAGCTCTGAGTCGTCCGAGGACACCAAAGTAATTTGCATATCCTCCATCATTCGTACCAGCTTCATAGCCATCAACTGGGGCTCTGCTCCTGAAGTGGTAGTCTTCCGTCTCAGTGCATCTGCCACCACATTCGCCTTCCCCGGGTGATAGTGTATCGTGTGCTCATAATTAGATAGAAACTTCACTCATCGTCTCTGACAGATGTTCAACTCCTTTTGTGTATCAACATATTTCAGATTCTTGTGATCCAAAAATATATCGCAGTGCACACCATAAAGATAATGTCGCCAAATCTTCAGAACAAACACCACTGCTCTGATCTCCAAGTCATGCACAGGGTAGCTCTACTCGTGCTTTTTTAGCTGCCGGGAGGCGTATCTATCACATGTCCATGCTGCATCAGTACAACACCCATCCCCTGAAACGATGCATCGGTGTACACCTGGAAGCCCTTCTTCCCAAACGAAAGAGTGAGCATAGGGGCCGATGTAAGCTGACCCTTCAACTCCTGGAAGGCCGCCTCTCACTGCGTTGTCCAGACGAACAGAGTGTCCTTCTTCGTCAAAGAAGTGAGTGGAATGGCTTTCTGAGATAATCCTTGCAAAAACTTCCGGTAATACCGGCCAATCCTGGAAAACTTCGGACATCCGTGGCCGTTCTCATGGAGCATTCATTATATCGTTGGGTAGTATTACTGTACCTAACAATTGGCAGGTTGTCAAAGATGATCCAAAATGGAAGATAACGTTGGAGGAGGAGATGAGGGCTCTTGAGAAAAACAATACTTGGGAGCTTATACAGCTGCCAAAGGACAAGAAGGTCGTCAGGTGCAATTGGGTGTTCACTGTGATGTAGAACCCAGATCGACAGGTCGAGCACTACAAGGCTCGATTAGTTGCCAAGATGCACAACCAAACCTATGACATAGACTACGACGAGACATTTGCACCAGTTATGAAGATGAGCACTGTTAGGACTCTGATCAGCCTAACAGTAAATGGTGGATGGATGCACCAACTAGATGTGAATACTACTTTTACTCACGGAGATCTTGCAGAGGAGGTGTACATGGAGATTCCACCAGGATTTGGCATGGCTAAGATAGAAGACAGAGCCTGCAGGTTGAAGAAGTCTCTCTATGGGCTGAAGCAGTCATCTCATGCGTGGTTTGACATGTTCAAAAAAGCGATGATTGAGATGATATATCACCAGATAAATGCAGATCACATAGTATTTTTCAAATAGAATGAAGGGCACATCATCATGCTTGCAGTTTATGTGGACTACATGATCATCACTGCAGACGATGAGCAGAAGATTGGCCGCCTCAAGGGGCTCCGTGCAAGGAGTTTGAGGCGAACGATCTGGGTTTTATTAGGTATTTACTTGGGATTGAGATTGCTTATGAGGCAGAGGGGATAGTCCTTTCCAAAAGAAAATACATCTTAGATCTCCTCACAGAAATGAGGATGTTGGGGTGCAAACCTGCTGCAACACCAAACAATCAAAAGTGCAAATTAGGTGCTAAGGCCAGGGAACCAGTGGATCGTGAGATGTATCAAAGGATAGTTGGAAAGCTGGCTTAGTTGAGCCACACTTGCCTGAACATCTCTTTCTCTGTGAGCGTGGTGAGCCGCTATATGCATGCCCCAAGGAAGGGTCATATTGATGTAGTGTACCAAATTTTGCGATACTTGAAAAATGCTCCTGGAAAGGGACAGTCGTTCAAAAGAAACAGACACATGAAGATTGAGGGCTATTGTGACTCTGACTGGGCAAGCTGTGCATATGATAAGAGATCTACTTCAGGCTATTGCATATTTATGGGAGACAACCTGATTTCCTGGAGGAGCAAAAAATAGTAAGTAGTGGCTAGATCGGTAACATAGGCAGAGTATAGAGCCATGCCATTAGGGGTTGAAGAGCTATTATGACTGAAATAGATGCTTGTAGAGTCGAAGTTGGATCAAAGAGATAGGATGAAGCTGTAGTGTGACAGTCAGTCAGCCAACAAGATCGAACAAAGTATATAGAGATTGATAGGTTTTTCATCAAGGAAAAACTTGATGGTGGGCTACTAGAGTTTAGTCACACCTCGACTAAAGGTCAAGTTGCATATTGCTTGACCAAGGGACTCAATTCATAGGATATGATTAGGGGTTGTGAGAAGATTGACTTAGCGAATATCTTTCGCCAATCTTGAGGAGAAGTGTTGTAATATTAGAGTGGTGTAGGCTATAAATAGCCATGTCTTTTTGTCCTAAAAAAATAACTCATTCATCCGTAACTGCGAATATCATATTGGCGTGTAATTATAAATATTTTACGACTACATATATTATAATGCTATGAATATAAAGAGAGAGAGAGAGAGTCTTTTAACTAATATTATCATGATTTTGAATTGAAATTTGGTATCCAGCGGGCCCTAACCACATTTTGTCAGTTCTAAAAGTCAACTTTAGGTGATTATTATGTGCAAACTAAAGAGGTCAGGTGCAACCCAATTTATTAAATAATTACCTAATATTAAACCGTGTATTTTGATACGTGCAAACCATTTTCCACACTGTAGAAAAGCACGATCGCGGCCTAGAGAAGCCATCGCGGATTGTGGCATGGAAAAAACTCTTTGATGTCCAATTTCGGTTTCTGACAATACTCTCGTCAACAAGAAGCCTTATGTTGGCATTCCACAACCTCCGTAAGCCCTTCCCCTCCTTTCGTCGTCGACAATCCTCCTTGCGTCGAAAGTTCCTCCATTTCTGCACCTAATTAGCCGACATCCATGCCAAAAGTCCTTCATTATCAGGTAATGTCCTCCTATTCAACATTCTTATATTTATGCATTTCAACATTCTTCTTTCTCCTTTGTTTATGCATTCCTATCCATTTGATTTTGGGATTTTGATTGTCCAAAAAGCCGTAATTAAGTTCTATGCAAAGTTCACTCTTCGTCAGGAACCTAAACTTAAAGAGTTTATTTTGAACTTCAAGTAATGGTCTCTATTGTTCTATGTTAAGACATTTCTTATTTCGTTTCAAGTTTTATGTTTGAATATCAGTTTTTTGTTTCATTTCAAGTTTGATCTTGCATTTCAAAACTCATCTAGCAGACTCAAATCTAAATCAACTTAGAGGTAGGTTTGATCCTGCTCTTACTTTTGTATGCAAAATAAGAGGTTTTATGTATTGATGTTAGGTTTGAGATTAATATTAAATTATCTGCATAGATTAAGTGAGTTTGAAAAATATGAAATTGTTGACATGTGGAGAATTGTCTCAATCTACACAAATTGATGTCGAAAGTCATTTTGTTACGTCGCAGTGTTTTGAATCCAAGGAGGAGTTAGCATCTTAGGCTCAAAATTTGAGAAGAGATTGAGATTTATTGTTACAATTCAAAGTGTCTGCAAGCTTACTAGTAGACTTAAGGCTAGAGTTTTGTTGTAATGTGACGGAGCATGTTATTATCGTGAGAAACAATGAGAGAGGATGGGTAAAGAAAATTGTGTGAAGAATTGCCACAAAGAGGTGTGGATGCCCATTTGAACTAAAAGGTCCAAAAAATACACATTTTGAATGAGTGAACTCTTGAAGTAAGGTGTGGATTACACAACCATGAAATTGTTCATCTTGAAGCTCATTCATATGTAAGTAAACTAGATGAAAATGAGGAAAAAGATTGTGGAGGACGTGTATTCGACAGAGTTAAAATTTGGGAAAATATTATTAGCTTTGAAGAAAAGAGAGTTCTAACAACACAATGATACAAACAATTTACAATAAAATAACAACAATGCTGAGAATAGTTTTGAATGAGGGGTACTTAGATATATTCTGTACACAAATGTATCACTAATAATGACTAAATTAGCTTTCTCAAAGTCAATGCAATTGTAGTTGTAGTTGTTTTCCTAAGTAAAAAAAATATTGTGTATGGTTCAAATAAGCAGGAAGATATTGGCACATTGTAAGAGAAAATTCAAAAAAAAAAAAATAAAGAGTGGGAGAATTTCATAGTTGTATGACAACAATTAGTTGATTCTAAAAGAGAAACAAAATTTTATCAAAACTTTCTTGATTTGAAAAACGGCTACAAAATTACATATCCAGAAGTATATTTTTATGTGCTCACAATGTAGATAACACTTTATAACAAATATTTGATTCTGCATGGGAGAACATGCATTTACATTTGGGTAACTATACAACAAATCGTGTGGAGGGTAGTTATAGTTAAATAAAATTGTGGAAGTTTCAATTGTCAACCTAAACACTATTTGAAAAACTTTTGATCAGATGATTAGCTTGCAACATACAAAATTTAATAAGTCTTTTGGGTAAAGCACGATTAAAATTAACAAAGAATTCAACATTTTTTTGTACTCTGATTTAGTGGGACATTTCATTCACAACTTTGAATTTCATTAAAAAAAAGAAACTTAAACAAAGTTTGAAAAATCATTAATTAGAGAGCGCACACAAAAAACAAAATATACACAGAGATTATCTTGTGTACACAAATTATTACCATACATAACACAACATAGTTAGTTTTCATTATGGATGATATATGATCATTGAAAGATGCTTATCTTACATGAAATGAAAGAAGATCAATAAATTAAGGTTGAAGAAGATGCGGCTAATGAAATCGATGTGAAATTTGAAGGCATCCTAAAAAGATATAATATCACATTTGAACTCCAAAAACTAGAGAGAAAGAAAAAGTTTCGTGAACTTATTGATCTCACTTTAAGTCAAATATTGGAACCTTATATTCCAACTGAATCAAAAAGTAAGTCAATTTGAAGCTACATGAATTTTACAATTGAAGCTTTGTCAACGAAGCAAAATCTCTTCCTATTTGAACATGTTTTGATGAGTGAGCAATTGATATTAACGAGTACAAAACAACCCACAAAAAAGTTGCAGAGATTAAAAAAGGATATTTAAAGTCATTCATAAAGAGATGTTACCATACATATCAAAATATATTATTTATGTTCCATGAAAATTCCTATGGGAAGCTGAAAAAGAGGTTGCAGGAACAGTCAACCACAACTGAAGATAAGTAAAAATCAGTAGCTACAGTAGCACAAAAGTTTTCAATTGAAATTAACTTCTTATACAGAGCGAGGTATACATTGCAAGACATGATTACAATGCAACCAAGGGAAACAAAAAACTGTCACATGAAGTTAACCACGCGGATAGAATCCTGTAATCGCACAAGCCGCCTAACCGACAGCTGTGTCCGCCGAGACCACCGAAGCCGTCTATTTGCGGCTAACCGCGCGGACTGCTGTTATTAAAAAACTGAAGGAACACGAACAAAACCCGTTGATATACCGGACGAACTGTTATGCTTATCTGCAACTCCGAGGAAGAAATCTAGTCGTAGTGACCGCGACTAGCTGCTATCTGTTGACTGCTATCCGTGAATTGTTCCACACCAAGCTTTCACTGGTTGCCTAGCCGCCTGATGTTAGCCACACAACTTTCACATAACAACTTCCTTGGTCGCAGCGGTTAGAAAAACGTAACCGCAAAAAACAAGCGCGAGCTAGTTCTTACTATTCACTACTAAATATGATGAGCCGAGAACTCATATTTATAGGTGTGGGGAGGAGTGTCGTCACCACCCATAGCGATAAGATAATCGCTCATCAAACTGTCGGCTAACACCATGTATCTGCATAGTGCTGATACCAACACCATTCTACCAAGGTCGCATCATCGACAAGGTCGGATAGACGACCAGTCCGTCAACCCTGCGGACATTGCTTCCAGACCGCGCAAACCGCAGCCCGTGACATGGAACAAAATCCGTCAAGTTAATCTGCCGAACTCGGTGAATACCAGAAGCAGTCCGCAAACCAGGCGAACTCGACGAGCTAGAAAACAAGCTGGACCTAGTCCACAGACCAAGTCCACCATAAGCTCCGCGGTCTCCAATTAACCGAGCCACCTGATATCAAGACCGCGCCCACTGAACAACACCAGTCTGCCACCTTGTGAACTGCTCCATTAGACCGCACGACCTATAGGTAAAACAGTCTGAGAACCTGTGCCGGCCTCCACGATCTAACATCCAGACCGTAAGTGGTCGTCATTATCTGATATGAGATTGATCATTATTTCTTCATACAATATTACATTAGTACATTTCAACATTTTTAAATCTTTTACCTTCTCACCTTTTGCATTCACTATCCCCAACATTTCGAAAAATAATATTCATGAGATTTATTCATGAAAATCATTTTGTACAACTGAGAATGTGTGGTGACTTCCAACTACCTCCAACTATCTCGATTTGAAGGTTAATTTTATGAAAACATTGTTGAGCAATGGTACACATTTCACTACTTATTAGATTTATAATCTTTATTAGCTCATATATTATGTTAACGCTTAATAATATATATACTATTTTTGCAGGTTCCAAAATAATTAATATTGTAAGCAAAGAGGTTTTCTATACAATATGTAGAGTTGGGAAGCAATATAAAGTAGACACAAATAAATATTGAAGTTATATAGGCTTCGTTTGTTTTGGCGGTGGCGGGTCGATCCGGCGGGTGGAAACACAGTGTTCGAACGGAGGGGGGAGGTGGCTGCTCCAAACGGAGCTTTTTGGGGCGTTTCTCAAGGCGGGCGGGTGGAAACGGAGCAAACGCCGCCGGAGGTTCATTTGTTTACCCGCCTTCCGGCGGCGTTTGCCCAAAACGGAGCACCGAAACGCCCAAACAAATAGAGCCTATAATCGCATGAGTTTTCAATTATTTGACACTTTTTATTTTTTGAGTTTTCAATTATCTGACACTCTTTATTTTTTAGATGGAAAGTCAAATTGTCTGACTTACATAGGAAGTTCATTATGATTAAAATTTTTATTATCCGTTTGAATTTTATAATTTTAATTCAAATTATTACATAATATTTTGTTAAAAAATCATGAATAATTTTATTTTTATTTGTACATAATAATTTGGGCTGCCATTATAAATTTTTTATCTTCACTTAAAATTGATATATTCACATTCAAAAGTGATTTACACATGATAATCATCTAATTTTATTTCTAAGCATATATAGGATTTCAAAATATAAAATATAAAAATAATAATAATATTATTATACGGTTGAATTGAAAATTGATTCCCGTGGGCCCCAGCCACGTCATGTGAATTGTGATTGGCTGAACCTGAACTTCAATTGCGCGCGGGGTGAAAGTTTTCTGCGGAAACGTCTGTATTTAACTCCACGCACGCTAAATACCAGTTCAAGGAAAAAAAGTTACGGAGAAGCGCGTGCGACTCATCAAAGGATCTAGGGTTTCGGCTGTTCTCCTTGGCATCGGCGCCGGTGATGATGGATCCAGACGCAGTGGCCAGGGCCTTTGTTGAGCACTACTACCGCACCTTCGACACCAACCGGGCGGCCCTTGGGGGCCTCTACCAGGACAACTCGATGCTGTCATTCGAGGGGGCGAAGACGCAGGGCGCCGCTGCCATCTCGGAGAAGCTCACCGGCCTCCCATTCCAGCAGTGCCAGCACAACATCTCCACCATCGATTGCCAGCCATCTGGCCCTGCAGGTGGCGTGCTCGTCTTCGTCAGCGGCTCTCTCCAGCTCTCCGGCGAACAACACGCTCTCAAGTTCAGCCAGGTTTTGCGTTACCGATCGCCTAATATATAATCTGTTAGCTTAATCTTTGTTTCTAGCTACATGAGTAGATCTGAATTAGTTCATTTTGTTATTTATGTTCTTCTGCTTGCTCCTCTTTAATTAATAGCTTGTTTTGTTTTGTTTTTTCCGTAAATTATCCGTAGTTTTTGAATTAATGAATTTCTATAACTCAGTCTTTATTGTATTTAGTAAATTTAGTAATCTAAATCTAACTGATCCCAAATAGTTGAGATTAGTCAATTGATGTTGATGGTGGTCCAAACCTAAGCCCTTATCATCGGTGTTCTTGATTGGTTTTATGTTTTCTAAATCTACGATCAATTAAAAATAGGTATGTTAGGGATTTCTTTTAATATGTCAATATTTTTTGGTCTTCCTAAAATATTTTTGAAATGATTCAAGAACGAATATTGAGGTGTCACATTCCATTTCCCCCCCAACAGCCAAACATGAGATGAATAAACTGTGTAATACATTAAAACTAATAAATAAAAGAGTTAAATTCAAATTCTTAAAAATGGGAAAAAAATACTAATCTACTTTGCTGGTCAATCTAGATGACCTATACTGTTCAACCAGGTTAGCATAGTTGCATGTTATGAGAGTTTAGATTTTTCGTTCCTCTGTCTCACTCCAATTGTTTGATTGACAATTTGATTCCATATATGGGCTTCCAATGATCTTCTCTTCAATCGCAAAGGTATGGTCTGAATATCACCGCCATTGAAATTTTTTCAACTTTTTGATTTGATTATTAGCCCTTCACAATCACGCATGCACGCACACGCCACTAGTTTCCTCTACACCTGTTTTCTTCTTCCATCCATCAACCACCTCTCTTTTCAAGCCTCCAAGAACTGTGCTAAACAAAAAATAGGTAGGTGGAAAGCAAATAGGTGGAAATAATAAGAATTACAATCATAGATAAGAGCGAAAAAAGATCAATTTGTTGCATGGACCAAACAAGTAAGTCATAAACTTGAGCTTCCAAAAAATCTAAGATATGTCTTCCTTAGTTCCAATGTAGTCATATAAAGCCTTAAAACACCAAATTCACATCCATTCCAATTTTCTTAATTGAGGTCTCTCCATTAAATTTAATGGTTAGTGTTGGAAAAGCCCACTTAACATTAGGCCCATTTGTATAGCATTTATTGCTCTTTTCTCTCCTCTCTTTAGTCCCACATTGTGTATAGGACTTTTCTCTCTCTTTCTCTCATCTATATATATGTACTCATTCTTTGTATTTGTATCAAGTGGACATATATACAAGGTTGGCTTTCTCCATTTCTACATGGTATCAGAGCGAGGTTCGACTCTCCTGCGGACTCCCTCTACTGTCCGCCCAGCAGCCTGCGGTCTCTGCGGCCTCCCTTGTCCAGTCCGCACCCTCTAGTCGCATCTCTCCTGCGGCCTCACTTTTCCTGTCCGCTTCCTCTCCCGTGGATCCACTTCGTTCCCCCCCCCCCCCCCTCTCCCTTTCTCCTCCGGCCCCCCTCCTTTTATAGCCATCCTGTGGGGTCCACTGCTTCCTCTTGTCCGCTGCGGCCTCCTCCTGTCCGCCGCGACCTCGGCGACCTCTCTCCTTGGTCTCCTTCATCCGCCGTTCGCGCTGCGTTCGCCAGCTCGCCAGCTCGCCAGCTCGCCAGCTCGCCAGCTCGCCAGCTCGCCAGCTCGCCAGCTCGCCAGCCCGCCAGCTCGCCAGCCCGCCAGCCCGCCAGCTCGCTAGTCCGCCCCGGCGTGTCCTCTCTTATCAGTTCTCTCCTGTCCGCCGCGGTCTGACCCAGACCGCCGCGACCTGAACCAGCCCGCATCATCCTCCAGCTCGCCGCGACCTCATCCAGGTCGCCGCGTCCTCTCCCAGTCCGCTCTCTGTTTGCTTCCTCTAGCTGCTGCCTCCAGTCCGCTGCGGTCTCCTCCAGCTCGCTGCGACCTCCTCCCACTCGCTGCAGCCTCCTTCAGCTCGCTGCGGCCTCCAGCCCGCTGCGGTCTTCTCCAACTCGCTGCGGCCTCCTTCCAGCTCGCTGCGGCCTCCTTCAAGCTCGCTGCGGCCTCCATGTCTACCTCTGCAGACTCCGTCGGTACGGCAGTTCCTCCTGAACGCCCGGCCTCTCTACCAGAAGTCCGAGACGAGCTCCGGATCACCACAATTTCGCTCAATGGCAAGAAGAACTTTGTGGAATGGGCACACTCAGTTCGCCGTGTCCTTCAGTCCAAGGGATTCCTTCATCATCTGACCCAGACCGTTATTGGTGTCCCTACTGAGGAGTGGTTACGCAATGATGGGCGTGTGCAGACTTGGCTCCTCAACTCTCTTGATGGAGAATCTTATCGTCTGGCCATGTATCATGAGACGGCCAAAGGCATGTGGGACGAGCTACACACCCTCTACTCCGACAAAGATAGTCTCCACCATCTCTATGATATCATCACCGCTCTCCAGGCCCTTGACAGCAGTGACGCCACCGACTTGACATCCTTTGTTGCTCAAGCCCGGTCTCTGGTTGAGGCTTGGATCCACCATCAGCCTCGCACTCTCGATCTCGCTGCTCAACGTACCCAGAAGGAAGCTGTGGGTATCGCCATGATGATGGCCCGGGTACCCCCTCATCTTCACAGTGTCCGGGCTCACATCCTCTCCTCTACTGTTACACCGTCCTTTTCCGACGTGTGCTCCATGCTTCTCAAAGTCTCCCCGCCTCCGGATGTTCCCGGACTTCCGTCTCCGGCTCTTGTTCAACAGGCACCTGCTCCCTTACTACCTCTTCCCCCCTCTGCCCGTGGTGGCCGCTCTGACTCTCGCGGCTGGGGTCGCGGTGGCCGGTCTAGGCCTCAATGCTCGTTCTGTGGTAAAGTTGGTCATCTTGAGGCCACTTGCTTTCGCAAACATGGCCGTCCGCCTCGTCCACATGCCTCTGCTGCTACTACCGACTCTGCCTCCTCTCGTACTGAGCTCGACGAGGTTCGTCTTCAGCTCCAGCACCTTCATGGCTTGCTCAGCCGTCCGCCTGCCTCGGTTGCCTCTGCTGCCTCTCTCTCCAATGAAGGTATCGCCTGCCTCTCCTCTGGCCCGCGCTGGATCCTTGATTCTGGTGCCACTCATCATATCACCTCTGTTAAGCCACCACAGTACTTGTCTTCACCTCACCCGAAGTACATTACTGTTGCTAATGGAGCGTCGGTTCCCGTCTCTGGATGTGCTGATATTTCTCTCACCTCTTCTCTCCTCCTACGCTCGGCTCTACATGTTCCGGGCTCTCCTTTCAATTTACTCTCTGTCGGTCGCCTTACTACTGATTCTAATTACTCAGTGACATTTACTTCTTCTTCTTTTCTCATACAGGATCAGCAGACGCAGACTATCATTGGTAGAGGACGACTGCAGAATGGGCTCTATCTCCTTGACGACTCTCCTACTGTCCTCGCATCTACCTCCTCTTCGGATTGGCATCGCCGTCTGGGACATGCTCCTCTTCCAGTCCTCCGGAAGGCCCTTCCTGATGTCACTCTCCCTGCTTTTCGTTGCGACACATGTATTTTGGGCAAACAGCCCCGTTCTTCTTTTCCCCCTCATTGTACTCGGAGCTCCGCTCCTTTTATTTTAGTACACTCCGATATATGGGGTCCGTACAAAGTTACTAGTATTTCTGGCTATCGCTATTTTCTTACTTTTATTGATGATTACTCTCGCATGACATGGTTATATCTCCTTCGGGATCGCTCTGAACTTCCCCGTGTATTCCGGGCTTTCATCCTCGAGACCCGCACTCAGTTCTCTGTGCCTATTCGCACTATTCGTACAGACAATGCGCGGGAGTACACCAGCCATACGTTTGCCACTCTCTGCTCTGAATTCGGCATTCTTCACCAAACCTCCTGTCCGTACACTCCACAACAGAATGGTGTCGCCGAGCGCAAGAATCGTCACCTTCTTGATGTCGCTCGCTCGCTTATGCTTCAAATGCAGGTCCCCAAACCGTACTGGAACTACGCTCTCTCCACGGCTTGCTTCCTCATCAACCGCCTCCCGTCTTCCGTCCTCCAGTATGCTACTCCCTTCAGCCTCCTCTTTCCCACAACTTCGCCTTTTCCTCTTCCACCACGGGTGTTTGGGTGTACCTGCTACGTTCACCACCTCGGTCCCTCCACGGACAAGTTGGACCCTCGTGCCACCAAGCAGATCTTTGTCGGGTACTCGCGCACTCAGAAGGGTTATGTATGTTATTCGCCTACTACCCGCAAGGTTACTGTCTCGCCTGACGTAACTTTCCGTGAAGATCTTCCGTTCTTCCCTGCTCCGGATATCGCTCTGCCTCCCGCTCCCGTCGTTCGTCCTATCATTCCTGCTCCTCACTCCTCCGCCTCTCTCCCCTCACCACCTCCGGTCCGTCCACCACCCCCGGTTATCCGGGTCTATTCTCGTCGCTCTCCTCATTCTGTGGCTCCTCTGCAGTCGGCTTCGCCCTCTGGTGCTCTGCTCCCTGCTGCTCCGGCTCCCGTCTCCACCGCTCATCCGATGGCGAACTACGTCTCGCTCCATCGCCTCTCCCCCTCTCTTCTTCACCTTGCCACCTCCTTATCTTCTGTTTCAGTCCCTAACTCTTTGCAGGAGGCGCTTCACCATCCTGGCTGGCGGGCTGCCATGGACGAAGAAATGACGGCCCTTTGGGCCAACCAGACCTGGGTCTTGGTTCCCTTACCTCCCGGTCAGCACCCGGTTGGATGCAAATGGGTCTTCGTTATAAAGCATGCTCCGGATGGCACTATTGCCCGTCTGAAGGCCCGTCTTGTGGCCCGGGGCTTCACACAACAGGAGGGCCTCGACTATGAGGAAACATTCTCTCCGGTGGCCAAGCTTAACACTGTCCGCGTTCTTCTCTCCGTCGCGGTACACCGCCGCTGGCCTCTTCATCAACTTGATATCAAGAACGCCTTTTTGAATGGCGACCTTCAGGAAACTGTCTACATGCGCCAACCGCCCGGGTTTGAGACCACGGGGGAGTCTCGGGTCTGTCTTCTCAAAAAGTCAATTTATGGTCTCAAACAGTCCCCACGGGCGTGGTTTGACAAGTTTAGCAAGGTGGTTCGGGACATGGGGTTCACTCGGAGCTCTGCAGATTTCTCCCTCTTTACCCGACACCGGGCCACTGGCACCGTTCTTCTGTTGGTTTATGTTGACGACATCCTTCTCACTGGGGATGACTCAAAGGGGATTCAAGACGTCAAACAACACCTGAGCACTGTTTTTCAGACTAAAGATCTGGGGAAACTTCGCTACTTCCTTGGTCTCGAGATCGCCCGGCGGCCGGACGGGTTGGTACTCTCCCAACGAAAGTACTGTCTCGATCTTCTCAAAGATGCTGGTCAGTCTGGTTGCAAGCCAGCATGTACCCCGATGGAGGCAAATCACAAATTATGCGCTCATGCTTCGGATGACGATTTGCTACTTCCGAACCCGGAATACTATCGACGCCTTGTGGGCAAGTTGATCTATCTAACAGTCACAAGGCCAGATATATCATTTGCAGTTGGGGTTGTCAGTAGGTTCATGCATGCCCCCCGGGCTTCTCATCTCCAAGCGGTTGAACGGATTCTCCGATACCTTAAGGGAGCTCCAGGCCAAGGGCTGGTTTACAAAACCTCCGACTCTGCTCCCGCATTGGTTGCCTATTCTGATGCCGACTATGCGGGTTCCCTGGACGATCGAAGGTCAACTAGCGGGTTCTGTACGTATTTTGGTGGGCATCTTATTACTTGGAAGAGTAAGAAACAAGCTGTGGTGGCTCGTTCCTCTGCAGAGGCTGAATACAGATCGATGGCCTCAGTTGTTTCAGAACTCACATGGCTTGAAAGTCTCCTCACTGACCTGGGAGTAAAACTCCCCTCCTCTGCTGTTCTATTTTGTGATAGTCAAGCCGCCATACACATCGCAAAGAATCCGGTCTTTCATGAGCGCACAAAACATATCGAGGTTGACTGTCACTTTGTTCGTGAAAAGGTTCAACTGAAGAAACTTGAATTAAAGCATGTTCCAGGAACTGATCAAGTTGCCGACATCCTCACAAAGGCCTTATCAAGCACTCTGTTCTACCAATGTTTGTCCAAGCTGGGTGCATATGACCTATACGCTCCAGCTTGCGGGGGAGTGTTGGAAAAACCCACTTAACATTAGGCCCATTTGTATAGCATTTATTGCTCTTTCTCTCCTCTCTTTAGTCCCACATTGTGTATAGGACTTTTCTCTCTCTTTCTCTCATCTATATATATGTACTCATTCTTTGTATTTGTATCAAGTGGACATATATACAAGGTTGGCTTTCTCCATTTCTACAGTTAGAATCATATCAACTTTATACCAGATTATTGCCTTTAGGGCATGATAAAAACTAACGGTCCGTTCGGCCCCCTGGAATTGGAATTGCATAATTGGAATTCATCTAATTCCAATTCCCGTGAGAACTGGAATTGGTCTGAATTCCAATGCAGTTGTTCGACTGCAAGATGTATTTCTAGAATTGGAATTGGAACTGGAATTGATTTAAAATTTCTTTTTTTTTTCTCATGACTGCAGGATCGGGTGACATGACCATTTGAAGTTGGAGTCTTGTGTCACTTGGGACGAAGTTATTGCAACAAAACTAAGTGGTGGATGGAATTGTTCTTTAACAATCTCTAAGAAAATATAGAAGTTGACAAAAAAGTAACACAACACCAGAGAAATCAACTTTAAGTAGTGTACCAACAATTAATTATGATTGGGAACGACAACGAGATCGGGCGGTGATGACGAGATCGGGTGACGACGACGAGATCGGTCGACGATGACGAGATCGGGCGACGACGGCGAGATCGAGGGCGTGATCTGGCGGCGACGACAAGATCGGGCAGTGGAGGCGGCGAGATCGGGCGGTGGCGGCCAGATCGGGCGGTGGCGGCCAGATCGGGCGGCTGCAGCCAGATCGGGCAACGGTGGCGGGATCGGGCGGCGGCGGCGGGATCGGGCGGTGGCGGCAGAATCGGGCAGCGGCGGCGGCGGGATCGGGCGACGGCGGAGGCGAGATCGGTCGTTGGCGGCGAGATCGGGCGGTGGCGGCGGTATCGGGCGACAGCAGTGAGCGGTGGCGAGATAGGGAGGCGGCGGTGAGATCGGGCGGCGACAATGTGATCGGGCGACAACAATGAGATCGGGCGGCGCGGCGAGATCGGGCGGCGGTGGCGAGATCGGACGGCACCGATGAGATCAGGCGGCGGCGGCGAGATCGGGCAACGACGATGAGATCGGACAACGACGGTCATAGTAAAAAACTGAATTACATGAAATATCTGTTTTTACCCCTAAGAATTGGTCATAGTACAAAATTGAATTCCATGGAATTGGACCGATTCCAATTCCGAGGAAATTCCTAACATCCGAACACTGGAATTGGAATTTCGTTGCCTCAATTTCAATTCTCAATTCCAATTCCAGGGGGCCGAACGGACCGTAAGAGAAGATGTCAAGATTCAGGATAATTTATTGCCTTGGATATCCAAAGAAAGCCAAAAACTAACTAAAAGGAATGTATGGATCAAATTACTCTAAAAACTACTTCAGTTAATCTACTTGAACAAGTGGTTTGTTTAACATAAAGAATGGCTACTTGGTTGGAGTGAAATATGAAATTGAATTATGTTTCTTCCTAGTGATGTAGGGGTAGGCTAGTGGTGCACAAAACCTACAACGCTAGGTGATCGTGCAAGGGTGACACGCTAATCCAACTCTACATGCAATGCAATGATCGATAGTTGACAAATAATTTAAGCAATGTAAATTTTAGCACCATGCAAATATTTGAATAGAAAAACAATTATTTATTTAGGCAATTGGAATGACTTTCCTCTGCTCGGAGGGCCAAAGCAAAGCGCGCGGCGAATGTCTCCTTCTGCAAGCTATTAGTGTTCCAAAACAAATTCTACAAGCAAAAATCATAGCACATATGTTTTTTCACCAAATGAAAATGTCAAATCAAATAACACAATACTACAAAAGCACACAAAGTAGAGGACTGATTCGAGGCACTGAAGAATTTGTGATCCGGATGTGTTGATCGGCGATCGGAGGTGGAACCAGCGGCGTAGAAATGGTGGCGGTGGCTATCCTTGGCGGTGGATGGCGCGATCGGGCCGAAAATAAATAGATCCGGGCAATAGGGAGTAGATCCGGGCAAGGGAATGGTGGATTCGATATTTGGGAGCGGATCCGAACAAAAAAGGAAATATGAATGGTGAAAATAACAGACCAGGGGCTGAAATTCTCAGATTTGAATTGACCTAGAGAATTTGGGCGATTTAGAGGTGGTTCCACGAAGAGGAGTGGGCGGTTTGGAGAGGGGAGGGTGGTGGACTGGGCTGCAGGAAGGCACCAGGCCGGCGGGTTTTTGGAGGAGTTTGGAGGGCTGTCGGCGGCTGGACAAGTGGTGTGAGGGGTGGAAAATGAAGGCTAGAGGTAGGGGAAAGGTTTGGGGAAGAGAAACCAACCTAGGAGTCGTCACCTAGGGCTCCACGGCGTCGGCACCGTGGGGTGATTGCTGGAATCCGGGAAGAAGAGTCTCCAAATTCTGCAATGACTTGGTTTAGCTTCTTAAGACCAATATTTATAAGAGAATAAATGTTAGGGCATCCCACATCAACGACTATGATTGGCGGTGGGTTCGGCCCAATACATTAATAATAAACTGAAAAATATAAACTAATATATTGTTTTGACTCGCGGCAACGCTCCGGTCATCTCCGCCTAACTTAGAAGCGTTGTCGTCAACCTCTGCCCGTCGATCCAGGACAAGTTCCAGCGCCACGCCTCATCTACTCCGACGAGCCTACCTCCATGTCAGAAGTTCCTTCGCAACCGGGTGACCGTCGTCGGGTCCACGCCAACATGACGAATCCTCCACCCGATTGCTGTCGACTTCGACTCTTCCTACTCCAGCAAATCAGTGCCTGGAAACTTCAACTCCATAGTTGTTGTCAACGCCGACATCCCCTCCCGCAGTCCAGTCCTTGCTCCGTTCCAGCGCTCGGTTGCTATCGACACCGACTAGATTTCTCCAGCGACCTAGCCTCTGGCCCAGCACCTGTTGACGTCGACGTTCAACAAATTTCTCGTCAATTGGCGCTGGCAGCAAGCCCGCTCCAAATCGTGTGTTGACTGAACCTTGGTGGGTTCGTCTTCTTGGGTAATCAGTCATCCGTGCCTCTTGCTTTTTATATTAGATTAATTTTATGCGTCCTCCTTAAATATTCTTTGAGCTTGACTTGAACGTTCATGCTATCTTTTATTACCGTTTATCCATAAATTGTTATTTGTGATTTTGCTTGTGGATGTACGAACCTCGTAGCGGTTCACTTCATTGGATGCCGATGAATTTTCTTTTTAGTAACGATTAACAAATTTTGGAAAATTCATCGTTAAGAGTAGTTATGCTCACAAAAAGCTCGTTTTTGGCCGCTCGACCCCGCCTTTTAAAATAGAAAAATTCACCTATTTTTTCAAAATCATAATTTTTTTTTATTAGAAAATAAAATATTTCTTTGATTAAAATAATTAATTTTCAAACCCTAAGCTAGTCTGCATCTGTTTGGTATCCGAGCAGGTTCGATTCACTCTTATCGTGAATCAGTCGATCCGGTGTTTTTTTTTGATAAAATTTGTATCCACATTTTTAAAAAAGGTTTAGTAAATTTTTATTTTTAAACAAAAAACATTAAAAAAATCCTGTTTTATTTTTTTTTATTTTTTTTTAAAAAGTATGTTCTTTAATATGAAACTTTATTTCATTCTAAGAATTAAATCTTTATTTTATTTGAAAAAACAAAACTTTTCATTGAACTTAAAAGTTATTTTTTAAAAAAATTTGTTTCCTCTCACTAGACACTCACGCCTTTTAAACTATTTTTTAAATTATTAACAACCACTTTTTCGAGCAAAAATATTTATTGGAAAATACTATATGTTTGGAGAGTACCATAGAAGATTTAAATATTCCTATTAAAAAATTATCTGAAATGGTAGCGTCTCTCGCCAATATAAGACACTCATGGCATGACGAGTCAATTTATCCTAAGCTCCTAGAACACACACCCCCGAGTGACTTTGACAAACGTTTAGGACCCGACGATTGTTTAGATTGGTGTCATAGTATAGAATGTCTTATAAGAACTAATCAAATAACTTTGAGTACGCAACTCGAGTATGTGACTCGTAGACTTAAGGGACCTGCGTTTGACTGGTGGAAACAACTAGAAGACATGAGAGGAAGATTGTGATTGCCTCCAATAAATACTTGGGTTGAGTTTAAAACGGAGTTGCGCAGACATTATGTTTCCCCCGACTACCTCCAAACTTTATATCGTAGATTTTAAAATCTACAACAAAGGGGTTTGTCGGTTGATGAGTACATTAGAGAATTTCTAGTACTTCAGTCTAGATTAGATATTCAAGAGTGTGAAAAGATGATTGTATCCCGTTACCAGCACGGGTTACACTATTTATCAGAGAGCAATTAAAGTTGCACCACTATCACAATTTAGAAGAAGTTTCTAGTGTGGCTCGTAGGGTGGAGTCTGAGTTTAGGTCTACTGCTAGACCCCTCCCTAGTTTCGTCATTGCCCCCACTTCTAAGAACATAGATTCCTCTGGTATTACCACCCACATGAGCACCTTTACCTCACTTAGCTCCACCGTAGCACTCCTCTAGTTGAGGAGTCTCTTCCTGAGCCCCAACTTTAGTAAAAAGAGTTTCTTCCTCCTATTTATGTCATCTCAATTGAAGTAGAGAACCCACTTACCCCCACTGAATCACCAACTGTATTCACCGAGTTTCTTCCCGAGCCCCTGCTCCAGGAAGGAGAACATATTGGTGATGTGCCACTCACCTTGGGTGACACAAATTCGATCTCCCTTCTCCCAAAGGAGTTGGCTAGTGATGAACCCCACACTTTGAGTGACAGACTCGAGCAGCGTATGTCCTGATTCTCCTAGGCCACTACCACCACCAACACTTGAGCCCACAAACACTATGTCTAATGATCATTTGGCCTTGGCATTGGAATCACCACCAAATATTGATTTTATATTTAGAGAACATCATTTCATATCACAACATTATCTTTTAAATATAAATATGTTTGAAAAAAATTTATTTTCACATTATATACATATTTAAGAAAACTCATATTTCAAGGATAATAAGAACTCCTAAATTTTTCACTCCCAATAAGGCCACACGTTTTAAAAAATTTCTTTGGAATTTTTTAACAAATAAAATTGGAATAAACTTTAAAATTTGTGATATTAAGTTAGACGTGAGCGAATTTGTGAAATCCCAATAATATATTAACTATTTTATGCCGTATTTTTGGAATGTACCACGGGGACGAATGGACGCCAAACTCGAGTTTAATAGCGTTTATCACTCTCTAACCGATGAACTAATTGAAATCGTTAATAAGAGTTTGGAGAACCTTCTTATGTGTTTAATCGAGGAGAACCTAAAGTAGTGAGACCTCGTACCTCCACAAACAAATTTCACTTGTAATAATTCTAAAAGGCGCTCTTTTAACATATCTCCCTTCGAGATTTTTTATACGTTCCCCCGCCCACCTGACCACCGTCATCTTTCATTCCATGAACGTATTTCTTTCGACGAGCAAGCTTATATTAATTATTTAAAAGAACTGCATAAAATTTCTTCTAATAATTTGCAGCCAACATTTGAACATTGCAAACTCACGGTCGGTCGTTATCGCCATGAGATGTACTTTTCAAAGGGATGTCATGTGATTGTTTATTGTCGGAGGTTTGGTTTAGTTCATGTTCAACAGCGCATTGGGCCACTAGTTGAGCCACACGTCAAGGCTCCAGATATTCCACCTGATCTAGCACCAACAATGATGTCGGATCTCTCAATTACTACTTTTTGCGAAGCCTCTTCGGGGTCGAGCTCTTTCAACCCTGAAAGAATTGATGCATCATTCGTCGCATCCTAAGTCATGTATTTTAATTTTTCAGCATTTATTATCGTGTATTTCTTTTGCGCATCTTTTTAATTTGAAAACAACCTGAAATTGAACAGATCGCATGCAACTATTTCTCCGAAATTGAACAGATCGCATGCAACTTTTTCTCCCTTGTCCACTTGCAATTTTGAGCTCTTGCCTATTTCATTGAGTCATCTTGAATTTGATAAGCTGATGTTTAAGAAATCAGCAAGGAAAAACTGTTTCAATTTTGAGAAGCCTATTCATGTGAGCTTCTGTCACGTGTATTGCCTTTAGTGATGGTTATTAAAACCCCTTACTAGCAGCTTGTGATAAAAAAAAAAATTTAAAAACAACCTAAACTAGCTGTCTATCTGCCAACTGTTCTGCCTAAGAAATAAAAAATAGTTTTCCCTCTTTCTTCAACTTCCTTCCTCTCCACTTAATCTCAGGTTTTCTTTCTCCATCTCTTCATGGATTTCAATGTCACCCTATCTCTTCTTCCTTTGCATAAAATGATAAAATCATTCTCTGTGTGAGCTGCTACAATTTTTTTATCATTTAAAAATGTTGTTTAAGCATGTTTTGTAAGAACCCTTGGGCACCGAATCATACAGTCTCAGCCCTACACGATTGAGAATGCAATGAGCTTAACTGGTTGAACGGACATGATGCGGAGAGGACAGATCATTCAGTCATCTTCACTAGGTCCAATCTTGTTCGTTTATTTATTTACATTAACATCCTTGGTTGATCCAAGGCTATACTAAATTAATTTTGAAATGTAGTCTATTTTTCAAGAAGAAATCCATGTTATTTCAATCTTGGGATGTTGAAAGAATAAAAGATGGCCTATTTCATTTTCAAACTAAGAACAAATATGAAGGTTGTGGATTTTGACGAAGATTTCGATGCTCCTGTCATCTGAATCAACAACAATTAGTTGAACACATGTTCTAGTCGCTAAAGAAAATTTCTCAAAGATACATTCATGAAGAGCGTATTTGTAATTACAAATAAATTGAGCTCAAAAAATAAGATGAACAAAAAACAAAGACAGTTAAATATAGGCTTCTCACTTTATCCTTTATTTTACATTCAATGATCTAAAAAATCTAATTCATATTCAGCATTGACTAGTCAATGACGTCATAAACTCCTATGTACAAAAATAAAACCTCAACCCCTCTTCCTTATCTGTGTGCAGCATTATGACATCTAGATCTCTTTGAAACGCCTTTTCCTCTTCTCTCCATTCTCGCCTCTCCTCTTTCCCCTTCACTTATTTTCCCTCCACTCCAGCTGTTGAATTTTGTTGTCCATGCCTGCAGTAAAGGGTGATGAGGAAGATATTGCAAGGAGGAAGGAGATGGCCAAGAGGAGTTTGAAATGCCAAAATTTCCGAACGACAACATATATTGATGAGTTTGGAGGGTTTACCTACTCGCCTTGTTTTGCAGATCCCTCCTCTCCTAGGTTCCAGGAAGAATCTGGTGATCAATACAAAAGCCATTAAGATTTCTTGTTCCCATCAAACTTAATGAGAGAGGAAGGGAAATGTGAGGTCCAACCTTTTACATAAATCACCATTCAGAAAAATATTCTTAATATCTATGATGAGGATCGATCACGTGTTCGTGATCGGAGGCAATCGGGCCACCACTTGGCGGGACCCGTTTTTGCAGATTTGCCGGAGATGCAAGTGCAAACAGAAGACGAACTGAGGTAAGCTTGACCTCATGTGAAAATGTTTAGGCATCGTCTCCATCATACTCATGTTTCAAATCCTAACCAAAGTGTCATATGGGATATGCTTCTAATATAACCACTCGTTGTTGAAGAGCGCGTATTTCAAGGTTTGTGATCTTTTTTCATCTAGGATATTATAGGGCTACATGAACATTACTAGAAATGATGATGAAATCCAAAAAGGAGGGGAATATTTTAAACCTGATAGTCAGTTTAGTATTGGAAACTAAATGAAAAACCCTACAATAGTAGCTCGTGAGAAAACAAATGAAAAAAATCCGACATTAGCTGTCCAGCCACTGACTTCTTTTGCCAAAAAAATCTGAATGTCTTCCCTCCTTTCTTCAATTCCCTTCATCTGCACTTCTTAGGTTTTCTTCCTCCGTCTCTCCACAGATTTTAATATCACCCCATCTTATCTTTCTTGACATAATGTCATTTTTCGTGCGATTCGCCGTAATTTTTGCATCATTTGCATGAGTTTGCGAGTAGTATAGGAATGTAACTTTTTATCATAAAATTCAAGCATTGGAGGTAAATGATGCTCTGAAAAAAATAAAAAATGGAATGATAGTTGAGCTAGAGGATATACCCATCGAAATATGAAAATGTCTATGAAAGAAAGGGATTTTGCAGCTTGCATATTTTTTCAATAAAATACTGAAGATAAGATGTCAGGCCAATGGAAATAAAATATCATGATACCTTTGTGTAAGAACAACTGAGATATACAATATTGTGTTTACTACAGAGGAATTAAATTAATGAGTCGTATCATGAATCTATGAGAACGAGTAATAGAGAGAAGAGTGAGACAAGAGACTAGCATCTCGAATAATCAATTTGGATTCATGGCAGAGCGATCGACCATAAAAGCTATACACCTCTTGAGGAGACTCACTAACAACTATAAGAAAAAAAAAACAAAATTCGCATATGTTGTTTATCGATCTTAAGAAGGCTTATGATAGGCTTCCAAGGAAGGTCTTATGGAAAGGAGAGTCTTAGAAAAGAAAGGTGTAAATGTATCATACATTGACGTAATCAAAGACATTTATACAAATTTCTATCATTGCTGGCTTACGTCAAGGGTTAGCTTTAAGCCCTTATCTCTTTAACTTTGTCTTAGATAAGCTCGCTAGACATACCCAACAAACAATACCTTGGTGTTTATTGTTTGCAGATTATTTTGTTTTGGTCCATGAGACGCACAAGGGCGTAAATGCAAAACTTGAATCTTGGCGAGACACTTAAAAAAAGGTTTTAGGTTGAGCATGACAAAGACGTAGTATATGGAGCTTAAATTTAGTAGTGCAAGAAGGATGCATGACTTCGTCATTAAGCTGGTTGACCAAGATATTTCTCGCAATGAGTGCTTTAAATATCTGTGATGGATAGTTCAAAAGAATGGAGGTGTAGATAAAAATGTGATAGAATCCAAGCGGGTTAGTTGAAATGGATATACACGTCTGAGATCTTATGTGATTGTAAAGTACCATTAAAATTTAAAGACAAGTTTTACCGTACTGCAATTAGATCATCGATGTTCTATGGTTCTGAGTGTCGGGTAGTGAATTGTGTACATGAGCACAAAATGGAAGTTGTGGAGATAAATGCTTAGGTGGATGTGTGGACACAAGATTGGATAAAATTGGTAATGAATGTATCATGGATAAGATGGGAGTGACGGCAATTGTAGAGATGTGAGAAGCTTGATTGAGATGGTTCAGACACGTACAAAGGAGACTATTAGAGAGATCTGTTAGGCGTTGTGAGAGTTTAGCCATTAGGCATGTTAATCGGGGGAGGGGTAGGCAAAAAAAAGATTTGGAATGAAACTACAAGGAAAAACTTGATATACTTAGGCATTAGTGAGATTATGACTAAAGATAGGGCGCAATGGCGACAAAGGATCCATATAGCTGACCCCAGTATGGTGGGGTAAAGGCTTGAGTGTTGTTGTTTTGCATGAGTTCGCGGGCTTCTTCTCGATCATTCTCCAACCATCTTAACTTTTCTTTCCCATTCCCAGTGAGATATTATCTTATACAAAGAATCTAATCTGTTCAATTGTTTCGCTTCCTTGCACGGATTGTAATAAAATGGTGTTTTAAGCATGCTTTAAAAAATTGTTGTGCACTAGAAAGGCATGGTGTCTCAAACCTTCGCATTGGAGGCCAACTTTGACCTCTGAGGCTTCTTCATAAAACATGCACGAAAGGTTTCATTCAATGAACAAACAGTTAGACACGATGCAAAAAGGAGAGATCATCTAGTCATCATCACTCGGCCCAGTCTTGTTCATTTATTTATTTACATTAGCATCCTTGGTTGACACGAGGGTTACCTAGATTAATTTTAAAATTTATTATTCTAATTTCCAGAAAGAAAGTCAACCTTCTTTCAATCTTGAGATGTTGAAAGAATAAAAGATGGTCCATCTGATTTTCAAACTAAGAGGAACAAATATGAGGATTGGGTATTGTGACGAAGTGTTTAACACTCCAATCATCAAAATCTGCAACAGTTTCTTAAATACATGTTGACAAAAATCGCAAAAATACATTCATGATGAGCGTATTTATAATTACCCAAGGATAAAAAACAAAATATAAGACTAATGAAGAATAAAGACAATTAAAAAGAGGCCTTTTGGTTTATCCTTTATTTTGCATCCAAGGATGTCATAAATATGAATCATTTTCAGCATTGAGTAGTCCACAGCCTGTTATGCTCCTATGTACAACAAGAAAATTGCAAGCCCTGTCTTCCCTATTCGTTCATAGCATCAAGGGATCAAGATCTCTCTAAAATGTCTTCCTTACCAACTCTCTGACGCAGAACGGATGTACAGTGTAGTGTATGTGTGATTGTGCCATAACGAAAACCTAATAGATGAATGTATGTGTAGTGTTATTGATAAGTCTAAAATGATTCAAACTTAATGAGATCCAATACATACTGGTGATCAAAAATCTTCACACTAGAGATTAAACATTAAAAACATAAGCAAGATCTAATTGAATTTAAAGAGTGAGCGCTTAGATCAAATATACGGCGAATAAATCTTTCAGTAGAAGTAAAACCAAGCAAACTTTTACAAATCAAGATCCCAAATTGTGTGTCTCTTCATCAAATAATCAACATAAAACAATATTGACTTCAAATTAGAACTTACACAAGCAGGAGTCCAGGAGGGTATTTTGTTACTGATTCTGGGCCGGGACAGCGAAAAATTTGCATAATTCCTACACTGATCTCAGATTTCTGAGAGGTATTCTGTAATATAGATGACTCTGGTGGAGAGGCGGGCGGTTGGAAGGAAGGGGAAGACTGGAGTGAAGTTATGAAAGCTAAAGAGGGATTTTTTGGCTCCGGGACGGTAATTAGACAGCAAGAATTGAGACCAGGGCTGCTGAGAAATAAATTTGAACGTCTCCTGATAGTATAATTGTATAAATAGGTCACGGGTTGGTATTTTCCTGGAGTTTTAGGGTGGGAGTGGGACTAGGCAAGTAAGGCTGTGAGTGGAAATGGTCTGAATTTTAGTTTGGGAATTAATTGTTTTGGTCATGAGTGGGGAATAGGGGGGGGGGATTTGTTATGTTTTAGTTTCATGTTACCGTTATGTTTTTATTAAATTTTTTGAATTAAGTTTTGGCGTGAAGGACCCACGTGGTGTTACGGACATGCACGCCGAAGAGACGTTGTGACGGGTCTACACGCGTAGGAAGGCGACATACACTAGCCCACCGATCGTGGAAGAGACTATTGAGGAGCGCTCCACTTAATTATTTATATTTCGATGTTGTTTTAAGTTTTACTAATTGCAGTCCTCTTTTGTTATTCGTACCCCCGCTGCTATAAGGGGTGTTGTATGTTATATTATGTTTTATCTTTAGATGAATGGAATTTTAGGGCTGCTCTCTAAATCTTCTTCTCAACCATAATCCCACATTCCCACTCTTCTCTCACCTCCGCCAACCCTTCCCCTTGCTGGATTTCTCTCCGGGATTGTATCAATTTGATCTGACTTGCCACACCGCCCGCCATCCAGTCATTGCTGCTCGCTATCGTGCTCATCCGCAGCTTTCGTTCCGCGCCGGTTCCAATCCCGTCTCTCCTGATCGCATCACGTTCTTCACTCGTCTAATGATTCCCGAATTCGTCGGCCCTCCTCAACTCAGCGGCCATCGGTGACCCCGCCGACTCACGCCAACCAGCCAAGCCTAGTTCCGCCAAACCCCAACCTAGATCCGCTGGATCTTCGCAACTTCCCGCCAATCCCAGTCGATCCCCTCCAGATCAACCCCCGTTCCAGCTGATGTCCGTTGACTCCAGCCCCATGGCCCCAAACTCTAGCTCCGTCGGTGATCTCCCTCCGGATGCGGTTGTCGACGCCCTCAGCCACCGCATGGAGGCTTACAAGCAACTCGTTGCCTCCATGCACATTTCTCTCCTTTCCTTCCACTCCAAGATCGACTCCCTCTAAGTGTTGACCGCCGCCTCTGCCGCTTCTGGCCCCGACTCGGTGCGGCGCCACCGCGCCCCTGCCCTGAGACTGTCCATCTGCCCCTCCCGGGCCGTTTCGCCCTTTCGCTGGACGTTCCCTCTTTTGTCGGCGTCGACCTGATGGGATGGATCGTCAAGGCAAAGCAATGCTTTGACATTCACGTTACCCCAAAGCAAGATAAGGTGTCTACTTCTCTAGTCGGTCTGGACGGTTTCATACTTCACTGGGCGCAGTGGCTTCGACAATTTAACCAGTTTCTCTCCTGACCTGAGCTCAAGCAGGAGGTGATCAAGCGGTACAACACCCGCGACTCCGGCTTCGCTATCGAGAGGCTTTGCTGCATCCGCTAGACCAACGGCCTGGACGACTATATTGATGAGTTCGTCGCCCTAGTCACCCACGTCCCCGGGCTAGCGCACGATCATTACCTTGGCTTCTTTGTACAGGGCCTGTTGCCCAACATTCACTTCCAACTCCGCACGCACCATCCCCGGCAGGTCTTCGACGTGACGCCCTGAATATGGTGCGTCTGGTGGAGGCCGACCTCTCCCCCGGCCACATGCACTTGCGTTCGGCCACCACCAGGGTCGACCACCTACCCCGGCGCCCCCGTAGCGGCTGCTCCCTCTTAGGGGAGCTGACCTGACCGTCCTCCCTCTCGGGTGAACAGGCCTGCCCGGCCTCCCACTTGGATGACCAGACGGCCCGCCCCCTCTCAGCGCATCTCCAACCGGAAATACGATGTCCTCCGCATCAAGGTCATGTGCTTACACTGCTGCAAACCTTATTCTCCCACGCATGTGTGCTTCGTCAAGGATTTCCACACCATCATTGATTACTTCGACCCGTAGGTGACCTTAGCGGATTTCGAGGCCCTTGAACTCTTCAAGGAAGACCGACTTTTGGCCACCGCCTTAGCCATGGTTATTAGGATCGCGATCCGGATCGTAGGATCTTATAATCCTACGATCCATATTTTGTAAATCTATTCTGATCTTACCTAGGATCTAAATCGACACATCTACGACTGGGACCGCGATCCGGATCTTAGGATCTTTAGGACCGCGATCCTGACCCGATTCTACCGGTCTGGCCAAAGGTAACTAGAAACATGTCCAACCCTATTCCGACCCCATTCAACTGGTCCAGGGTCTATAACTCATTGTTTAACCGTATCTCAATCCCGCCTCATAATTCATCACAAAATCATATCATGTTACTTTACCGTATCCCAAGTGTCGATTGCCGACGACAAACTGAGGCCAAGAGCGGCTTCTTTGGTTGCTTCCAGTTCAGATTTGTTTTTGTTGTTAGTAAATATTTAGTGTCTTACCTGAAACGAAAATTGAACTTAATATGATATTATCTTTTTGATTTAATTATTCAAAAAAATTTATTGCTATTCACATACTACTCAATTTATTGATTTTTTTTGTTAAATGAACATGTAATTTAATGGTACACAATTCAATTTTATTGTTTTAGTCTTAATTTATGAATGTTGTAGAATCCTGCCATCCTCGATCCGATCCTACGATCCGATCTGATCCATTCTCAAAACGATCCCACCTAATATCTCGATCCTGACAAGCTTGACCCCAACTACGTACCGCCGCTTCGAGTTGCATTGTTTCTCGTTGGGCGAGATTTTGGGACCCTAGACCATGAAACTTTCAGGCAAGCTGTGTGCTCGTCCCATCATCGTCATGGTGTATAGTGGTGTGAGCCACAACTTCCTTTCTGCATAATTGGCGCTTCAGCTTCGCCTTTTGTTGATGCCCTCCCTTGATTTTACTGTATGCATGGGCGATGGGCGTCGCTGGCTGACCCAAGAACGTTGCACTGTCGTCTCTCTTTCGGTGGGATCATGTTCAGTGATCACAGACTTTACCCTTTCGGCCTCGGCGATATCGATGATATCCTTGGAGTGGCATGACTCCACGTGCTGGGTGACGTGCGGGTCAATTGGGCGACAATCACTATGCAGTTTCTCCGTCAGAGCCAATCATGTCGCCTCGTGGGTGACTCAGCCTTTCTTTGTTCTCCGGTCTCCTTCCGCACGATCTAACGGACGACCGACATCGAGTTTTATGCTTGGCTTTGGCCCATCTCCAGTCCGCCAACGGAGCCTTTCTCACACCCACCGGACCTTCAGGAGCTACTCTTCGAGTTTGCTGACATCTTTGAGGCCCCGACCGGCCTCCCTCCAGCACGACCGACCGATCACGCCATTCCCCTCCAGCCCGGCACCGCGGTAGTGTCGATGCGACCTTACTGCTACGACCATGTGCAAAAGGACGAGATCGAGCGTCTAGTCTGTGAGATGTTGATGTGGGACCTCATCCGTCCCAGTGCGAGCCCCTTCTCCAGCCCGATTCTCCTGGTACGAAATAAGGACGATAGCTGACGGTTTTGTGTGGACTACCAGGAGCTCAACAAAGTCGCAGTACCAATCAAGTACTCAATCTCGATGATTCAGGTGCTCTTGGGTAACCTTCACAGGGCCGTTTTCTTCACCATGTTTGATCTCCGAGCGTGATATCACTGGATCCGAGTGCGGTTGAAGGACGTCGCCAAGACCGTCTTTTGTACTCACGACGGCCACTCCGAGTTCTTGTTCATGCCCTTCGGGCTGACCAATCCACCACCTTCCAGACCACGATGAACAACATCTTCAGGGCCTTACTTCACAGACATGTCCTTGTTTTTATGACACTTTGGTATACAATTCTTCCTGTCAGGATCACCTCCGGCATGTCCGCCTCACTCTGACCACTATCCGGTGTCATCATCTCAAGCTCCACCCAAAGAAGCGTTCCTTTGGAGCGACATATGTGATCTACCTCGGCCACAACATTTAGGCCACGAGGGTCGCTATGGATGAAGAGAAGATCGTGGCGGTCCTCCATTGGCCGACTCCTGCTTCCCTGCGAGACGTATGAGGTTTCTTCTGCTTAACTGGTTACTATCGCCGATTCATCCAAGGGTATGGGGCGCTGCCTCGGCCTCTCCCACTGCTGCTCCCGAAGAAGTCTGAAGAGAGCCCCTTTTAGTGGTCATCCCCTCTACTCTCCTCCTTTACTTCCTGTAATCAGGCTCTACTGCACGGATCAGTGTTGGCCAGACCCGATTTTTCCTGACCTTTCTTGTGGAGTGCAAAGTGTCGGGCTCCGGGGTGGGAGCCGTCCTCATGCAGGCCGGTCAATTGGTAGCCTAGTTCAGTCACGTCTTTTCCAGCACCATCTGCAGCCTCCCTGCATATGATAATGAGCTCATGTGCCTCGTTTTCGTTGTTCGGCATTGACGCCCCTACCTTATGGTCCGCTCGTTCATGGTGCACTCCGACCAACACAACCTTCGCTACCTCCTGCGGCGAAAGATCGCCACACCCGCCCAGCAAATGTGGGTCGCCAAACTCCTGGGTTGTGATTTCAATATCAAGTTCCTCTTGGGGATGGCAAACCGGGCGGCCGATGCCCTCTCTCTTCAGAACCAGACTCTGGAGCTCACAACTATCTCTCGTCCGGTGTGGGAAGATGTTGCAGCCATGCAGCACGAAGTATAGGACGATCCCTTGTTGAATGGGATCCAGACAACGCTCATCGTCGACGCCACTGCTTATCCACCATACTCACTTGTTGGAGACCGCCTGTTATTCAAGAGCTGCCTCGCCCTCGCCTCGTCGTCCCCGAGCATTCCACGTCTCCTCGCAGAGTTCCATGCCTCGCCTTCTGGAGGGCATGTGGGGGCCTTTTGTATGCATCGCCGCCTGGCGGCCTCTCTCTATCGGCCCCACATGTTCCGACAGGTGAAAGCCTTCGTGGCCGCTTGCCTTGTCTGCCAGAAGGCTAAGTACGAAGCGACATTTCCGGACGGACTCCCTCAGCCCCCACTTCCGGACCGCATTTGAGAGGACGTGGCCATGGATTTCATCACCCGGCTACCACACTCGCAGTGGTTTGACTGCATATTGTTCGTGGTTGATAAACTGTTCAAGTATGGCCCCTTCATTGTCCTCTGCCATTCCTACATCGTCGCCACTGTTGTAGAGAGCTTCATCATCAGTGTTGCGCGCCTCCATGAGTTTCTTCAGTCGATCGTGAGCGATCGTGATCCGCGCTTCTTGAGCACCTTCTTGACCACACTGTTTCGTCTACAGAGTGCTCGCCTCTGCTTGAGCATTGCTTATTACCCATAGACAGACGAACAATTTGAGGTCTTCAACCAATGCTTAGAAATGTACCTTTGTTGCTTTGTAGCGGAGTAACCCCGGGGATAGGCCAAGTGTCTCAGCTGGGCCGAGTACTCCTACAACATTGCATACCACCACGCGGCCGACACCACATCGTTCGAGGCCTTTTACAGTCGCCCACCACACTTCATTGTCGACCACCTCCTTGGTGAATGTTAGGTGGAGAGTCTGTCCACCAACCTGCATGACATGGATACTATCCTTGACCATCTGATGCACCACCTGCGACGGGCTCAACAGAAGATGACGTCCTTTGCGAACCGGAAGAGGCGCGACCTTTCCTTTCAGGTGAGGGCGAAGTTCATCAACCTACACCTGTATCGCCATCTCTTGGTGGCCCGCCTACAATGCCCGAAGCTCGCTCCCTGGTTCTTCGTTCCATTTGAGTTATTCGTGCGTATTGGTGCAGTCGCCTATCGCCTCCGCCTTCCTAGTGGGAGCTGCATACACCCGGTCTTCTATGTTTCTCAACTACGTCGTGTGGTGGCGAGGATGCCACCACGGATCACATCCTGTCCAATTTCGATCTTTCCGATAAGGTGCTGTACTACTCGGCCAAGATACTTGATCGCCGGTGTCAGGAAGAACCCACTTAAGAGGAGGTCCTTGTCGCATGTGCCGATCGTCCGAAATTTGACGCTAAATCGTTGCTCCAGGACGACTTCCGCCGCCAGTTCGACGACTACTTCCTTGAGGACAAGACACATTTTCCAAACAACGACATTGTTACGAACATGCACATCGAGTAGACGCTGTTGCGGGTTTGCACGTGTATGATATCGACGGACACTAGCCCACCGATCGTGAAAGAGACTGTTGTAAAGAGCTCAACTTAATTATTTCTATTTCAATGTTGTTTTGAGTTTTACTAATTGTAGACCACTTTTGTTATTCTCACCCCTACTATTATAAGGGGTGTTGTATGCAGTATTACATTTTATCTTTGGATGAATGGAATTTTAAGGTTGCTCCCTAAGTCTTCTTCTCAACCCTAATCTCTCGCTTCTCCCTTACCATCGCCGACTCTTCCCCTTGCTGGATTCCTCTCCGGAATCATATCACATGGACTTGTAAATGTGGGGAAAAGGAGTCTATAAAGACCTTTTCCTTTTTATGTTGATTCAACTTATTACTTAACACTTGGTATCAGAGCATCCTTGCCGCTCATGCCTCTACCATGGGCGACCACACCAGAAATCAAGATTTGGGCCGTGAGGTGGAACAAATCCGGCAGTCCCTAACAAAGATGGGCCTCCAATATGCTTCTTTGTTGGAAGAACTATGCGTCATGATCACTCAGATGGTGGCTGATCAAGAGACCACAACTTCACAAACAACTCCAATGTACATTGATCATATTCTGTACAACCATACTTCTTACCAACCAAGGTCGCAAGGTTGGACTTTCCGCGGTTTGATGGCCATGCTGTCAAGGACTGGATCAACAGATGTGAGCAATTCTTTGAAGTTGACAAGACTCCGGCCGAGCTGAAGGTGAGACTGGCCGTGGTCAGTCTGGAGGATATGGCTATCGTTGTATCAATTGCTTCGTAAGGGCCAGGAAAACCACACAGAGCTTGCATGGTAGGAGTTCCCTCATACTATTCTTTCCCGATATGATTCACATGTCCTGGAAAATCCCATGAGCGAATTGAAGGAACTAAAACAGATTTCTTATGTGCAAGCATACATTGATGAATTTGAATTCCTACGAAACAAGGTCCTTTTGCTCGAAGAATATGCCATTAGCTTCTTCCTCGCCAGGCTTAAGAAGGAAATTACTTTGCCAGTAAAGTTGTTCTTCCCCGAGTCCTTACAAAAGGCTTACAATCTAGCGAGGATCCAAGAACAACAGCTTGCACTGTGCACGAAGATAATACCTTTTCCTGGAGGAATTAGTGATGAATCTTGCGCTGTACGGACGTGGGCCTATCGCGCCGCGATAACTCGATATCGCCTGGCGATATTGTGAAGTTATGCGCTTCGCGCCAACCGTTGAAATCATGACCTACATCATGGTTGATGTCAGCACACTATCGCCTGGTGATAGTGGATATCGCCCGCAACATCTCTTCTTTGTTAACTTATTATATGTCGCTCATCCTAAATCATCAGATTGTTGTATTTGTTATATCTGCACACTACAAACACATTATGATCAAATACATTTTTTGATTTGTTATTTTCAAACCAAGGAGTGCAAAATGCATGCTCCAACAATTAGCACCTTCTCAAACTCCTCTAAATTATCGAGCAACACCCAGGCTACACATGTGGACAACCTTCTCTCATGTTCAACAAAATTTCACCCAAAGAAATGTAGAAGAAAAGCGCTAAAGGGATGTGCTTTTGGTGTGATAGAAAAATTTGTGAGAGGTCACAAATGTAGGGGAAAGTCTCAATTCTATGGCCTGGAGATGGAAATGGATGTAGAGAGCGATAAAGAGCTCAACCCTATTCCCAAGAGGCTGAGCCAGAGGAAGCCAATACCGATCCAGAACCTCGTATAACTCCACAAGTCTTGATGCACGCCTTGATAGGAGTCAATGACTACCGCACTATGAAGGCGACAGGTGCTCATCAGGGCAGCTCCATTTCCATTCTAATTTACGCAGGTAGTACCTATAATTTCCTCGACTAACACAAAACCCGTCTGATGCCGCCCTCGCCGCATCCGAGTACGCGTTACACCATCACGCACTTTTATTTATTTCATGCAGTTTTTATTTTCGATCGTTTCATTTGCAGCTATTTATTTCATGTATTTCCCTTTCATACAATCGTTGTTAGTCTCGGCTCATCGGTGTGATCAGACGGTGAGACCATTAATAAAAAGGTCCGGTAATTTGAGTAGTTATAGGACGTTAGGGGGCAAACTTAATTTATTTAAGAGAAGTATAAAATTATCCCAATGAAAATCAAGTTAAATATATGTGCTATCTTTGGAAATCAAGCTGCAATTTGAAAATATTTTTGTGCTAAAACATATTCTGGAAATCATATTTTTTTTGGAAAACTGCCAAAATCTGCAGGGCAATAGAATTTGGAAAAATATCTTTGAGAATCAATTTGATTTATGCCTCAAAACATTTGTGGAAATCTGAGAATAGGAAAAGGGGGGAAAGAAGCCAAAATTTATGCTATAAGTTTGCAGTCTCGTTGGAGAAATAAACAGGACCAAAAAAATTCAGAGAAACGAACCCTATCGTTTCCTCCCTCTGTTGCCGGACCGACTCCCGCCTTCGTCCTCTGTCAGTCCAACGCCTGCTGCCAGAGTCGACAACGCGAACTCCTCCAACGGCCGCCTCTGTCAGTTTCCTCCCCGTTCCGTGCGAGCCCCCGTCGGCCGCTCCGCCTGGGCAAGTTTCCGCCGCCCGTACCTGTCAAGAACCGCCGCCCAGAATCCTATCCGTCGAAGGTCTGCCACAGCTCTCGGGTCACCGTCGACGACAACCTCTTAATTCTGGCGATCTGACTCCTGCTCAGTCCAGTAGAGGACTTGTCATTTCCTTCCCGAGCCGCATCTCACCTGGATCGATCTTCACTGTGTATTTGGGGAAAACCAGTCTCGCCTGGGTAACACACTCCTTGGTTGCTTCCGAATTATCAAATTAATTTTATATGACTCAATTAAATAACGTTAAGCTTGCCTCAAGCGTTCAATCTACTCTTGTTGCCGTTATTTCATAAGTTGTCTAGTGATTAAGCTCGTGGTTGTGTGAATCACGTGAAATATTCAATTTGGTAGCGGTCGAGAGTTCCGTCTCTAACAAAAATTCAACGAATCAATCAAAGCTCATTACGATGATCGTGATATCGCGCGTGACACTTGATTTGGCCAACTCGGGCCACTTGGCTCACCTTTAAAACTTAAAATTCCTCTTTATTTCAAAAAAAAACCCAATTTTATTTTATAACAAAATAAAATATTTGCTTTAAGTATTTATTCTCGAAAACTCCATCCCTAGTTTACATCAGTTTGATATCAGAGCGTTGTGATTCGCTCCTATCGCGAATCACGCAATCCGCATTTCAAAAAAAAATTTATTTTAAATGCTCATAATTTTTTTCTAAAAACAAAAAAATTAATTAAAAAATCTTTATTTTATTTAATTATTGTTATTTTATATAAAAAAATTCAAATCATTTTAAAATGGAAAATCATGTAGGCAATTTAGATAATGGAGTGGCCGATCTAAGTGCACAAATTAAGAATTTGACTAAAATCATTGAGGCGTTGAGGACGAATGTTACTCAGGTGGAAAAGTGAGCAGAACCCTGCGTCTCACCAGGCCTGCCACTCGGCCCTGCGTCACACAGTCCGGGGGCCCAACAAGGCGTGACCTTGTGGGTTTTATCAGGGCCGCGACCCATGCACCCCAACCCTTCTCACGAGCCCAACCACAGCCGTCCGCAGGTTGTTGAAGCCGGGATTCGATCCATGCACCCCCTTGATAAAGTATCCTCAGGAGGATACTCATCAACCAACTGCGTCGCGACTCAGTTGGTTGATGAGCATTCGCCTGAGTATGCTTTATCAAGGGGGTGCAGGGATCGAATCCCGGCTTCAACAACCTGCCGACGCCTGTGGTTGGGCTCGTGAGAAGGGTTGAGGTGCATGGGCCGCGGCCCTGATAAAGCCCACAAGGTCGCGCCTTGTTGGGCCCCCGGACTGTGTGACGCAGGGCCGGGCGGCAGGCCTGGTGAGACGCCGGGTTCTGCATCAAAAAGATCGAGTGTTCTGATATCATGTGCGAACAAGAAAGAAAAGACCGAAATTTGGAATAACAAAATTTTTATTATCCAAAAAAGTAAGTATTAGAAAAGTATAGTCTCCCTTTTATAGAATGAAGGAGAGAGGAGAGATTACAAATAAACAATGTGAGACAAATAATTACAGGTACAAGTGGCTATACGAAAACAGACCGCACAAGCCGCGCGGTTAGACGAATAGACTAACCTCCCGACAACAACAATAAAGAGAAGACAAGCCGCTAGGGGAGACCGCCAGACCGCCCGATCTTCAAGTCACTTGCGTCAAACCGCCAGACCGCCCGGTCTCCAATCAGCAACATCTCAGCTACCAAACCGTTGGAGAGAAACCTCCAGACCGTGCGGTCTTCAAGCCGCCAGTGTCAGACCAGCCGGACACCATACAACATTACTTCCCCTCAAGCTGGAGCATATATATCAATCATGCTCAGCTTGTTGCAAATGTGAAAGAAGGAAACAAACACAGGCTTGGTGAAGATATCTGCTAACTCGTTGTCGGAGGTAATGAACGAAGTACAAATCCGTTTCTTCAAAATCTCTTCCCGAATAAAATGACAGTCGTCTTCAATGTGCTTTGTTCTCTCATGGAAGACCGGATTTTTGGAGATATATATAACGGCCTTGTTGTCGTAGAACATAGGTAGAAGATGGTTGTAGATCTCTCTTAATCAAGCATGAGAGCCTGTAACCACTTCAATTCACTCATGATCGACGTCATACTTCGATATTTCGCTTCTGCACTAGACCTGGAGACGACAGATTGTTTCTTGCTTTTCCAGCTCACGAGGTTTCTCCCCACAAATGTGCAAAAGTCCGACGTGGACTAGAATCCGAGTACGCTTCAACCTGTAAATGATCATTATTATGAAACAGTAGTCCTTTACCTGGCGCTGCTTTAATATATTCTAATATCCTCATGGCAGACTGTAGATGACACTCCCTAGGAGTTTGCATGAATTGGCTAACCTTGCATACAACGTAGGAAATGTCGGGTTTGGTTACCCTGAGATAAATGAGTTTGCAGACCAGACGCCCGTACCTCGTAACATTTGATAGAAGAGGCGAGTCATCTCTCCAGGTTTTATCTTCTCCAGTAGCTATGGGCCATCAAACAAGTTTAGCCCCAGTCAACCCTGTCTTTTTTAGAAGATCAAGAGCATATTTACGTTGGGAGAGGACCAAAGAGTTGGGATTTCGAGAGATTTCTATCCTCAGAAAGTATTTTGGGGATCCCATATCCTTCGTGACCAGGTATTGAGGGAGATGTTTCTTTGTCAATGCTACCCCAGCCTGGTCATCTCCAGTGAGAAAAATATCATTCACATATATGACAAGAACCACCAGACTCATGGAGGTTTTGCGAATGAACAATGAGTGATCAACAAAACTTCTTGTAAAACCCACGACCGCCACAATGACGCTAAACTTGTCAAACCAAGCCCGAGGGCTTTGCTTTAGGTCATAGATGACCTTCTTCAGCCTGCATACCCGTGTCTCCCCCTGAGCAACATACCCAGGAGGTTGCTTCATGTAGACATCCTCCTGAAGATCACCATAGAGAAAGATATTCTTGACATCCAGTTGGGAAATGGGTCAATACCTGTTGATGACCACAGAAAGGAGAACCCGAATAGTGCTGAGATGAGCAACTTGAGAGGTGTCAAAATGATCAGCATCATAAGTCTGAGTGAAGCCTTTGGCGACAAGGCGTGCCTTGTAACGATCCACACTGCCGTCCGGACTGAACTTCACAACAAAGACCCAACGACAACCAACAACATCGGTGTCCAACGGAGGAGCAACAAGGGTACATGTACCCCGCTCAGTGAGGGTGGCAATTTCCTCATCCATGACAGCCTTCCAATGAGAAACAACACGGGCTTCCTAGTAGATGCGGGGAGTGACAGTGGCAGAGATAGCCAACACAAAAGTCCTGCGAGAAGTAAGAGTGTCGTAAGACGAGCATAGGAAACAACAACAACAAAAGAGTGTTGGGTACATGTCCGCACCCCTTTGCGAAGAGCAATGAGAAGATCCAGGCCGGCGTGTTCCTTAGTATCCGGTGCATCCGAGATGGAGAGAGCTGGCTTGGGAGTAGAGAGAGACGGTCGCAGAAAAGAGGAAGACATCGGAGGCGGAGAGAGAGGAGGAGACGGTGGACACGACGGAGGAGGAGAAATCTCGGTAGGTGTAGACGGGACGAAGGGGACGATAGGAGAAGCAGGAACATCAGGAAGAAAAGTGGAGTCGCGAAGGAAATAAGACGCATTTTCGAAGAAGGTTATGTCCGCGGAGACGAACTGCTTGCGAAGAACATGGTCAAAACAACAATAACATTTCTGAGTGGTAGAGTAACCCAAAAAGACACATTTGGTGGCACGTGGGGAGAGTTTGTCGCGGGTGGCGGAGGGAACGTGCACAAAAGCGGTGCACCCAAAGAAACGCAGAGGGAGAGGAAACAGATCCTTGCCCGGATAAAGAATGAAGAATGAGGTTTGACCGTGGAGAATCGTGGATGAAATGCGATTGATAAGATAGCAGGAGATGAGAACGACATAGCCCCAATAGGAGCGAGGAACCTGCATCTGCGTCATCAGAGTGCAAGCGACATCAAGGAGGTGACGGTTTTTGCGTTCTGCCACGCCATTTTGCTGTGAAGTATGAACATAGCTAGTTTGATGAATCTCATTTTGCATACAGAAAGAAGAAAAATCATGTCTAAGATATTCTTTGGTATTATCAGAGCGAAAGATTTTAATAAAGACATTAAACTGAGTTTTAATCATAAAATAAAAAAGGATGTTCATACAGAGAATAGTTCGGAGTGTTCTTTTAAGAGCTACACCCACGTACACTGAGAGTAATCATCAATAAAAGTTACAAAATACGAACTACCCCGTCATACAGTGAGGGTAGGAGCCGGACCCCAGACATCGGAGTGAACGAGATCAAACGGACGGGAAGATCCGCGGCCTTGCTTCGGTGGGAAGGAGGAGCGGTGATGCTTGCCAAGCTGACATGCGTCACAGTTGAGAGGCAGACTGTGCGGAGGGATGTGGGGGAGAAGTTGACGAAGAAGCCGTGGAGGAGGATAACCACGGCGAAGATGTCATTGCAGAAGGTCTGTAAAGGAGAAGGTGGGCAGAGCAGAAACGTTGTCGAGGAAGTAGAGGCCGCTGATCTCAGTTCTAGTAGCAATCGTCTGTTGGGAGCCCGGATCCTGAAAAAACAAAAAGTATGAGTGAATGTGACAGAACAATGTAGTTGCTTGCACAGAGAAGTAACGATAATAAATTGTAAAGAAACTTAGACACGTAGATAGTATCCGCCAAGCGAAGAGACGGAGTGACTTGAACCACTCTCATTCTATTGACTGGTGAGGGAGAGCCGTCCGTAATAAAGATTGAGGGCAATCGATCATGTGTTTATAGGAGAGAAAAACACTGAGGATTGTCGGTTATATGATTGGTAGCACCAGAGTCTATCAGCCATTTACCTTAAGTAACAACGTGGGCACTACCTGAAGACGTGACCACCGAGGCGGACTGCTTCGAAGAGGTGGAAGCGTCCCCAGAGGGGCGAAGATGTGGATGTTTCATCCAACAACGATCAACCGTATCAGAGAGAGCCGTAAAAGAGAAGAGAGAGGCAAAAAAGAGGGCGCGCGAGCAGAAACAAGGCCGCATGAATAGCAAAGAGGTCGCACGAACAACAAAGAGGCCGCACGAACAGCAAAGAGCCGCAAGAAGAGCAAAGAGGCCGCGCGAACAGGGTGCGAGCAAAGAAGTCGTGCGAACAGCAGAGAGGCCGCGCGAATAGAAAAGAAGCCGCCCGAATCGGAGGGGAACGCGGGGCGAAAGGGAGGTCGCAAAAAACAGGTTGCGAGCAGAAAAACCACGCGAACAAAGAAGAGTCCGCACGAAAGCAAGAGAGAGCAGGGAGCAGAGAGACCGCGAGGACAGGTCGCAAATAGGGAGGGAGGGCGATCAGAGAGGTCGCGCACACAGAGGGCGGAGAACAGGCCGCAAGAAGAAAGACAAACCACACGGACAGAAGAAGCTCACAGAATCAGGTGGAAAAGATCGAGTGCTCTGATAGCATGTGCGAACAAGAAAAAAAAGACCGAAATTTGGAATAACATAATTTTTATTATCCAAAAAAGTATTACAATGATATAGCCTCTCTTTTATAGAATGAAGGAGATGAGAGAGATTACAAATAAGTAATGTGAGACAAATAATTACAGGTACAAGCGACTATACGAAAACAGACCGCACAAAACTCACGGTTAGACGAATAGGCTAACCGCCCGACAACAACAATAAAGAGAAGACAAGCCGCTAGGGGAGACCGCTAGACCGCCCGGGCTTCAAGTCGCATGCGTCAAACCGCCAGACTGCCCGGTCTCCAATCAGAAACATCTCGGCTACCAAACCGCTGGAGACAAACCGCCAGACCGTGCGTGTGCGGTCTTCAAGCCGTCAGGGTCAGACTGTCAGACCGCCCACTCACCATACAACAACAGTGCACAAATTAAGAATTTGATTAAAATCATTGAGGCAATGAGTACGAATGTTACTGCAAATATGCGAGATATGAGACAAGTGGTAAATGGGTTACGCACGCGTGTAAACACCTTGGAGGCCAATCAACACCCCAAATTAAAGAACCTAACCCTAGACAACCTGAAAATGACAACCCTAATCCACGACAATTTGCACAAGATCGCCAAAATGTTAGGGATCCACCTCGATGGGATGTCAGAATTAGATTAGACGTTGGTGATTTTGAGAGACATTTAGAGCCCGAGAAATGTCTAGACTGGTGTGACTTAATGGATCACCTTCTGGCTTGGAAGCAATTGCCCCAACAAGCTAGGCAAGTCGAGTACGCAACCCTTAGGTTGAAAGGTTCTGCCTTGGTTTGGTGGGGTCAGCTCGAGCGGTCTAAATTCAATTTAGGACTGCCCCCAAGTACCACTTGGGATGAGTTCAAAATTCAATTGTGAAGGCAGTATGTCCCAGTGGACTACTTGCAGACCACCCTCTACCGGAGGTTCCACAACCTACAGCGGGACAAATTAACGGTAGATGAATACACGAACGAATTCCTAGTCCTTCAGTCTTTGCCTCGGCCTCCGAGAGGATGATGACATGATCGTATCCCGATATTTGAACGGGTTGCGCTATTCCATTAGAGATCAGGTAGAATTATTCGATTACAAGGACTTAGGAGAAATATCGAGTCGTGCACGGAGAGTGGATGCCTCACAAAAGCGGTCATCCGGAGCTAGATCTACTGAAAGATCCACCACGAGTGTCACCACCACCACTACTGCTAGGATTGTTGATTCCCCTCACCCTCCCATCACTACCGGGAACAAAGACCCGTCCCCTAACCAACCCAAGGTAAAGGAGATTATTGGGGCTAAGCCCAACACTGGAGTCTTTCGATGCTTCAAGTGTATGGAGTCGGGGCACAAATCATCCGAGTACCCGCGACGCCACTTCGTCGCTATCATCGACTCTACTAATGGATGTGAGCCTGAGTATGGAGTTTACGTGAATGAGTCTCACCCTTAGCCTGAGCACGAGCACGAGTCTGAGGATGTCATATAAGTGGAAGGCGAACACGCCGAACACTTAGTTTGTGTTTTACGATATAGTCCGATCACCCCTAGTGAGCCTACTGAGGATGACCATAAGAGGCATGATATTTTCCGCACTACTGCACCCATCCAGGGGCAATTTTGTTCTATTATCATCGATAGCGGTAGCATAGAGAATTTTGTGTCTCAGCGCATTTGTCGATCTCTTGAGTATCGAGACACACCCGTTAGAACAACCCTACAGCTTATTCGGAGTCAATAGTCATTTGACTATGCCCGTCACACGTTACTGTCTAGTAGAGTTTTTTATAGGGAGTACGTATTCTGATAGAGTTTTATGTCATGTCGATGACATGGATGTTTGTCACATACTTTAAAGCGTTCCTGGCAGTACGATCGACGTGTCATGCATGACGACACGAGGAACTCTCACTCCTTCGAACACCACAGGCAAAAGATTGTTCTTTTATCCCAGAAGAACTGTCTTATCCCGAGGGAACGCGAGAGGACCTACATGACTCCTAGTTCACTTTCTGTTACCTCCACTACGTTACTGCTCACTTCACTTCCTCCTGAACCCCCACCCCATGAACTAATTTGTGGCTTAGGTGTGTCGCTCACACCACATTTATCAACTCTCATCGTGCCACCTGATATTTCTCAGTTTTTTGATCCTAAATCGGAAGACCAATCACTCCGCACACGCCACTCGATCGAATTCATATTTAGAGAATACACTTTTATTTCACCTCACTATCATATGGTTATACACATATTTGAGAAGTTAGATCGATATATTAAATATTTTCTATCATATTTATGGAACATATTATGTGGTCGACTGAGAACCAAACTTGAGGATAGTAGCGCTTATCACACTCTAACTGATGAGCAGACTAAAGTTGTTGAAGGAAGTATGAGGGGCCTTCTTAAGCGTCTGACTGAGGCGAATATAAAACAAGGTGATCTTACGTATCCACAAGCAGAATTCACATATAACAACTCTAAAAATCGTACCTATAACAAATCTCCTTTTGAGATCATCTGTTTGATTTTGTTACGCCATCTTTATGCCCACCACCCCTTCTACACCCATGAACATATTCCATTCGAGATGCAAGCTCAAACTAATTATTTAAAAGTGTCAGGTAAAATTTTTATTGATAGTTTGCAAACAACCTTTGAACAATACAAACTCATGGTCGGTCGTTATTGCCATGAGTTGTACTTTTCAAATGAAGATTGGGTGTTTGATTATTGCAGGAAGATTGGCCAAGTCCAAATCCCGACGTACATCGAGCTATCTGTCAAGGCCCCAGACATCCCACCCGATTTAGCACCCGCCACGACTCCCAAATTTTACAACACCAGTCTCTACGAGTTCTGTCAACCCGGGGGAATTGATGCATCCCTCGCCGCATTCGAGGACGTGTGACGTCATCACGCACCTTTATTTATTTCATGCAGTTTTTATTTTCGATCTCATTTGCAGTTATTTTTTTCATGTATTTCCCTTTCATGCAATCGTTGTTAGTCTCGGCTCATCGGTGTGACCGGACGGTGAGACCCTTAATAAAAAGGTCCGGTAATTTGAGTAGTTAGGACGTTAGGGGGCAAGCTTAATTTATTTAAGAGAAGTATAAAATTATCCCAATGAAAATCAAGTCAAATATATGTGCTATCTTTGGAAATCAAGCTACAAATTTAAAATTTTTTTTGTGCTAAAACATATTCTGGAAATCAAATTTTTTTTTGAAAACTGCTAAAATCTGCAGAACAATAGAATCTGGAAAAATATCTTTGAGAATCAATTTGAGTTATGCCTCAAAACATTTGTGGAAATTTGAGAAGAGGAAAAGGGGGAAAGAAGCCAAAATTTATGCTATAAGTTTGCAGTCTCGTTGGAGAAATAAACAGGAACCCAAAAAATTCAGAGGAGAAACGAACCCTGTCGTTTCCTCCCTCTGTTGCCAGACCGACTCCCGCCTCCGTCCTCTGCCAGTCCAGCGCCTGCCGCCAGAGTCGACAACGCGAACTCCTCCAACGGCCGCCTCCGTCTGTTTCCTCCCCGTTCCGTGCGAGCCCCTGTCGGCCTCTCCGCCTGGGCAAGTTTCCGCCGCCCGTACCTGTCAAGAGCCGCCGTCCAGAATCCTGTCCGTCGAAGGTCTGCCACAGCTCTCGGGTCGCCGTCAACGATAGCCTCTTAATTATGGCGATCTGACTCCTGCTCAGTCCAATAGAAGACGGGTCATTTCCTTTCCGAGCCGCATCTCACCTGGATCGATCGTCACTGTGGATTTGGGGAAAACCAGTCTCGCCTGGGTAACGCACTCCTTGGCTGCTTCCGAATTATCAAATTAATTTTATATGACTCAATTAAATAACGTTAAGCTTGCCTCGAACGTTCAATCTACTCCTGTTGCCGTTATTTCATAAGTTGTCTTGTGATTAAGCTTGTGATTGTGTGAATCACGTGAAATATTCAATTTGGTAGCGCTCGAGAGTTCCGTCTATAACAAAAATTCAGCGAATCAATGAAAGCTCATTAAGATGATCGTCATATCGCGCGCGACACTTGATATGGCCAACTCGGGCCATTCGGCTCACTTTTAAAACTTAAAATTCCTTTTTATTTCAAAAAAAATCACAATTTTATTTTATAACAAAATAAAATATTTGCTTTAAGTATTTATTCTCGAAAACTCCATCCCTAGTTTACATCACCGTCTCTTGCAGTGCAACTTGCTTTCCATTCCAGCTTTTAAGGTGGCTGTCGCTGATGGAAAAGTACCCAAATGTGCCCAAAATTCATTTGGGTGATCCAGGGAGTCTCCTTTGAAGTCGGTATGCTTATAGGCTGTGATATGGTTTTTGGCATTCAATGGCTCATCACATTGGGTCCAATCCAGTGGGATTTTCTGAACCTGAAGATGGAATTCACTGCCCATGGGAAGAAGATCGCCTTGAGAGGAAACAAAAACTTGTGGAACCATCTTATCAACCAGAAGAAGATGCGCAAATTGATCCAACTCTCCTGCATGTCTGTGTGCTGGATACACAAGGTAGAAGTCTCACTTCACTCCCTACACTCCTTTTCTCTGCACCAGCACACCGCTCCAAGGAGCCGAATGAAGCCTTAGTTCTAGAATTAAGCCTCTTTTTTGCATGAATATGAGGGCATTTTTTGTGTCCCCAAGGAGTTGCCCCCACCTAGAAGCCATTCTCATCACATCTACTTGAAAAATCCCAACCACATCATTAATATATGACCTTATATGTACCCCTCATTGCAAAAAAAATGAAATAGAAAGGATGATTAGGGAGAAGTTGGAGGCAGGAACCATTAGTGCAAGTAGAAGCCCATACTCCTCACCTATAGTCTTAGTAATAAAGAGGGATGGGTCTTGGAGGTTGTGTATAGACTATAGGAGTCTAAACCAAAACACAATTAAGGATAACTACCCCATTCCCCTAATTGAGGAATTATTAGATGAGTTGGCCGAGGCAACAGTTGTTTCAAAGTTAGATCTCGGGCCAGGCAACCATCAAGTGAGAATGGCCCCATAAGATATCTACAAAACAGCCTTCAAGTCTCGTGAGGGCCATTATGAGTTTGTGGTAGTGTCATTTGCCTTAACCAATGCTCCTTCCACATTCCAAAGCCTTATGAATCACATTTTCCATTCTCACTTGAGGAAATTCATCTATGTTTTTTTTGATGATATATTGGTGTACAATTCAACCTAAGGAATGAGAGAGGAACTTGGGCCACCTTAGGACAATCTTCCAAATCCTTATGAATGAGAAGTTGTATGTTAAGAAAAGCAAGCGCTCCTTTGGAAAATTTCTAGTGGAGTATTTTGGATAAGAATTTTTCAAACACAACAAGGTAAAACTCAATCTATCAACAGCCTATCACCCCCAACCCGACGGGCACACCGAGGTAGTTAACAGGTGTCGTGAGTGCTACTTAAGGTGCGTGACATTTGGCAAACCCAAGGGAATGGAATCAATGGCTTCATCTTGCAGCATGGTGGTATAATTCAACCTTTCACAGTGCCACTCAATTGACCACTTAACGAAATCGTCTATGGCCAACCTCCTCCACTACATCTATCCTAGGGGTGCAAGTTGAGTTGAGCCGGCTCGTGAGCTCGATGAGCCGGCTCGAAAAAATATCAACTCGAGCTTGAGCCAGTTGAGCTCGAGCTCACCTGCTCTTGTTCTTAAGCTCGTGAGCCGGCTCCCGAGTTTTTTATTTTTTTTATTTTTAAATATATATAAATATAAAGAAAAAAGGGCTAATGAGCTAAACAAGTCGTGAGCAGCTTGAGCTCGCAAGCTCAAAAGCTCGAGCTCGAGCTCGAGCCATGCAAAATGAGCTTGTCGAGCTCAAAATGTTTAGCTCAAGCTTGAGAATTTTGCCAAGCTCGACTCGAGCTTGACTCGTTTACACCTCTATTCTACCCTACTTAGAAGACTCAACAATGGTGGCAGTGGTAGATAGAAGCTTGCAAGGTACAGAAAAAAGCTATCCAGCTTTTGAAGAACCTGTACGGGGCCCAAAACCGAATGAAATAGTTCGCCTATAAGGGCAGGAAGGAGAAGGAATTTCAAGTAGAATCCTGGGTATATATCAAGCTTTGATTTTACAGGTAATCCGACACGAGAGGGGAAGATTTCAGTAAACTATCTCCTAAATTTTTGGGCCTTTCCAAATTACAGAGAGAATAAGTTCGGTGTCCTATCAACTACAATTATCGCCCACATCTAAAATCCACCACACCTTCCACATCTCTCAGCGCAAGATACATGTTGGAGACCATCCAGTTTCCAGCACTCTGCCACCAGACATGCAAGAGAAAGGAAGGCACGCTCGACATTCATAGAAGATCCTGAAGCAATACATTATTCCCATAGGAGGGGCATGGTTGTACCTCAGATCTTGGTACAATGGACAAACTAACCACCGGAAGAAGCTACCTGTGAAAATTGAAATGGTGAAACTCAACTCCTCTCTAGATCCTTGAGGATAAGGTTGTTGTAGAGGAGAGTAGTTGTTATTTTTTTAATTTTATGTTACAGTTAAGTGCTTGTTTAAATTTTTTGAATTAAGTTTTGGGGGCAAGGATCCACCGTCGGGTGTCACTGAGTGGCTGTCAGTAGTGTGATGGGTAGTTCAATAACTGTGTTATGCGTTGTGTTGTAAATGTGGAGGAAAGGGTGTCTATAAAGACCTCTTCTGAAAATGTTATGAAAATCATGATTACTGTCATTCCCCACTTCCCTGTCTAATTCCCTGATTTCTTCTTTGAAGACACCAATTGGTCTTCCCCAGGCCTCGCCTCGGGAAGATTCCCTCCACCAATTTCTCTCTGATTCAATTTGGAACATAACAAAATGCTTGGCGGAAATGATCTGAATTTAGTTTGGTAATTAATTATGTCTTGGTCGGGAGTGTGGAACAAGGGGGGAAATGCTTGGCTAGGCTTGAAATGGTGAGATAGAGAATCTGTTAGGCAGGGAATACAAGGGATTGACAGTTAATCCTCTAGATTGGTAGTTATGTTAATGGATGGAGGTAGTTATGGGTTAATTTGATGGTGGGGAAGTGGTTATTGTTAGTTGGGTGAGTGGGGAGGTTAGTTATCAGTTAGTTATGATGAATTGTTGTTGCAAGTGGAGGACTGGATGGTTACGTCAATAGAAGGCAGCGAATAGAAGCAGTTGGGGGTAGTTTGGGTAGTTATGAGTGGGGATGGGTACTTATTGGATTGCTAGTTATATGGAAGAAGATATATTTACCCTGGCTTCGACGCTAAGGATCCACAAAATCGACACCGTGGGACGATCGCGAAAGCCCGAAATTCCTATTCAAAATATCTGAAAATAAGTCCTTAGACCTTTATTTATAAACTTAAAACCCACTATGAATGACCAAGATTGTCTGAAAGATAAATCCACTAATTTTATATGAAATAAAAATACATAAAAATATGTTATCATATCTATATCTATAAACGTAACTACAGATTCATATCGTCCATCCGACGATTCTAAATCCGCCTCTCGTGTAAGTAGATTCAAGCGGATTCCAATAAGGGTCGTCCCGCCTGTAAAACGTCGCCCTCTATTACTTTCTATTACCAAGACAAATTAACTTGCAATAAAACTCGAGAAATTGCATACACTCACGAGGAATAACCCCATGAGGTTGGTTCTTCCTTGATGTTTCTCTCACAAGGAGAGATCTCAAACCCTAGGCAACAAGATAACTAAAACTCTCAAGTCTCCTCCTTATATAGTGACGGGGAGCTCACATACACATTACCATGATGTCCTTAGTCTCCTTACAAATTAAAGATACATGTTGGTCAAAAATACAAAATCGAATCGCCGCCGCACGTGTGTAACAATTTTCCCTCCTGAAAATCAACCTTGACCTCAAGATCGAGGTGCCACTCGCCGTCTGTAGTAATACGCCTCTGGGTTGGTTGTCGTTGAAGTGTCTGGGGTTCCGTCCTACGGTGCATCTATGATCGCAAGGGCGTCAAAGTCAGTTATGTCGATTTCATCCCAGTCATCACCGATGAGGGCGCAAAACTCTTTGATAGTACAATCATGAGTGGGAGAGTAGGGTTGCTTGTAACGGAAGCACAGACTCTTACTTCGCAAATCATGATACTCTTGGTTGTAAAGGTCGTGAGTAGGGATAAGGCGGTTGTTTCGTGAAGGTGGCGGTGGTGGAGGTTTAGTAGGGGAAAAATATGGTTGGTAGGGGGTTTGGAAGGTGGCGATGTAGAATGAGGGTCTTCGGTATTCGGCCTCCTCAAGTTGAGACAGGTCCATGGTTTGATTGACAGTAGACGGATGGAAGGTGCGGAGGCAAGCGCAAATATGAGGTTGTAAGTCGTGCAGGAAATAGCTATGTAGTGGTCGTGCGGAAGACCCGGAACGTGGGTAACCAACTTGATAAATTTATCCACGTACGAGTCAATGGAGCCGGTCTGATGGATCTCGCAAAGGCGTTCGATCACATTGTCGGAGTAGCGGTAATTATATCGTTGAATGAGCTCCTCAGTGAGAGCTCCCTAGGTGAGGCTGGGAGAGGACTGGCGGAGCTAGCGAACACAATGGAGGGCGGATCCTTCCATGCCGATAAGAGTCATGAAGACCTTTTGCGTCTGATGAGTTTGGTGAATGTCAAAATACTTTGGCACTGGCAACTGCAAAGAAGATGGGCGCGAACGAGGCACGACATGTGGGAGAAGCCAATTGCTGGAAGGCGTGCGTAGGAGACGCAAGAGCTGGAGGATGGTAGAGAGCTGGCCGAGAGTGTTGGGGCCTAGATGCACAAAAGTTGATAATTCGATAAGGAGGAGGTCGGGCGATGCACGGAAGCTTGGATGTTCGGAAATGCAAGCCTGGATGCGTGGGCGCGTGAGCGTAAGAGGCGGAGGATTCGATCAAGAACGGGTCGAGAGGCCGATCGAGATTGGGTGATCGACACACGGAAGCCGGGATGCGCGGGTGCAGGAGCGGAAGAGGCGGAAATTTTGATCGAGAACTGGTCGAGAGGTCGATCGAGAGTGGGTGATAGATGCGCGAAGGCCGGTCGAGAGCAGAAGTGAGGTGGATGTGAGGCGCGATAAGTAGGGTTGTTGATCAACGACTATCCGGGAGGAAGTGGAAGCCGGCGGCGGTTATGAGCAGGCGGAAACGGCAGGTCGGATCCAATGTTACCAAGACAAAAATTAACTTGCAATAAAACTCGAGAAATTTTTTGCACTCACGAGGAATACTCGTGCCTAACCCTAGGAGTCTAGTTGCTCCTTGAAGTTCATCTCACAAGGAGAGATCTCAAACCCTAGGCAACAAGATAACTAAGGCTCCGTTTGGCCCGGTGGTGGTCATTCGTTAAGGATCACCAAACAAACATCATCCGTTTGAACATAAAAGTGGATGAAGTTTCTTTGGTGGGCGCTAACAAATGACAATTTAACCCCCATGTTCATGACCGCCGCCACCGTGCCAAACGAAGCCTAAAAAACTCCCAAACCTCCCCCTTATATGTGATAGAGGGGGGATCGCGTACATATTACCATAATGCTCTTACAAATTAAAGATGCATGCTGAAAAAAATACAAATAAGATAATGCGCGGAATCATTGCTTGCGTAACACTTTCCCTTGCTACTTCTCCTGCATCCCCCGCTTCTAATACGACCTCATGCTGCTGAGAACATGTATTCCAAGATTCATGATATTTTTTTCATCCAAGATACTGTAGGGGCTACATGAACATGATTAGGAATGATGACAGAATCCCAAGAGGGGAGAGTCTAAGACTTGGGGGTTAATTTAATAGTGGAAACAAAAAAAGAGCAATATGATGTAAGGTCCATATGTGTTGAGCTTTCTGAAGGGCAATAGGAAGATTATTAATCTTAAGTATATTACATGATGCAGTCTCCGATGGAGCAGGTGCATGATCAATTATTGATATTATTAAAGTAGAGGGGTTTATGCCACTCCATGTCGCCTGGTATAAAATAGATAATACTTAGTGTACATGCGTTGTCTTTCGTAGAATAACAAAAATAACTTTTTTGAAGTTTTGAATATTCCTAAAACAAGCATTTAATAGTATGTGAATCAAATCATCTGTCATGGGCAATAGTTTGAATGATGCTACTAATGCAACCAAACAACAATGTGGCAAATTAAATGGATTTTCTTTAGTTAAATATAAATATGATGTGTAGGATCTTACTAGGCATGTATGTCGACACATGAGACACGATGTTAAAAATAAGTCTTATGATTAATTTAAAACAAGTGATTAAGGACCACTTAAATTCAATGAAATTTTGGAATCTTCATTCAACAGCCAAAGGCCTAGTAGTCTCATGTAAGTGTAAGTGATGATTTTTTTCGTTCTAGCACATTATTTTGCAAGGCTTTTTGTATTCATGGAGTATTGATCGTTAATAGTAATTATTGCTATTTGGGTATCCAAAGACCTAAAAAGTTTCTCTTGTGTTGTTGTTGGTGGTGGTGCAGATGTTTCATTTGATCCCAACAGCGCAGGGGAGCTTCTACGTGCTGAACGACATCTTCAGGCTGAATTATGCCTGATGGCTGGGGCCCCACATGGGGAGCTCAAAGGTGGGCCTGCGTGTCTCTCTTTCTTATTGCTGTTTGTCAAATGCTGAAAAACCTATTATAGATGATGAATGTGCCTCCATGAATCATGGTGATACATAGTATATTTATTCTGCTGCAGTCAAATTATTGAGACTAGTATTTATTTATCAGAGTTGTGTTGCTTGAAAATCGCATGTGCTTGGTTGGTTGGTTGGTTGGTTATTGGTTTCTGGTTCTTCATTTTTGCCTATTTCTGGATTTTTTTTTTCATGGTGTTTTGGGATGAATGTATGTATGTATGTATCCCCTTGTGATCTCCTTCCTCCTTGCGATTCAATTCCTAGGGAAGAAGGAGACACATTGAGGTGGAGGCATCAGGTGAAGAGGGGAGGCCGAGTGGGACCAACACACCTGCTAGTTAGTGCTTTGTTCATTCTGATTTTTTTATTGCTGTGCCTGTTTGTATACATGTATATATCTTGTATAATATATGTATATACACATATATAAATAGTTAAGTGTGCTTAGTTCATGCTGCTTCTCATTTGTGATGTACCTGCTTTTTTCCTTTTTTTCCCTATCTTTGCTCTTATTATCTTCTTTATTATTATTATTATTATTATTATTATTTTTATTATTATTATTATTTTCATTATTATTATTATTATTATTATGCTGTTGTTGTTTTATATCTTTTGTTTTGGCCCGGCCTCCTCAAATAGTGTACATTCATTATTTTGCATGCCTATATTTATTTAGGATGCCCTTCTTATTGTTTCGTGTAGTCGTGTCCAACAAGCTCGGTCGTGCTAGGCTGGGGCTGGGCTGATCGGACCTGCCTAGTCTTTTGGAACACTGACTAGTTCCTTGGATGCACAACTATACTTGTAAATTAAAATATAATTTCCCATGTTAATTTTCTATCATTAAAATATTTTGTAATTATCATGATTTTTTTAGTCGCACAATACGTATAAGTGATTTATAAAACATTTAAATGTTGGTTGTGCACGAGGGCTCTGTACAACAGTGATAGTATTATTAGAGCAATGTTATAAGCACATCAATTTACGCTATTGACAGCCAAATTTTATTAACACCAAATTATTTTATTTTCACACCAACATGTTATTGTCATACCATATTTTAAAATTGTTATTCACCTCACAATTATTATTATAGTCCAATGAAATGAAACAAAAATAACAATCTATGATTTGCTTGATGAGAAGATGCAACATTTTGTTCATTGATGTAATAATAACATGTAAAAAATAGCATAGGTTACTCAAGAGTCCATAATAGCATATGTTTTTTCTAAGAACTCTTTACCATCTATAATATTGTTCTCTCTCAAGACTTCCTCCTCCTTTAGCTTTGATGAAATTAATCTTGAAAAACAAATTCAAAATTTAAAGAATTAAGCTTAACAAACAAAACATTAGGACATCACCAAGGCAACACCTCTCAGTTGCAACGACTTTATAACAAAGCCAATAACAGTGAATGGAAGCATAAAGATTGCCTCTCCCAAGAACGCATAACGTCAATGAAGTCTATTCCCAACCTGAATTGATATGTAAATCAAATAAAAACACATGTTGCACATATCATAAACCAATCTAAGTTATGAGCATATAAAATCAAGTTTCTCACCGTGCAGTAAACAAGTAGAAATACTGAACTTTGCCAAAAAAAAATCATCATCTTCAGCGCCGGCGAGGAGGAAATCCAGTGCTAGGATTGCCGGCTGGAAAGCACGAAGGGAGGGGGCCGAGGGCGGCGTTCTTCCGGTGGTGTTCTTCAGTGCCAGGGAGGAGGAGAACACGGCTTGGGCGGCGAAGCCGTGTCGGGAGGAGAGGAAGATCGAGGATTTGTAGTGGTCGGGCTCGGCGTCGTTCGGCGGAAGGGGAAGAGAGAAACGAACCGGTGTGCGGTTAACGGAGGTGAGTTAGAGTTTTTGTGTTTTTTTTAAAGTTAGAATGGGTGTGTCAATAGCGTAAATTGATGTACTTATAACATTGCTCTATTATTATGACTATGACAGTGCCATTATGAGATGATACTCCCACCACTTGTAATCCCCTCGAGGGCAGTTGTTTAGGGGGATTGTATTCGTGCGCTAGATGGGATGCAAGCAGAGGGAGTGTCACTCGCGTCTTGAGGGTTCTAAAACTGCCCAATGTGCTTGTGATCTGCTCAATGATGTGATCATCTAGATATAATACATCTACTCATGAGACAATGCCTTTTAATCATTGTTGGGGTTCTCCATGAATTTTCTAAGTTGAGCGGAGAGGTTTTCGGTAAGAGATACGGGAGCAAGCAAACCCGACTAGATGAGCTGTGCGTGAAAAGCCGTGCTCACCTAAAAGGCCCAAAAACACCCGAGAAGGGAAAAAAACTCCACGCACCCCCGCCAGAGCGCGAAGCGCCCCGTGTGACCTACGTGCGCGCGTGACCTACATTCGCGCAGGGCCGCGCAGGGTCGCACGGCCGTGCAGAGCGATGCATGCGGTCACACTTCCCGCAGCTGCACTGGCATTCGCCATCACAAATCACTTCACAACACAATTACCACCATGACCCTCTAAAAAATTATAAATAGTCCCCTGAGCCTTTATTTGAAGAGAAGCAACTCCAGAGACAACAGAGAGCTCTGAGGTTTTTCGACAGGATCGTGGACTTAGGGCCGATTCACCGCTCAGGAATTCTCTATGTTCTTCTCCTTGCATTAAGGTTTCAACGCATACGCTCCAAGTCACGTCAACTTCCTCCGCAAGAGCGCTCCCATCAAGGCTCTGCATCAGCGAGAGTGCTCCATCCAGAAGCTCCGTGGATTTGGAGAATTTTCCAGCCAGAATGCTCCCACCAAGGGTCAGTGTGCTCAGCAATATTCAAATGACGGGGCGCTTCCATCGAGCCTCCAAGGACTTAGCTATTTTTTCTCATTTTTTGTACTTTGCACCAGTAATGGAGTAGCGGTCTGTCGCCCTCTAAGATTAAATCAATCTTTGTAAAACTCTGAGAAGGTAGTGAATTTTGGCTCGACACAACTCCAGCCACGTGATTTTTCACCATTTCCTGATTTTTCGCGTCAAAGAACGCCTCTTGTCATTACTGCGGTTTACTTTGCCTGTTTGCGCTCCCAGTCTGATTCTGAGATAAAGCGGTCTGATTTCTCCGGATCGGGAGAAAACCGGGTGACGTCTGTGAGAAGGTGTTCCTAGAAGCTCTGACAAGTCCCAACATTCCTCCAGCTCACAACTATGACAAAGGGAAGCGTGCACTCCGTCGTCCAACCAGCTTACGAAGAGTCTAGCGATCAAGCATCCAATAACTCTCCTGTTAGCCCCACGTCACTTCTCGAGGAGATTGTTATCACGCTGGCGTCGTCAATGGAGGAGCAGATGTGTCAGATGGAGGACCGTCAGGCTCAAACGCTCGCCCTACTAAGGAACTCAGAGACTCCTAAACCGAGGATCGCCCCTTTCAGGCCGCCACTCGCTCGGCAAAGTCCCTCGCATCGCCTGCCACACACAGACCTAAGGGCACAAATCGATGGAGGCACCTCACCCCGTGGAGCGCTCCTCCAGCCATAACAAAAGGATCCAAAGAAGAAGAAGAAGCAAAGTCTGAGCTCGACAACCAGAGAGGGAGGCAGACGGCTCGGTAGCCCTCCAAGGACTGAGGGATAGCTACATGACTTGTGCTTCACTCCGCTCACTCGCGTGAAGGGTATAGTCGTCAAGCAAGCCCCCAACATGGTCATTGCCCTAGGAGGCCAGTCATCGTTGATCCCAAACCACATAATACCTAAAAACATCATCAGCTCCGGGGACCCCATCATAGGCAAGTGACCTAACGCCAACTGCTCGGCACACCTTGCCATTTCCGATGGACTTCCCGAACACACGTTGGGAAAAAGTCGTGCTACGACAAAAACTGCCTCTTCAGCTGATAGAAGGTTCGCTCAAGAGGGAACATGACATGCAGTTGAGGAAGAGCGTGTACATGGGGGCACTACAACTCGGACATGAAACACCCTGTTCACCTTATCTCTCCTTTATTCTCGCAAATCCTAGTGCATCACGTTCCGCTCGGGATTGAACTCTCCAACCTCGATACTTTCAATGAGACCAATGATCATGTGGCACACGTCCAGTACTTTGCAACCGTCATGAGAATTTACAATGTCATGGACTCGCATCTATGTCGTGTGTTCCCAGCGACTCTAAAAGGAGAGTCTCTCGCCTGGTTCCACTCCTTGAAAGAAGGGGAGATCAAGAACTTCATGGAGCAAGCTTCGCTTTTCACAAATCGATTCGCCGCCAACCGGCGACTCATATGTCTCACAAGGATCCAACAGACTCGGGGGGGGGGGGGGGGGGGGAGCCGCTCAATGATTTATTTCACCGCTTCACCACAGAGGCACAACAGGTCCTGAAAGTTTTCCCTGGAGCTTTTACACAGTCTTCCTCGAGGGACTCCAGCTTGGAAAGCTCCACATCATGCTAAGAACTGAAGCAGGGCCCAACTACGTTAGCCTCGTGCGCCAAGTCGAGGCTCAAATCATAATAGAGGTGGCAGCTGAGGAACATCGACCACCACCCGAAGGAGGCTCGAAAAGGAAGAAGAATAAGGAGTCACCATCGCATCCCAAAGGGAGCAGTAAGCACAACGTTAGCCCTCGCCGAGCCAAGGGGCACTGCTAGCGTCCAGACCTTCCCTGTAACATCACAAGCAGAAGTTTTACTCTCCATCTACGGTAATCAAATTCTTCAGAAGCCAAGGGCTCTCGCACTGATCTCTGGAGACCAATCCAAGTACTGCAACTATCATCGAGGATGAGGGCAAGCCACGGAAGATTGTGTGCGCCTGAAAGAGGAACTCAGACGGATCGTACACGTTGGTCTACTCGAACAATATCAAGAGAAAAAAACAGCGACCCAGTCAGCCTCAACTGCACCACGGCTAAGCCAGTGTCATCTAAAATGCAAGGGACCACGTGAGGCTTGGACCGGTCTCGAGGGCAGAATAGAGCATTCCCCACACTATCAGTTTGCATCTCCAACCTTCTTGTAGAATAAGTCGCGAGAATAAATTCGCGAACACTTGTATATTCTTTTCGGCAATAAATCCTATGTTTTTTCTTACATCACGGACGGGTCATACCAGACGAGATTGACGAAAGTCTTTCTGCACCTCCCAGATGAGATTGGCGAAAGTGTTTATGCACCTCCCATGCGAGAGGCAAAAGCCTTTCTGCACCTCCCAAGCGAGATTGACGAAAACGTTTTTGCACCTCAGGCGAGATCGGCGAAAGTCCTTCTGCACCTTAGGCGAGACGGACAAAGGTCTGTCTGCACCTCCCAGACGAGATGGACAAAGGTTCATCTGCACCTTCACTTGGACGAACCCCAGTTCTCCTGAGGCGCGAATGAACAATGGTTCTTCGCCACCTCCACCTGGACGGTCCCCGGTCCTCCCGAGGCGCGAACGAATAAAGGCTCTTCGGCAACTTCACCCGAACGAACTCTGGTCCTCTTGAGGCACGAACAAATAAAGGTTCTCTGTCACCTCCATCCGGACGGACCCTGGTCTTCTTAAGACGCGAATGAACAAAGGTTATTCGTCACCTCCACCCGGATGGACCACGGTCCTCCTGAGGCGCGAATGAACAAAGGTCTTCGCCACCTCCATTTGGACGAACCTAGGTTCTCCTAAGTCGCGAATGAACAAAGATCTTCTCCACCTCCACCCGGACGGACCCCGATCCTCCTGAGGCGCTGGGAACAAAGATTTTTTGCCACCTCCACTCGGAAGAACCCTGATTCTCATAAGGCGCAAACGAACAAAGGTTATATGTCATCTCCACTCCGACGAACCCTGCTTCTCCTAAAGCACGAACAAAGGTTCTCCACCATCTCTGCTCAAGGCACGAGCAAACAAGAGCCCATCGCCCCAAAATCTAAGGCAGCTTACGGCTCTACCAAAAACACGAGTAAACAAACATCCACCACCACTCGGACGGACGACGGTCCTTTTGAGATGCGAACGAACAAAGGTTATTCGTCACCTCCACTTGGACGGACCCGGTCCTCCCAAAATGCAAGCGGAAGAATATCTCCCGCTAGCGACCTGTTCAAAATGTCGGTGTTCAAACTAAGTGCCACTCTTTCAAAGGTGCACGCACAACGTAGCACAACCAGAATACGGGAGATCCGAAAAAGAGAGTTTTCATTCAAACAAAAGTTGTCGCACGGGCTACATCATTATGTGACGGTGCAAAGGCGCACCTGCATGATAAAGCAAAGGCGAACCAAACAAACAAAAGTGTCACAATGGGATCGTCCCTGAACATCGATGTTAGCATCATCATTCGGGGCATCCTCCACGCCCAGATTACCGCGCTCTGGTAATCTCGGAGCGGCCCGTAATTCTTTGTCAAAGCCCAAACGGTACACAACATCGCACTCGAGCAGAAAAATCTCAATTTCCCTCATCCCAGAGCGGACCTCCTTTGTGATACGGGATCACTCCATCTCAAAGTCGTGAGATCCACTAAGTCGCCACTCAAGGCCGACGCCCTAGGAAAGTCACAAGCTCAACACGTCACTTAAAAACTCGTGCGACTGAACAAATGAGGTGACAAAGCCGATATGTAGGTCGACAACGTCAAGTGTGCATACGACAAGGATGCAATTAAGTGTTCCCCGTCAACAATATATGTCATGACAACGCTGCTCAAGAGACGGAACGCATGACACTGTCGCGGAACGCCCCCCACATTGACGAAAATTTTTTCGGGCCGGGCCCCGTCTCCAGATTTGGAGACGGGGTCGTTCCGATTTTGACACGTGGCGAGTTATTTATTATCTTTTATTTAATGTTGCGATCCCGGGCAATATCTCCGCGACATTTTTTGATCGCAAATACTACTCGTCTTCCGCATTACGTCGGGTCTTAGGTATTCCGTGAACGATTTCGAAATTGCAAAGAGTTTTCTTCCGTTTTCTTGCTGCTCTGTCGATCATTAAGCGGTGTTTAAAGTAATACGCTTTTCGGTTTTCTCGCTTTCAATTTCTTTTAAGATTAAGACAAAAGGTTGAACAAATGTCACGAGATAGCGCCGAGATAAGGTAGTACTTCTTCGTTTTTCTCGCATTTCCTTTTACTACCTGCAATAATTTTGGATTGTCTCGTTAATTGTATAATGTACCAGTTTTGATTTATTTACGTTCAATTTTATTTTTTTTGCGATCTTTTTCGTATATCTTGTGATCAGTTTTGTATATATTGCGATCATTTTTATATATATTGCGATCATTTAGGTTTCTCTTGCGATCATTTTTGTATATCTTGCGATCATTTAGGTTTCTCCTGCGATCATTTTTATTTAACTTGCATTCAGATTTGCTGAACTTACAACCGCTTATGTATTCTATTTTGTAGAAATGGAGAGGAGCTCCAAGGTTAGTAGAACGCACGTTTTAGAATTCAGGGTGTACCTTCTCCTTCTCATTCAGGACACATTACGTCTCCGCCATTAGCGACAAGAATCTACGATATAGCTAAAACAGTGGCGATGTAAGGTTATGAATCTCGTCTGTAATGGCAACGATGAATACGGCAAAATGAGTAAGAAGGCTCTGTGCAATCGAAAAAAGCGCGGTGAAAAGTCAAATTTTTTGTTAAAGATGTTCGCGGAAAGATAATAAAAAACACGCCACATGTCAAAATTAGAACGGCCCTGTCTCCAAATCTGTAGACAGAGACTGGTCCGGACGGAATAAAATAAAATAATGAATGAATAATCAATAAAATATAAAATAAAAAACAAAATCAATTATTAATTTGATGTGCAAATCAAGTAAAATCACGTTAAAAATCAAATTAAAAAATATAAATAAAAAAAATCGGTCTGCACCTGCAGTCGATTATCTAATATAAAATGATCTGTGGCGTGACTGGCGTCCCTTCCTATCTTCTTGTTGCCGCGACTCGCTCGTCAAACACTTCAGCGCACCGTCCTCTTCTATCTCTCCTTCTTCTCTCCTCCGGCGGCCGAAGCACGGCTGAGGCGATGGCGGATTGGGGGCCAGTTTTCGTGGCAGTGGTGTTGTTCGTCCTCCTCACTCCTGGCTTAATCGTTCAAATCCCCGGCAGGAGTCGTCTCGCCGAGTTCGCCAACATGCAAACCAGCGGCATCTCCATCTTCGTCCACTCCATTATCTACCTCGCCCTTATTTCCATCTTACTCCTCGCCGTCGGCGTTCACGTCTACGCCGGTTAATCAGCTAGCCCTAAATATCCCTTCCCGTTCCTTCCATGCTGTGGCCTCCATTAATTTGCAGATCTTTCATTCTCAGTACTAATCTGTTTAATCTGTATGTAAAACAGAAGTGCTTATGCTTGTATCTCAGATTTAGGGTTTACTTCAGAAATCAATGAAAATCTTAAACATGAAATCGATCTCAGAATAGTGTTGAGATACTGCTACTGCTACTATTCAAGCTCTTCTCATCGTCTTTCCTGCTATGAGCCCGCCATGGATCCTTCCTTCACCTTCATGATTGGGGATGAAGGGGGAGCGAGAGAGAGTGTCTGTGTGTATTTTTCGGGGTCAGGAAACTTTTTTTCACGCCCCAGAACTCATTTTTGAGGTCCAAATGATCCATTTTTGTGCAATAATTTTCGGATTTTTAAAATCTGTACCGAAAATTTCGATCCGCATTTTTCAAATATGAAATATGATTGTTTTTTTTCCCAAACACGGATTGGATTTTTAAGACGATTCCGATCTGCTTTTTTTATAAGAGTTTAGGGCTCCCAATGCAATTTAGAGAGAGAAAGCAGCTCTCTCTGGTGGAGCTATTCTGAAATTGGACAAATTTTCATAAGAGTCTCTTTTTAAATCAAAAGTATACGAAGAGCCCTCTTTCAATAAGCCTTCTCACAATAGCCCCTTTTACTATTTGGCCTGACATGTGGGCCCATCTGCAAGAAATTGTGGGATGAGTCTAAGCATATTTTTTAATTCTATATCTTTTATCTAATATGATTATAAGTTTAGGATTATAATTCATTTTATAAATCATTTAAAAATTATTTCTTCTGTCTGAGCATCTTTTTGCTATAAGTAATTCATTTTAAAAACTGACAACAATAATTGACAACAATAATTTAGTAATTATAAGTAATTCATTTTAAGAGAGTAGAGTGCTTAACTGAAAAAACTTTTAGTCTCACATCGATTTTGGTTTGAATGGAATTGATATGTTGTGCGATAAAATGTACTGGGCGGGCACTGCATCAGATTTTGTAACATTTACACAAAATATGGAAAATATTAAAATTGTTGATCAAACAGCGTATGATTGGTTGGTGGCTAGGGATGTTGAAAAATTGACTTTATTATATGACAGTGGCGCTAGATATGACACTATGACAACAAATGCGAGCGAAAGTGTCAATGGAGTACTCAAACGAGCGAGAGGGTTACCTATACAAGCATTAGTATCAGCTACATTTTATCATTGTATTGCATTATTTCTTAAAAGAGTTGAAGATGCACTAAAATGGGAAAATGATGCAATCTCCAGATTTGTGCCTAAAGTATTGACAATGCTAGGTAATCGAGAAGCAGCAGCAAGAAATTTATGTAGGCCAGTTCAGATAAATCGCACAGAATTCTCATGCTACGATGATAAAAATATAGCACATCGTGTATTGCTCACTGATAACGGATGCTCCTGCAGTTGTTATAGTATGGTCTTATATCATGTCCGTTGTGCTCATATGATTGTTTCACTTGCATCTAGACGTGTTTCACATGAGCAGTTCGTATCAGACTATTATACAATATCTAGTTACAAAAATACGTACAGTGGAAGTTTTCATGGTATTCCAGATTTTGTATTATTTTGTAAAGCTAGGTCCGGCATCTACCATTACAACCTTGAGTGGAAGTTTCGGTATTCAATATTACAGGTGGCAACCATTAGAGCAACACGAGGTATTATTGAGCTTCAACCACCTACTTTAATACGAAGGACTGGACGCACCTTAAACTCGTCGACATCATAATACAATGGATGAACACATCGATCGCAATAATAAAAGATGTGGTATTTGTAAAAATTTGGGACACAATCGAGCAACATGTCCCACAAATCCAGAAAATAGAAGGTTAGAATTTATTTGTTTATAAAAATTTATTTCATCTACTTTAATATTTGTAACAATGATTTGTTTTAAATTTTTTTCAGACGCTTTGGAGGAATGCGCTAGCTGTGGCAAAGAATCATTCACTACCTATTTGAAGACGTTTTGGAGAACTTTTTTAGCCGTTTTGTTTTAACATGTGTTCGTTTTGTAAAACTGTACTTTTAATTTTGCTCCTAAATTGTTATCCTGGGTTGCCTTGGATATTATTGCTAATAGGATCATCAAAATCATCAGATCAAATATGCTAGTATTATTTGTTAATTTTAAAAAATATTAAAAAAAATTCAAATGACAGGAGCCCACCAAAAATTTATAATCGCCAATTTTAGTCACTAGGACCTTCTTCGGCGATATTATAAATTTAGAATAAAAAAATTTTAAATAAAAGAGCAAATGGGTCCACATGTCAGGCAAAATAGTAAAAGGGGCTATTGTGGGAACGCTTATTAAAAGACGGCTCTTCATATACTTTTGATTTAAAAAGAGGCTCTTATGGAAATTTGTCCTCTGAAATTTTCTTCGTTTTTTGGAACTTTAGTTTAGTTTTTTTTTATATTGGTTTAATGAGTTAAATGTTTGTATTATATTAAGTGCGTTGATATTAGCACTGTAATTTTGATTATTAGCATTTTTGTTATCCCCAAATATTATTTTTTAAAATTGGTTTTATGCAAGCATGAAATCTATCTCCACTCAAAAATTGAAAAAAAAAGGAGCAGAGCGTCACCGCCTGTAGGAGGAATGAGCGCTTGAAAACCGCGAAATAGAGGAGCACTGCCGCCAAGAGGAAGAGAGATCGCCGGATGTGAAAAAGATAGCTATCAGATAATGGAGGACGCGGCGGAAAAAAGAACGCCGCTCGGGAAATGTAAGAAGGTTAGACGGACGAAAAGAGAGGAGGAAGGGTAGCCGGCGGAATCAGAATTTGGAGGGCAGGCAAAAGCACTAGAGGAGTGAGTACGAATAAAGAATAATTTTTGTACAGTACTTTCTAATAGAAATTCTAAAAGACCAAAAAAAAACTCAAATGCTGTGTTAATATCAGCATCGTGTAATTAATAATTAATATTCAATTTTCGCAAGCCGCTTATATATATATGTTTGACGGTAACCGGTTCAGCAGGTGCTCATAATTTCTGCTCGCATCTTCTTGCTCTCTTTCTTCCGGACTAGACGACGTTGAAGATTTGATTTATTAGTGGGTTGCTTGCCGGAGAAGATGGCGGACTGGGCGCCGGTGGTGGTGGGCGTTCTCCTATTTGTGCTGCTTTCTCCGGGGCTTCTCTTCGAACTGCCGGGCAGCCACCGTGTGGCAGAGTTCGGCAGCATGCGGACCAACGGTAAAGCCATCTTCATCCACACCCTCATCTTCTTCGCCATCTTCGCCGTCCTCATTCTCGCCCTTCACCTCCACATCTACACCGGCTAGATCCATTCCTTCGCCCTCCGCCTCCGTCACTTTAACATTATTAGGGTTTTCATTCTCGCACTGGTCCCCGATCGATCACTCTACATGTATGTTCATAGATATGCCGGATGTTCTTCTTTTTGTTGTTGTTTTTTTTTCTTTTCTTGTGCGCCTAATTCATGCATTATGCCGCCGCGTGTTATTATCTTCTGGATTGCTTTGATTTTGTGTGCAAGTAAATTTGGGGGAAGTTTTAGGGTTTAATAAACCCTAAAACAATTGGTAAATTCGAATGTGGTGGAAGATCGGTGGGGTTCCACCGGACCGGACAATGAATGGGATTCGCGTTTTCACCAAGTAAAGTATTATTCCTTCTTCGTCTTCCTCTGGCGTGATCGAACTTCTGGAAAGTTATTCTTCCAGGGAAGAAACTGCTGCGGTTGCTTCTCTGTGCAGCAATTGCTCAGATCTCAATTCGCAATCACCGGGATGATCTCCGCAGAGATCACCTGGATAATCTCTGCGTTGTTTCAGTGTAAGATGTAAGATGGGAGCTCGAGAACTACTAGGGACTCGCGTACTATTGGGTATACAGAGAATCTTGAAAGAATAACTTTCCACAGGCTCAATCATGTGGGTTAAATTGTCGAGACCTACTAGATGATCTCCGCAGGCCTTGGCTCCGTTTGGGACGGTGGTGGTGGTCGTGCATATATGGGTTAAATTGTCGTTCCTTAACACCCACATAAGGAACTTCATCCACTTGATGATCATTAACAAATGACAGTTTAATTCATGCGTTTACGACGGCTGCGCCGTGACAAATGGAGCCAAGCTTGTTCCAAAAACTTTACCTAGGCTTCGTTTGGCACTGTGGTCAAAACCTACCACATACATTCTATGATAATAGCGTTTTTGACCAAATTCATTGGAGGAAATATGTTGTGCCAAACGAAGCCGTAATCACAACAGTTCTCCGCAAAAGTTTGATCGAAGACGGTCCGGAACCAATAATAAGCCGCCACGTAAGCTAGTGTGGCCTCATGCGTATAAATGTATGTCCGACTTTTTGTTATTTGCAGACCTGAAATATCCCTTTTTTTCCCCTTCAAGGAAAAAACTGGGCGGACTTCCTGCTTCATAAATAAATATTAAAACGAGGGGTTAAGTGACAAAATGTTATTATTAAAATTGTTGAGAGGGGGGGTGCTTAGTGTCAAAGCTAGGAAACATTATAACCCTAATTAACTTCTATGTTTCTTCTAATATTTGGTCATTGGGTGGTTTAGGGTTAGACATGTCACAATTAGGTTGAGCCCGGGCGGGTGGGGAGACAAAGGGAGAACAGGCTGATAAGGTTGTGGTTGTGTTGTATTGAAATTTGTTACAATTTGATTTGTTTGGATTGCTGCAACCAATTTCATTTACTTGGTATCCCTTAAATTATGACTTAAATAGTTGAATTAGGATTTTATAATTTATTTAGGATTATTTTAATTACATTAGATTGACAGTGGCTATAACCGCCATCAAAAAAAGAGAACTTGTTTTGAAAACGAATGGCAGTGCACAAGGTGCCAGCGCCACTTTTAAAATTAGTTTCTTTAAATTTAGTTTTAAATAATATAAAATTGTATGTTTCATTATTTTTAATTATTTTCTTTGTGCATTTTTTAAAATGTGTTAAATTATTTAAACTGTTTTTTCAGAAAATGTAATAAATAAAAAAACCAAACGCACCATCCACGGTAGGCTCTGCCTCCGGCTGTTGAGCTTCCGGAGGCCTGCCCGAAGCCTACTGGTAGGTTCGGCGGGACGTGGCGAACTCATCAAGGGTAGCCCGGTGGCACTCCGGCAAGGCCACCCCCTGGACCTCTCGAACCGAGCCATTGACGGAGGCCTACCCTATTGATGTCAAAAGTGCGATCAGGATACATCGTTTGGTCCTTCTCAATGGGGGGGGGGGGGGGGGGGGGGCAGTTCAGGCGCTGAAGTTGCCAAGCAAACTTGCGCGCGCGACCTCCTTTGAGCGACCTGGCGAACTTTATTTTCTACCCGCACAACCTCTTTAGGTACTTGGGCGACTTGCTTCTTCTTGTCTTCCGACCTCTTGAGTGGCATGGGTGAACTCATTTGACTAGTCCCGAGCTCGGACGGTTAGGGTGCTCAGAACGACCTGACAGTCTTATCCTTCTAACCGCAACCTTCATTTGTGACTCGAAGTTACCGGCTTCTCAGCAGTCATCCCCTTCTATAGTTTGAACATTGTGTCCTGATCGCATTTTTGGCATCAACATACCCGGAGCCCACTAGCAGGTTCGTCGGGCCCCGACGAACCCACCAGGGGTAGCCTGACGACGCTCCAGCAAGGCCACCGCGTGAGGTCCATATCACGGTCAGGGCCGGCGGTGGCCTTGTCGGAGCGCTGCCGGACCCCTGGTGGGTTCACCGGGGCCTAACAACCTTGTCGGTGGGCTCCGGGCAGGCCACGGGCGACCCTAAACCTCCATCTAACGTATGGGAGAATTTGGGAGGAAAACAGGTGAAATTTCAACGGCAAGAGTTTATTTGATGGCTGTCCTGAGTTACGCTGTATGGCAAACTATTTTTTTGTATATAACATAGATAAAAGTGTTGGGATTAACGCGGAAAATATCTCCTAGGCACAATCAAATTAATACAGGATTGACAAGAACGCATAGATCTGAACAAACTCTGCAAACATAAATTAATGTAACTGCAAAAATAAAGCATGAAGAAATGTACCGGCGTCCGTTACAGAAAACACCGCGGAGGAGCCGGACTCGCTCGATCCGCGGGAGAGAATAATCTGGACTGCAATCCGCTAGCACAGCGGACGCACAAGATTCACCGAGAACCTTCGTCGTTGGATGACGACCCCACCCGCCACCAACGGAGAAACACGGTCGAGGCTGCACTCTCGCACGGCATGACGCCAAGCCGCACCACGGAGAAAAACACCATCAAGGCCACTGCACTCTCGCATGCCTTCGCCGCCATGTCTGCATCGCCGGAGAGAAACTCTGTCAAGGCCATCGCACCACAAGCCTTCGCCGCCACGCCCGCACCGCCTCATCTACTCCAAGACCGGTAGATATCCTCTCCTCCAAGACCGGTGGCTATTTCCTCCAAAGCCGGTGGATACGTCGAGAGTCCCTCACAAGAGAAATGCTTCGCCGCCATCGCACGGTGTTGCACCAACTGCAACCACCGGCGGCATCCAACAGGGGTCTCCCACCCCTTGCGGCACCAAGAGTGAGATAGCGGCGGCGGCGGCGGCTCCTCTCTCCAACGCTACCAGGGGCGGCGGTTCTTCTCCCCAAACGGTTACTCCGGGCTGTACATCTTCTCCCAGGCGGGCTGGATTTATATATCTCTGCCTCAAAACCATATATGTTATGTGTGACCCATGAATGACATGATAATATTCAAGCAATTCAAGCAGGAGAGTGATTTTCTCTCTCTAAAAAGAAATCAATATATGCTGATTTTCTTCTTTTCTTGGAATTTCCAATTCATGTCCTCATTCACTCTCCTACCATTCATGATGTTTCCCCAAAAAGGAAATACTGGATATGTTTTGGATCCGAATCCGAACCAAAACATAACAATCACCCCTTGGTTCATTCGGAGCCACCATCTGCACGAAACGTTTCACACATCAACAACTGCACCAAGCAACTCTGCACGTAGCACCGCCTCAGTCCGAGGCATTAGCCGACCAGCTAGTCGAATCAAATCGTCGCAACCAGATCGTAGAAACTGACTCCCATAACCCGAGTCCCAGAAGGACGATCCTCTGCACCGCCATGACAATCCACCATGTTGGCCGCAGAAATCATGAGCATAACCATACGTCGTGGTCCCCATCAGCCGGTACAAACTCCGCGCTACACAGCTCTCCTGAGCAACGTCCTCACTCCACCATCAGGACTCCACCTCGGGCCACCCAACTGTAGCCGCCTGAATCCAATCCGCTCAACGATGACAAACATCCTGCTGTCAGAACTCAGACTCTCAGTGATGGTGAGGACAACATCACTCTGCACCCTGACCCAGCTGTCACTTAGTCCACACCCTAGCCTCGAGGCCTTTTTGCACGCTGCGAACTAGCACTCCTGCGTGACTGCACTGTCTGCAATGGTAAAAATACCATACCCTCCTTTTGCCCGGATCGAGATCGTGCTCCACTCAATCCCTTGCCAAACTGCCTCACCTTACCCATCTGCTGCTGCCAAGATGCGACCGCCCTCAGGAGTAGGGTCCACTTACATCTGTCTGGATAGCACTGCGATCGTGACCTCCGCTAGCTCCACCGTATCCTTCTCATACAAGAGCATTGTCACTAAGGCCGGGTAGTGAGCAAGGTAAAAGTGAAACGGGTCTTCACGTCTCCCTCCGTCTCTGCAACAGCTGCCTCTAACTGACACAGAAACTGTTTGAACACACATCGTGTACCACAGATTCTTCTCTCTGTAACATATCTGCGGTTATCATGACCTTCTCATGCAGTACCATCTGTCATAGGTCAAATCCGCCACTGTCACACTTCTTCAAAAACACTGTCTTCACGTTCTTTCCTGTCATGGTTGTCCTACGGCACGATTAGGAGACCTGATTAATTCAAAGGTCGGATTTGAAAAGATGGGGAGCTAGTCGTCACCCACCGCAGTCAAATCGTTCCTCGAATGTCCAATCAGTCGCCTACAGAACCTGGCTCTGACACTTGTTGGGATATAACGCGGAAAATATCTCCTAGGCACAACCAAATTAATAGGATTGACAAGAACGCATAGATCTGACAAACTCTGCAAACATAAATTAATGTAACTGCAAAAATAAAGCATGAAGAAATGTACCGGCGTCCGTTACAGAAAACACCGCGGAGGAGCCGGACTCGCTCGATCCGCGGGAGAGAATAATCTGGACTGCAATCCGCTAGCACAGCGGACGCACAAGATTCACCGAGACCTTCGTCGTCGGATTCGAGGCCAACTGCACTCTCGCACGGCATCGACGCCAAGCACCACCGGAGAAAAACACCATCGGTCACTGCACTCTCGCATGCCTTCGCCGCCATGTCTGCATCGCCGGAGAGAAACTCTGTCAAGGCCACTGCACCACCGCAAGCCTTCGCCGCCACGCCCGCACCGCCTCATCTACTCCAAGACCGGTAGATATCCTCTCCTCCAAGACCGGTGGCTATTTCCTCCAAAGCCGGTGGATACGTCGAGAGTCCCTCACAAGAGAAATGCTTCGCCGCCATCGCACGGTGTTGCACCAACTGCAACCACCGGCGGCATCCAACAGGGGTCTCCCACCCCTTGCGGCACCAAGAGTGAGATAGCGGCGGCGGCGGCGGCGGCGGCTCCTCTCTCCAACGCTACCAGAGGCGTCGGTTCTTCTCCCAAACGGTTACTTTGTACATCCTCCCAGGCGGGCTGGATTTATATATCTCTGCCTCAAAACCATATATGTTATGTGTGACCCATGAATGACATGATTTAATATTCAAGCAATTCAAGCAGGAGAGTGATTTTCTCTCTCTAAAAGGAAATCAATATATGCTGATTTTCTTTTTTTCTTGGAATTTCCAATTCATGTCCTCATTCACTCTCCTACCATTCATGATGTTTCCCCAAAAAGGAAATACTGGATATGTTTTGGATCCGAATCCGAACCAAAACATAACAAAAAGTGGATTTTTTTTTAAGTATGGTAAGCGTACATGAACTGTTCATAATCATCATGTTTACCACCGCTATCCCCAGCCAAAGGAAGCCTTAGCTGATTTTAACGGTCACAAACAATTATAATAGAAATATAGAATACTTTTTTACAAAAAAAAAACGAATACATGGATAAAATATATTTGAATTGTCATATTTAAACTGCATTATATAATTAATTTATATTGAATACGACAGCTGCATGTGATTTATTTGGTTTTGGCCTATAACAACATGTAATATCCACATTTAAGAACATGAAACTTACCCCACAATTCATTTTTGCACATCATCCTAAACTAAAAATTTCAGCGTCATAAATATGACCCGTTGCCATCTTCTAAATCAATATTTAGGCTGTATGCTTGTTCGGATGACATTGAGATATTGAAATTAGAAAATGAGCTTCATTTTCATTGAATTTAAACTTCAATTTTAATCACGCTGCTTCAATTTCATCTGCTCTCTCCTTGCATTTTTACAGTCTTCAAGCCGCAGCTGCACACATTCTCTTCTCCTTGACCTTCCACATTCTTAGATTCAGGCTCCGTTGTGATTCTTAATGAATGACAATTTAACCCATGCATATAGGACCGTCACCACCGTGTCAAACGGAGCCTCAATCACCACTTGAATTGTCACTATAAAATTCCCTCCCTCCATAATCAATGCCCGGCTAAGACTATCAGAGCTCTATGCACGAAAAATAGTAATGCATTGGATATTCTATGGTTGAATTGGTCTTCTTCCACCCTCGCTTGCTAGTTTTTGCAATCCTGTACCTAATGTTCTATGAGTATCCTCCAAAGAATAACATAAAACCCCAAGAAGTTTCACTTGGCATGGCACTGGCAGCTGTGAACATGGTGATTATGAAACCTCATCCAAGAAACTTCATCCACTTCTATGTTCAAAACTAGTGTTCCTTTTCTTGGCAAGGGTCATAACTGCTGCCTTGCAAAAAAAGTATACATTCTAAAACGGTGATGTTTTTGTTCAAAATCACCAGAGCAAAAACAACGCCCCAACAGAAGCCCAAAGACTGATGAGCAATATATATATATATATATATATATATATATATATATATATATATATATATGACCAAGCATACCACAATTGCAAGTAAAACATTGCTAAAAAAGCACAACATTCCAAACCAATTGAAAAAGAGCATCAATCGTCCTCCAGTCCACCATCACCCGGCTAACTGCAACTACAACAACATTACAATTACAATACACAATGATATCAGAATAAGGTGGTCCCAAAAAATAATGGCCAAGCAGAAGAGCATGAGCAAAGGATAGGAGGAGGGTGCCACAAAATGAAAACTATATATCAAGCAGAATAGAATCATAAGCAATATTCACAATCAACATAATCTTTGCAGACTGGGGGGAGGGAAGCTCTCCCCGCAGAGCCAAGCAAAATGACATCCTGAAATCGAGGCGAAGAAAGGCTAACTATTGAGAAGACATGGAGAGGGCGACCAAAATAATCATCAGCCAACTTTACTCCGTAAAAATAACAGCAGCCTGTTCTTCGACCCATGCATGCGATGATGCGACTATTTATTATTTATTGTGAACCTTTGAAAATACTTGATCTGCAAAGAACAAAAGAAGATAAATTGAGTGAATCTGAAGAACAATCACTGTACATCATAATCCGCACACATGCCATAATGGCCACAAATTTAAACACCACTCTAAATCTGAAGAACATACGGTAGTTTGTTTTCTCATGTATAAACTTATGAAGATAGTTTTATCAATATTATATCTGTACTATATATACAAAAAAAAATCGAGAACTGTTGCGATTGCACAGTGTAACATCCTAGGTCCTCCAAATGATTTTCGGCCGTTGCATCGAGGAAAGAGGCAATCTGCAAATAGAAAAAAATCCCAAAATCCAGAAAACCAAAACTTTAAAAATCTTGATGCCCCATGTAGCAATTTGATTGGTCGCTGCCGCCGCCGCCGGCCTGTTCGGCGACGGCCGCTCAGCGACCACCGGCAGGTTCGCCGGACCCTGACGAACCCGCCGGGAGGTGTCCGGTGGCAAGCAGGCAGCCCGTGAGACCCAATTTTGGATATATCTACTCAAAATTTTCCACCAACAAAGGTGCAATACCCCGCTGTAGATTTTCTGTCATCACGACTTCCGGCCCAATCCGCAACAGTAAAAACTTCAATCCGTAAGTGGTTATTCTTTGAAAACATAAGCCCACGACCGAGGGCCCTCTTTAAGTATCGTAGGACGCAGTAAGCTGCATCCTGAAGTCTAATCATGGGGGCATGCATATATCTACTCAAGATTCCTACCGCATATGTGATGTCGGGACGAGTATGAGAGAGGTATAAAAGCCTCCCAACAAATCTCTGATAACTCGAATCATCAGTGGGATCGTCATTGATGTCCTCATCGATCCTATGGTTCTCCTTCATAGGGGTGTTAGCAAGGGACAACCAAGCATCCCAGTCTCTTTTAACAGAACTAAAACATACTTGCGTTGAGAGATGAAAATACCCTGATCAGAACGGGTCACTTCAATTTCTAGGAAGTAACGTAATCTCCCTAAGTTCCTTACTTCAAAACTCAGCAAACAGAAGAGCCATTAGATTTGAGATATTGTTTGAGTCATCTCCGGTGATCACAATGTCATCAACGTAGACAATAAGAACCACAATTTTTCCCTCATTTTTTCTGACAAACAAAGTATGATTTGATTGTCTCTGTTTGTGGCCAAATTTGATCATGGCCTTGAGAAACCTTTGTTCCAGTCCATACAAACACTTCCTTGGGTGACAGACAAGTCCTACTTATCCCTTATTCACAAAACTCGGAGGGAATGTCAAGTACACATATCCATCAAGATCACCGTGCAGAAAGACATTTTTAACGTCCATTTGGTGTAGATCTCATCCCAAGCATGCAGCACAGTTGCACAAGATAGAAGAACACAAACAAAGTTCATCTTTGCTACAGGGGCAAAGTTCTCCTGGTAGTCAACTCCCTAAGTCTAGGTGTATCCACGAGCTGCAAGATGGGCTTTATATCGCTCAACTTTACCATCCTGGTTTTGCTTAACAGAGAAAACTCACATTGAACCGATAACTTTCTTGTCAGGAGGAAGGGGAGAGACATCTCATGTGTGATTCTTATCCAAGGAAAACATTTCCTCTTTCAATGTTTGAGCCCATTCCAGAATGCAAACCGCCTCTTGCCACGTCTTTGGAATAGTAATCACGGACAAGGAAGAAATAAACCCTTGATGAAGCTAGGAAAGATGATCATAGACAACATGATTAGAGATAGGCGTTCCATGCACACAACCTTACTTCTTAGCACCGCAAGGGGAACATGCAGATCAACATCAGAATCCGAGTCCAAAGACGACATCGGCAACGATGGAACAACGGAGGGCTATTTACATGTTCTTGTTTGACGACGATGGTATATAAGAGGAAAAGGGGAGATGAGAGACGGATGATGGTATATATGAGACAACGACGTAGATGTTGAAGGGGACGAAGGAGGTGTAAGAAGAGTAGCTATGGTGGAAGAAATGTTAGGTGTAATAGGAATCAGAGGGAGAGGAACCGTAGAATCAGAATCCATGACATCCCCCCCCCCCCCCCGACGAGTGGAATGAGTCGAATCCAAGAAATAAGATTTCTCATCGCGGAAAGTCACGTCCATGGCACAGAAAACACGTCTGGAAGGAGGGTGATAACACTGATACCCTTTTGTAGTGGTAGAATAGCCAATAAAGACACAACAGAGAGTCCCGAGGGTCAAGTTTGTCACGATGAGGCTGATGTATGTGAACAAAACATACACAACTAAAAATGCGGGGTGAAAGATGAGAGGTATGAACAACAAAAATAGAAGAGAGACAGGCCAGAGGAGTAGCATAGTTTACAACCCGTGAAGGAAGATGATTGATAAAATGAGTAGCAGTTAGGATGATATCACCCCAATATGATTTCGGGAGGTGCATGGTGGTGAGAAGGTACCAGGCAACATCAAGGAGATGCCGGTTTTTCCGTTCAACAACACCATTTTGGATGGAGGTGTAAACGCAAGTGATTTGGAGAATAGTTACATGACCTGTGAGGTATAATCCAAACGCTCCACGATCATCGTATTCTCCCCCATGATCACTAAGAACACAAATATTAGCATTGAATTGTGTCTGCACCATTTTATGGAAGTTTGAAATACCAGAAACACTTCATTTTTTTCTTTAACAGGTAAACCCAAGTAATGCGGGAAAAACAATCGATGAAGGTGACAAACCAACGATAACTAGTTAAAGATAAAATAGTGGAAGGCTCTCAAACATCAAAATGTATAACAACAAAAAGAGTAGTACTGGGAGAAGATAAATGCGACGATGAATGTCGAACATGTTTAGACATTTCACAGACATCATAATTTAAAGTTTTAAAAAACAGCAATAAAGTAGAAAATATTTTTTGAAGGTAGATTGGAGAAGGATGTCCAAGATGCAAATGCCAGCGTCGAGCATCAACAACAGTAACAACGAAAGAAGAGAGGGCAGGGGATGTATGTCGTAAAATCCAGATAGTACAGTCCACCGCGATTCCTACCACTGTCAATGATCTGCTTCGTATCCAGTTCCTGAAAAATACAAGAATCAAGAAAAAAAGGTTACAGAACAATTAAGAGACCGAATGATATTGCTAATTGAAAGAAGATTGCGAGAAAAAGAAGTAACATGCAAGACAGAAGAAAGGGAAAAAGAGGAAGAACATGAAATCTTGCCCTTGCCCGCAATAGGAGACAAGGTGTCGTTTGCGGAGATAACCTTGTCCTTACCAGACAAGGGAGTGCAGGAAGAAAACCTGAGGTGGAGCCGGTCATGTGATCGGTAGCTCCCGAGTAAATGATCCTCTCAGACGAAAGTGTCACAGCAACATCAACACTAGGCATATCAGCAGTAGTAAAGGAAGTAGAAGTACCTGAGGTAGTGTCTGGCTGGGAGTGTAAGAGGCGACGAAGAGCATCCAATTCTGACGCGGTAAAATGTCCTGGGGGGCTGACCATGATGATCAACATGGACCTCGGTGGAGTAAGCAGCATCATGAGTAAGAGAACCACTTTGTGCACCCCCCCCCCAAGAGAACCACTTTGTGCCACCCCTCGTTCTGGTCCACGACCACGTCCCCGACCGGATCCAGGTGAGGATGGAGCTTGAAGCACACATCCCGAGTATAGCCCCGGAGACCACAGTAATCACAAGTAGGGACAGGGTTGGTATGGTTGGAACCGCCTCAACCAACACTAGTAAAGGCAAAGCGAGCAGGAGGAGAAATCGTGCTGAGGGACCTCAGACGGTCGTCATCGCCAAGAACCATGCTAAAGGCCTCCCGAAGAGATGGAAGGGGAGATCGATGTAGAATATTAGTCTGAACCATATCCATTTCCATGTTCAAACCCATCAGAAAAACATGTAGGCGAAATCGTTTGTCGCTTTTCTGCAACAGGACTGCATTGGCAGTATAGACGGGAGTAAACTGTTCAAAATAATCCAATTCCTGAGAGATACGCTCGAACTCAGAGAAGTAGACACCGTCATGGAACCCTGATGTGACTCCAGCATACGACACGTCAGCTCATAAATCTAAGTGGAATTGTCGATCTAAGAGTAAGTCTCACGAGCCCGAGTCCAAATCTTGTAGGCCGAGTCTATCAACACATTGTTTTAAATGTCCTCCGACATGTCCGACATGTCTCCCGACATGTCATTTTTTAGAGAAAAACGATATGTTTTTCTCAAAATAATAGATTATGTCCTTTTGTAAAATATAGGCAGACATGTCCGATTTTTTCCGATATATCAGCCGACACGACTTTTAAATATTCACCCGCAATTTTATTTTATGTTATATTTGCAGACAAACATCATATATTTAAATCACCTATGGATAATATATTATGTATGTTTAAACGATTAAACTTATTATTTCAATTTTTTAACGTTTTATTTTTACAATCAATTTTATATAATTGTTTCACAAATTTTTAATTTCATATTATAAAAATAGGAAAATATTTAATACATCTAATAGGTGATTGTTTCATATTTTAAATATAAATTTATAAGTTTGAAAAACCTTATAATAAATCAAGTATTTTTAACTTTTAAATCTTTTTTAATTTGCAATAAACTTATTATTATCAAAATAAAATTATTGTATAGTATTAAATATATTTTACAATGTATCATTTTGTATTTGTTAATAATATTTTTTCTTAGATACTATTTAAATTTATTTTATAATATAAATGACTCATTTTTTATCTATTTGTTATATTATTTTCCTATTTTTATAACATATAATTATAGTTAGTATACATTAAATAAAAGTTTTTTTTTTAAATATATGAAAATCTGATATTTAAAATATCTCTGACATGTCTCCGACTTCCGACATCCGACATTTAAAAACACAATCTGATATGTGTCTGACATCCGATATTTAAAACATTGATCAACATATAACTACTGTACACCTTAGGAGACATGGGATGAAGGACCCAGGAGACAACAAGGGAATTTTCAGAATCCCAACGTCGCCAAGTAGGATCACTTGGAGGAGGTGTCGTAATTGTCTCATCGATATATCTGAATAGCTGATGACAGCGAATGACATGTTTAGCCGCACGAGTCCATTCAAGATAATTTGTCTCATCTAAGGGCACAATAGTGATCTTCAAAGAGCCAGCGTGGCCAGAAGGCCGCTGAGGGTAACCCATTTGGGGCGCAACAACACTCGGCGATGTAGAATCAACAGGAGCAGAAAAATCATCCATGAGGAACAACCAGCAGGATCAGACAATATAAAACCATCATCGAGCAGACAACAACGATGCAGGAAGAACAGAGTCAAAGATCAGTGGCACTGGATCTAGGCTTTTGTAGAAAAACCGAAAACCGCACCAAACCGCAAAATTGCACCGCACCCCATTCCAAACCGCACCGATCGGGTGTGGTGCGGTTCGGTTTTAGGGGTCTGAAAACCGCAGGTTTATTGGTGTGGTGCGGTTTTTCTGTTGGTAAAAACCGTGTAAACTGCACCGCAGTGTGATTACATTTATAAATTTTAAATATTAAAATATTGGGACTGCTCAGATTTGGTTGGTCCAAATGTGATTGGGCTTGGTCGGTGCAAACAACAAACATCTCTAGACATTCAGGTTTATCCTAATGATTGGTTTCATGGTCTTCTGCATACATAAATTGCAGCATTTCATAAATACATTGAGGTTTATGTATTTTCAGATTTAGCTTTAGATTTGTTTTAAGTGGTTTAGTTGTAGATTTAGCTTAGATCAGGTTATGTATTTCACGTTCAATGTTCATTCTAGATTACTTTATGTATTTTCATATTTATGGCTTTAATTATGTGTAGATTATTAATTTATTATAGCTATTAATTCTAAGATTTTTAGTTGACGGTGAGTATTTTCAATAATCTAATAACAAATAGTCTTGCCCAAATTCAAGAAGAGACAAAAAGCTATAAAACCAAAACAACACCGCAAAAACCGATCGTAAACCGCACCGAATCGACACTGCACCGCACGGTTTCGGTGCAGTGCGGTTTTGGTTGGTCAAAACCGCACCCCTATGGTGCGGTTTCGGTTTGGGCTCAAACCGCACCAAACCGCACTGCTCGCAGGCCTAACTGGATCAGAAACCAGCAACGAAGAAGCACTGGATCTGCTTCACTGGACACGCAGACGTCGGAGACGAGGTGCGGGAAGATGCACAAAGACGCACGGGAACAGGCAAGGAAAAAACAACAATGATCTGGATGCACCGTCAATGATCTGGATGCAACGATCTGGATGCACGATCTGGAAGCGTCGGGCAAGAAATACCATCAAAGAAATACCAGGATGTAGCAGGCGTCACTGGATCTGGATGCACCGTCGAAGACCGGTGAAGACAGCCGCAGGATCTGGGTGCACCGTCGACAAAAGATGGGAACGGAGAAGCAGGCGACGATCGATCCCCGATCAGGATGAAGAACATGCGATGAGAACGAAAACAACAAGGATCGACGGCGATGATAAGGCACACATCATGAGGAGAGGCAACAGTACCTTCAGCGTGCGCATCCGTGGGCAAGAAGGTTGCGGCTCAACATGGACGGAGCGACAAAATAGCAGAGGGCTGCGGAGACGAGAGGAGAGACGCGAGCGTCGGAGGCGAGTTGCGGGCGGCGGAAGCGAGTGCGCGGGATTAGGGTTTGTTTTCTCATGTACTCTAATACCAAGTTGAGAGGAAAAACCCAATAATAAATTGCATTACTAGCCCTTTACTCATACATATATTGAGTAAGGGAAAAACACAAAGACCGAAATACCCTCGAAAGAATAAAATACATAAAATGCGGACTTGACATAAAACATTGATTACAACTTATATTGTAGTATTGCTTGGCGTGGCAGGATCACATATTCACATGTACCATTTGGTGGAAACTCTGGCAACTCATTTGTGAAACTTCTCCCAAAAAGTTGTTCAATTGATCAGATGGAACCTAATAATATGGTAGCATTATATCCCCACATGGAATCTCTATGGATCAAGACAAAATGGAGTTGGTCTTTAAATGGTCACTACCCCGTTCTTTGTGAAATGCTTCCTGGGCCTCCAGGCTGTTACAGGCGCTTTATACTGGATTATAACAAGGTTGTGTGACTACTAACTGACCCCTCAAGAACCTAAACAAGACTTTCATGTGGCATCATGCAATGGGTAAGGCCTTCATGATCCTTCAGAGAGATTTGGTAGCGTATTCAATCCTAGCCATGTCAAACTTCCACATGATTGTTGGTAGTGGAGTATGCTTCCTCTAGAACAAGCATCAATTGATTTTGATGTATGTTGGACGACCAATAACATACATCAACCAAGCGTTATCATTCTGATAATGTGTTGATAGCACTGTAAGTGCGAAATAGAATGAGAACATTAAATAGAATGACAATCTTAACACAATTTACATTAGAGATGGGTGAATAGAGTACTAAAAATCTTAAGCAGATTTAATCACATTCACAACACAATCATAGATTAAACTATTGTTGAGAAGTAAGAGCATAAAGTAAATCTAAGCTACAAAGAGAGCAACGCAGAAGACAAAATCATTTCATAGAGGTACCCAAAACTTGGGTAATCCTCTCTTCTGCACAGTAGGAAAGCTCTACCTATCACAAGATCCGAATCTTTTGATAAGGAGATTTTTAGAACCATCACTAAATCTTTTAGTGAATATTCTCATAACCAATAGGAGCCTTTTCAAGGAGACGCTCAGAATTCAACCGAATCATTTGAAAGTGTTGGAAGAGCTCAAAGCTTGCATGTATATCTCAAGTATGTGTATACACGGAGAGAATACAAATATATAGGAGAGAGGAATAAATCATATACAAGATGTGGGACTAAAGAAGGATGAGAGAGAAAGCAATAAAGAGGGCCCAATATGGGCCTTTACATGGGCTTTTTCAATACTCCCCCGCAAGCTGGAGCGTACAAGTCGTATGAGCCAGGCTTGGATAGGCACTGATAGAAGAGGGTACTTGGTAGAGCTTTGGTGAGTATGTCGGCGACCTGTTCAGTACCCAGAACATGCTTGAGCTCGATCTTCTTCATGTGGACTTTCTCTCGGATGAAATGACAATCTACCTCAATATGCTTCGTTCTTTCGTGAAAGACCGGGTTCTTGGCAATATGTATAGCAGCTTGACTGTCACATAGGAGGAGAGCTGGTGAAGATAGTCTTACACCAAGGTCGGTAAGGAGGCTCTCAATCCATGCGAGTTCCGAGACCACAGCAGTCATTGCTTGATATTCTGCTTCTGGTGAGGATCGAGCAACCACTGCTTGTTTCTTGCTCCGCCAAGTAATTAGATGTCCTCCAAAATATGTGCAGAACTCGCTAGTGGATCGTCGATCATCGAGGGAGCCAGCGTAGTCGGCATCAGAGTATGTCACTAGAGTAGGGATTGAAGATGAGGTTTTGTAAACAAGTCCTTGGTCAGGAGCTGTCTTGAGATATCTGAGAATCTGTTCCACATCCTGAAGATGAGAGCTTCGAGGAGAGTACATATAGCGACTAACGAGTCCCACAGCGAAGGATATATCAGGTCTTGTGACGGTTAGGTAGATAAGTTTCCCAACTAGAGACGGTAATATTCTGGATTTTGTAGAAGAGTATCAGAATCCGAGCCCTGAGCACATAGTTTATGATTTGCATCCATGGGAGTGTTTACAGGTTTACAGCCAGAGTAGCCTGAATCATGAAGAAGATCCAGGCAATATTTGCGTTGAGAGAGAACCAGACCATCTGACCGTCTAGCCACTTCCAGACCCAGGAAGTACCGAAGATATCCCAGATCTTTAATTTGGAAGACGGAGCTCAGATGTTGCTTAACGGCCTGTATGCTGTCCAAGTCGTTTCCAGTAATAATGATGTTGTCGACATATACCAATAGGAGAATCGTACATGTTGCTCGGTGGCGAGTAAACAATGAGAAGTCAGCCGAGCTGCGAGTGAAGCCAATTGCCCGGAGAGCTTTGCTGAACTTGTCGAACCATGCCCGAGGGGATTGTTTGAGACCATATAGCGATTTGAGAAGGTGACAGACCCGAGACTCCCCCGTGGTCTCAAACCCGGGAGGTTGTTGCATGTAAACTGTTTCCTGAAGGTCGCCATTCAGAAAGGCATTCTTGACGTCGAGTTGAAATTAGAGTCATTGGCGATGGACAGCTACGGAGATGAGAATTCAGACTGTGTTGAGCTTAGCGACCGGAGAGAAAGTCTCGTCATAGTCGAGACCCTGTTGCTGGGTGAAGCCACGAGCTACCAGACGTGCTTTGAGTCTGTCAATGGTCCCATCAGGAGCATGTTTGATGACGAAGACCCATTTGCACCCAACGAGTTTCTGGCCGGGAGGAAGGGGCACCAGGGTCCAAGTCTGGTTGGCCCAAAGAGCAGCCATCTCTTCTTCCATGGCAGCGCGCCACCCAGGATGTTGAAGAGCTTCTTGTACAGAGGTAGGAATAGAGACCGAGGATAGTGAAGTAGCCAAGGTCTGAAGCGGTGGAGAGAGACGATGTAGAGAAACATAGTTAGCCATCGGATGAGCTGTAGAGGCTGGCACCGGAGCAGCAGAACACGGAGAACCCGAGGTCGAAGCCGACGACATAGGAGCAACGGGAGGAAGAGGGCGGCGAGTGTAGACCCGAATGACGGGCGGCCTAGGAGGGTCAACAGTGGGAGCGGATGGCCACCCTCCATCCTGGCCGTGGGATGGAGGGTGGGAAAGTGGGTGGTGGTAGAAGTGGTGGTAAAGGAGGGAAGAAGGGTTGATCCTCCCGGAAAGTAACATCAGCGGAGACAGAGACCTTCCAGGTGGCCAGGGAATAACACACATAGCCCTTTTGGGTACGGGAGTAGCCGACGAAAATGTGTTTTGTCGCACGGGGAGCAAGTTTGTCGATAGCGGGGCCCAGGGTATGGACAAAACAAGTACAGCCAAAGACCCGGGGTGTGAGAGGAAAGGCGGGTGTGGAGGGAAAGAGAAGGCTGAAGGGGGTAGCATTCTGGAGAACCGGAGAAGGGAGACGGTTGATAAGAAAACACGCAGTGGAGACCGCAAAGTTTCAGAATACTTTGGGAACATGCATGTGAAGCATGAGGGAGCGAGCAACATCAAGAAGGTGGCGGTTCTTCCGTTCTGCGACACCGTTTTGTTGAGGGGTGTAGGGACACGATGTCTGATGAACAATACCGAAGTCGGCGCAGAGATTGGCAACCTCGTGGCTAGTGTACTCACGGGCATTATCAGAGCGGAATGTTTTGATAGTAGTAGAGAATTATTGCGTACGAGTTTCCAATACAAAAGCCTGAAAGACACGAGGAAGCTCGGAGCGATCATGAAGTAGATACAAACAGGTGGTGTGAGAGAAATCGTCAATAAATGTTATAAAGTAAAGATAGCCAGAGATGCTGGGAACCTTGTACGGTCCCCAAATATCAGAATGTATTAAATCAAAAGGAGCAGAACTCCGAGTACAATGTGCAGGATAAGAAGAACGTGGCAGTTTGCCAAGAATACAGGAATCACATTTAAAAGCAGAAAGGGAGACGTCGGGAAGCGCCTTCTGGAGGATAGGTAGAGGGGCATGCCCAAGACGACAATGTCAATCAGTAGAGGAGACGGAGGAAAGGGCGGTGGAAGAGACATTGAGGAGGTAGAGCCCGTTCTGCAGTCGACCCCTACCAATGGTAATTTGCGTCTGCCGATCCTGTATCAAAAAACCAGAAGAGGTGAAGGTGATATAGCAGTTCATATCAGTAGTAAGACGACCAACAGACAGTAAATTAAATGGTGATGCCGGCACATAAAGGGCGGAGCGAATAGAGAGAGAGGGGTGGATCAAGAGATCAGCACATCCGGAGACCGGAACAATCGCACCGTTGGCCACAGTAATAGACGGGGGATGAGGAGCATCGGAGAACTTTGGCGACAGCAGGGAGGTGATGTGGTGGGTGGCTCCCGAGTCCAGAATCCAACGAGAACCGGAAGAAAGACAGGCAGTACCTGTAGTGGAGGTGGAGGCAATACTTGCAGGAGAGGTGGAGGCAACTGAAGCAGATGGAGGGTTGAGGAGCCCCTGGAGTTGTTGCAGCTGAAGGCAAAGAGCCTCAAGGTCCGTACCGGTGGGTGGAGAGCTATCAGTAACAGCAGCAGTAGGCGGGCGAGGCGGGTAGCCATGTTTCTTGTGACAGACGGCTTCAGTGTGGCCATCCCGGCCGCAGTATGTGCACTTGGGCCGACCTCGACCACCACGGCCCCGTCCGCGGGAGCCCGTACGTCCACCCCGAGTAAAGGATGGTGGGGGAAGTAAGGGAGGAAGGGCCTGTTGAAGAAGGGCCGGCGAGGGTGGTGCAGACGCCTCCAGGGGAGGTGGTACTCGAAGTAACATAGAGCAGACATCTGAGTAGGAAGGGGTAGCAGGGGATGCCAGAACCTGGGCCCGGATACTGTGAAGGTGTGGCGGGACTCGAGCCATAATCATAGCGATACAGACCGCCTCCTTCTGGGCACGTTGAGCAGCGAGATAAGTAGTAGATGGCTGGTGCTGAATCCAGCCCTCCGTGAGAGTCTTAGCACGAGCCACAAAGGAGGTCATGTCCATATCTTTGCCAACATGCAAAGCTTGAAGATCGGTGATGATGTCAAAAAGGTGCTGAAGACTGTCATTGCCCGAGTACAAGGAATGGAGTTCATCCCACATTGCTTTGGCGGTCTCATGATACATGATCATCTGGTAAGGCTCACCCTCCACCGAGTTCAGGATCCAGGTCTGGACGCGACCGTCATTTCGTAGTCATTCATCAGTAGGAGTCGGAGGTCCCTGAGTAAGGTGATGCGCAAGGCCCTTGGCTTGCAGGACCCTCCGAACTGAGTGAACCCAGGGGATGAAGTTTGACTTCCCAGAGAGGGAAAAAGTAGTGATCTGAAGCTCATTGCGGAGTTCGGGAGGAGGAGCCACGCGGTCTGCCGTGGGGTTAGCGGTAGTGGAGTCGCTAGAGGACATGGCGACCAGGAGGAGAGGAGGCAGGCTAAAGGAGGCCGCGCGAATTGGAAGAGGGCGCGGCGGACAGGATCAGACCGCTGCGGGCTGGAGCCGGTCGTAGCGAGTAGAGCACAACAGCTGGAGGACAAGCCGGGTAAGCTCGGCGAGTAGGGCTGAGACCGCCCGGTCAAGAAAAAAACAGCGGCAGGAAGAAGCCGCGACCAAAGGCGGAGCGGAAAGGGAGAAGAAGGCCGCAGCGGGCAGAGACAGGCCGCGCGGACAGAGAAGAGAAGAGCCGGAGGAGACCGCGACCAAGATGCGGGTGAGAGAGGAACAACCCGCACGGTCAGGCGGATCAGCGACCCGAGGAGAAGGAAACCGCGGGGAGAGAGACTCAAGCGGATAGAAAGAGACCGCAGCGACTAAGAACAATCCGCAGAAGAGGCAAGCCGCAGAGAGCAGGAACAAGCCGCAACGAGCAAGAGCTGAAGGGGCAGTCCGCAGCGAACCAGAGTAGGCTGCAGCAAGCCGGAGCAGGTCGCGAGAGAGGGAGCGGTCTGGAGGAGAGAGGCCGCGAGTAGGAACTCGAGCGGCTAGAGGAGAGAGGCCGCGAGTAGGAACTCGAGCGGCTAGAGGAGATATAAACCGGGCGGCTAGAAGCAGACAAACCGCAAGCGGCAAGAGAAGTCGCAGAGAGAAGTGGGGCCCACGGGGGATAAGAGAGGTTATAAAAAAGGACGGAGGGGGTGGATCCACGGGAGGGAGAGAGAGTGGAGGAGGAGGAGCGAAGCGGACAAGAGGGCAGGCCGCAGGAGGCCGCGCGGGTAGCGGACAGAAGATAGATCGCGTGGATTCAGAAAGGTAAGCCGCTCAGTTCGAACCTGGCTCTGATACCATGTTGGAAGAGCTCAAAACTTGTATGTATATCTCAAGTACGTGTATACAAGGAGAGAATACAAATATATAGGAGAGAGGAGAGAGGAATAAATCATATACAAGATGTGGGACTAAAGAAGGATGAGAGAGAAAGCAATAAAGAGGGCTCAATATGGGCCCTTTACATGGGCTTTTTCAATAGAAAGGAATTCTCAAAACTTTTTACAGTAATAATTGATTTAAGTAAAATTTGAACTTTTTGTTGGAATTATGAGTTTGGTATTATTATGTCGGTTTATTAGAGTCTTTAGGAGTTTAGTCTCATATCATGAGTTTGGTTTAAGTGTTTTTGTAAACCCCTATATATTACCCCTATGTGGAAGAATAATACACATCTTTTATTTCTTCTCTTTTAACATAGTATCAGAGGGAAAATGATACCTTGCGAGTTCCGTCTTTTGCAACCCTAGTGGCCTCGTCCGCTCCTCTCGCAGGAATGCTTCCAATATTTTGCTTTCGCTGCTTCTTTTGACAAGTCCCGTCTCAGCACAGGTCGATCATGTCGATCTTGTTTTTGTTGGCTGCTACTGCTCATCAACGCTTTTCTGATAGATGATCTCGTCTCTTCTTACGAGCTTCTTGTCAATGATCCTACCTCCAGTCCTCATCGACACTCGCGTCAGTGCAGCTGCTCTAGTCCTCAATGTGCAAGATGCTTGTTGTCTCTGCAAGCCCTCAACGTCATCTCCCTCGATCGGGTATGATGATCCCTGCTGACGCCTTCTTTCGCAGCACCAGTCGATCTCATCAATCTCTGATTTGTCGACAATGTTATGTACCCCTCTTCTCATGATATCTCACCTTCTTGTTGATCCAGTGAAGCTACTTGTGTCGATACTATTCGACACTTCTCTCTGTGGAGGTCTTGTCGCTGCTCTTCCAAGGGTCGCTTTCGATGTTCCTGTCCAGATCCAGCCGGCATCCTCTCGCCTTATGTCGCCATTTCTGGTCTTGGTCGGTTGCTCTGCATCTTCGAAGATGTCGTCTTCTGCTCCAGCCATCACTTCCTTCATCATGCTCGGTCGTTGTACCCGTCTGACCTCGGCCACTCTGTTGCTCATGCTCCAGTCGTTGCCAGTCGCTAATACCCATTTTGGGGAGTTGATCTCTCGCCGAAGTTGAAATTTGTGTTGTTTTTGATGGTTTTATGTATTTTGTATTGTCATATGATTTTTTGCATTTGCTTATTGTCATGTTATGCATGTAGACATGTGTGTTTCACATGAGGGGGAGTGTTTGGTACGAAGGCGACTCAGATGATTTTCCTGACCTTACCCCTTAGTTCTATACAGCCTCTAGACTTATGTCGTATGTTGTTGTGTCTCCCCACATTTCTTTTGATTGGTGTGTTGGGACGCGACTGATGTTGGTGTTCTAATCTCAGTGGGTTGTGTCGCGTGGGACTGTCGTGCGAGACTATCGTGTGGGACCACCCTTTGTGTGGATCATCCCCGAAAGATTATCCCCGACGGATTATCCTTGGTTGTATGTTTGATGATTTGCTCCACATCATTTGTTCCCTTTTGCATGTTCTGTGTAGGTAATGTTGGTTGACCTGTTTCCAGCGAGTCCATGTCGTGTGAGGGTCCTGCGTCGTGTATGGTTGTCCCTAGCTTGATTCCTCGGTTTGGAATTTTCTTTGGTGGCTCGTCTGATGTTTTGTCCCACATTGCATACCTTCATTATCAGTATTTGATGTTTTCAAGCTGGAGGTTTCCACTCCAGCTTGAGGGAGAGTGTTGGAATTATAAGTTTGATATTATTATAACAGTCTATTAGAGTCTTTAGAAGTTTAGTCTCACATCATGAGCCCGTTTAAGTATCTTTGTAATCTCATATATATTACCCCTATGTGGAAGAATAATACACATATCCTATTTCTTTTCTTTTAACACTTTTCCACAATGTGAAATGATCCTCAGGAAGCTCAGATCATTTCTTGTATTCAGCTCTTTGTGGATTCAAATTGTTGTAATTTATTCTTGTTCTTAATTGAAATAAAAGGGCAGAACAAGGGAAACTTCTTCTTAAGAGCAGGAGGAAGACGTTTGACGGCTTCAGAGAAAACAAAGGAGAGTAGAATAGATGATTAAGGTTTTCTATCCCTTTCCTTATACTTTTATATTTGGATTCAAATGTCTTCTTCAGGTAAAGACGGATAGGAGGCTTCCATATTTCTATGTCCTGAATAAGGTAAGTCTTTTGTAACAGAAATCTTCTTCCTTAATCAAATTTTCCAATGACGAATTAGAAAGGAAAATGTAATGGATATAATCCTTGGTTTGTCCTAGTAGTCAAAATCCACTAAACTAATGTCATTTTTGAAAGGTCTAAAATCTTCTTCACAAGTCTTCTTTACCTTTTAGTTGAATTCAAATCAACTGACTGAACTGAGAGCTTCATAAGCTCTAATTCTTCATACTGTGAAAAAAAAAATCATGCATCGAGTATAAATTAACACAAGCTCATGTATGTAAAAAAGAATGTTATACACAAACTAGCATGCTCTGATAGCTGGCTTCAAATCAACTACCTCCTTCTGCAACTTCGTAATTATGCGTTGAATGCAAATTGGCGTATGACGACTAACAATCCATCATTATAAGCGTTGTCTTCCTTCTGTGCTCTGGATAATATAGGTCGTGCTCTGAAATAGATACAGCCATGCTCTAAATAATTTAGAGAAGAAAATGACGTATATTTATTCATCCTTTAGTGTTGCCTATTTGCTCTGAGTATTTCTTCATCCTTTAGTGTTGCCTATTTGCTCTGAGTATAAATCGACGGTTGACTGCTTATTACTTGTACTTTGGTGCTGCTTTATTATCTGACTAGAATACGAGGAAAGCTAAGAAGCATGGCAACGCACATCGATTACAATTTGACGTAAGTTGTCTGAAATCAACAATTCTTAATATGCTCTGAATATGGCTAAGTCATTTGTCTTGCAGAATAAGAAGTAGAAACAAAGTCTTTCTATACATGAATGAGGCTTAACCTAGATCACTTCAAAAAATAATCTGGTTTATCAAATCAAGGAATCTTCTCAAGAATCTCTCCTTATTTGATATACCGGATTTTACAAAGAAAATAAGTGATATAAAGAATGAACAAGAAAATAATTAAGGTGAAAAAATAAATGTCATTTTTTGAAGAATGGAGAGATTCTATTAAGTCAAAAGAAGCACATAACAATTTACTCTTTCCTTTACAAAAAAAATACAAAAAAAAGTACATGAGATAAAAAAAACAGCATTGTGGGAGCAAAAGGAACTCAAATCATTAAATTTGAGCAAACTTGCATGTAAGCAATACATTCAGGGCATCAATCCATTTCTCAAGTGATTGTTACAAAATCAGTATATGTGTTGGTAGCTCTGTCTGGATTTTCCTTCAAAGATTTTACAATGTTTCTAACTTTCTGCAATCATCATGAGCTTTGACATAGATAGACTTCATTAAGGGTGTATACCTTTCTGGCTTTCTGTTTACCTCATCAATAATTTTTTTGATAGAAGTCATCTCAATGTCTAGATTATTTTTTTACCTTTGATAATTTGAATCTCATATATTGTGGATCAGAAATATTTCTTTGGAATAACAATATTCGTCTATGGGGCAAGAGGCACAGGAGGTGCATCACTTGTCAAAACCCACTAGGATTCATAATCGTAAGGCCTTCAAGCTTAGACATTTTATATTTAATATAGATATCATCACCAAAACCTAGACCTTATTGACTTTATGATCAAATGATTACACGGCAAAAGCCTCAATATTTTTGTCCTTGTAGAAACATATATCAAGTTATCTCTTCCCTTGAGGATTTAACATCTTCTCTTTCATTTTATCAATCTTTAGAGTTTCCAAAAATGTGTTCACATTTTCTTGACAAACTCTTGCTTTCACTTTTTTCCTCTAACCTTCTAACCTCTTCAATCTTAATCATTATAGCTTGCGGATTTGGACTATTTTCTTGTTTGATTAGCTTGACTCACCTGATAGGCAGCATCAAAATTTTGAGCTACATACGAAACCTGCGACTACCTCAACTGTCTTCTCCCAGACAATTTTCCATCAGTGTATGTTCTCTCTCTTGCTATTAGGATTTCAAATTTAAGGGCCTTTGATGACCACGTGGTGAGCTTATTCCTTCTGACCTTTCTGGCTTCATCTCCTTCTATTCTTTTGATTCCATTTCTTCTCCTCATCTTTTCAATTATTAGGGAATTTTGTTGTTTCCACCACCTCCATCATAGATCTGACATTCCATTTCATGCTCGCGATTAAGCTCATTCACAAACAGCATGCAGGTAACTCATAATCTCAGTCTTCGACTTAGCATTCATTTCACATTCATTCTATTGAATCTAAGGTCCTATTCATATGCCAATGAATTTCCATCCACGGTGTTTGTTGTAATGAAGGACGTGATTAGCTGAAATTTGGAATTTAAAAAGGTTTTTTGCCAATGAAAATACTTATTATGATTATCAAAATATCAATTTCTTGTAGTTTTTTTGTTCTTCTGTGTGTACATCTTTGTAGTGTTTGAGGTTGACATAATCAGTGTGCTATTTAATTTGATTGCTTGACATGTAAAATTCATATATGTTATTGTTGTTATCCTTGTAAAATTGTAATCAATGTGCACGCCAAAGTTTACTGAAATATTACCCATTCATTTTTAATTCAGTGCGCAAAATCAGATATTATTGCATGGATATCTGTATTAGCTCAATTTTAACATATTTAAACTTAAGAAACCATGAAATTATTGCTCGAACAATTTGAAAATAAATTTTCTTTTCATATATGCATTTTAAAGATATAATAATCTTTGTGAATGCGACTTACTCAAATTATAGAGTTATATAATAATTAAAACTATGACACATAAAAGCGATTGGAATCAGACCTAAGTGCATAGAACTGCACCGAACTGTTAGTGGTCGGTATGGTTTTGGTTCTTGCTGAACCGAAACAGGAATCATCGACACAACGGTTCCAAAAAATTATGCTAGATCCGGAACTAGAACCAGAACTGTTTACAAAATAAGATTTTGACTCTAATTTGAAAAATTGTTACATTAGTGGTTCGGTTCACGGTCATGGTATAACCGGAACTAAACCGGAACTGTGACAACTCTAGTAGAAAATACAGAGAAGAAAATAATTGAGAATATGTTCTCAAAACTTTTAGGGCTTTTTGGTAATTCTTTTGTGATTTTTTTTGCTAGGATGCGGTCATTTTTGCAATGTCAATCTCTCCTTATTTATAATTATAGAAGCATCTAGAACGTGCTTATAGGAGACAAGATGTCATGTGTTTACACAGAGTTATAGAGTCATTTTGTCAAAAAATTCCCAGATTATAGTTTATCGAGTGTCCTTATTGTTAGCATGAAACTCTTTGTAGAGAACTTATTTTACCCCTGGGAATGTTGGAGTGTCAAGTTGAGTTATATTCTCGTCGAGTGATTTTATCAAGAGGATAGGTCATTGTCAATCGTCGAGTTCATACTATTAAACTCTACCTACGTGCGATATCGCCACGAAATTTGTAAAATATAATTACATCTCATGAACCATAGAAATTTTAATAATTGCAACAAGGAAAATCATGAGATAGCACAGTGAGCAACTCTCAAGGATCTGCATCACTTACCATCAAAATCAATATTTTTTTGCAAAAGAGGTTACATTACTGGCCCGCTACCCGCCAGAACATGAGTGAATCAACCTAGTTATCAATCAAGTCAAATCCTTCCCAAAAACTTGTGCTAGCAAATGCACGGAATGAACGTATGTTTGCAAAAAAACAAATAACATAAGCTCAAAAAAAATACTCTAAGATAAGTGAAGGTTCTTAAGCAAGGACCCCAATGAATAGAAGGTTTTAATTCTATAAAAATTCAACTCAAAAGAATATGAAAAACATATGTCACCCGTGCCGAAATTGATTATCCATCTACCCTATACTATTGAATGCATTCACAGCCCAGGAAAAAAACAAAATGTTTTAGCTATCAATTTTAAGGTTTTGTTTGAAAGAAATCCATGGGCAAGGCATCTGAATAAAGCACACATGTTAGTGTCCTTGTGCTCAATGGAATAATCATGTCGGGGAGGTATGAATACCACAAAAAATTCCAAGAAAAACATACAGTACCAGGGTTGACCTGGCAACATAGAAAAAAGAGGCGACATTCCATTTCATTTTGCATTTCCTTCTCTTCCCTCAATTCCATTTTCATTCCATTTTCTCTTCCACTGATTCCATTCCTTCTTCCCATTTCTTAAAATTGTTAGGGCATTTTGTTGATGCCTCCACATCCAGCATAGATCTGACATTCCATTTCATTTTGCACTTCATGCTCGTGATTAAGCTCATTCGCATACAGCATACAGCATACAGGTAACTCATAAACTCAGCCCTCGACTTAGCGTTCATTTCATATTCATTCTATTGAATCTAAGGTCTTATTCATATGCCCTTAATAATACAAATACAACTTATTATCTGATCCAACTCATTAGGAGAATAGAATGCCAATGTATTTCCATCCATGGAGCTTGTTGTGATGGACATGATTAGCTGAAGTTTTGAATTAAAAAAAGATTATTTGTCAATGAAAATTATTGTTATAATTATCAAAATGTCAATTTCTTTTAGTTTTTTGTTCTTCAGAGTGCGAATTTTTGTAGTGTTTAGTGGTTGACATACCCAGTGGACTATTTAATTTGGTTGCTTGACATGTAAAATTTATACTTGTTATTGTTGATATCCTTGTGGAATTATAGTCAATGTGCATGTCAGAGTTTACTGAAATATTACCCATTCATTTTCAATTCAATGCGCGAACACATATATTATTGCATGAATAGCTATATTAGTTCAATTTTAACATATTTAAACATAAGAAATCATGAAAATATTGCTCAAACCATTTGAATTTTAATTTCCTTTTCAAATATGCATTTTAAAGAGATAAACAAAATTGGTTATACCGATTGGAACTAAGACACATTATACCGATTGGAACTGGACTGAAACACATAGAACCGGACAGAACCGTTAGTGAACGGTTTGATCTTGGTTCTTGTTGAACCGAAACAAGAGTCATTGGCATGACAGTTCCAAAAAAATATGTTGGAACCGGAACTAGAACCAAAATCGTTGACAAAACGGTTCCAAAAATTACACTAGAACCGGAGCTAGAACAGAAACCAATCAAACCAAATAAGATTTTGGCTCGAATTTGAAGAACTGTTATCTTAGTGGTTCAGTTCAGGGCTTAGTATAATCAGACCTGAACCGAAACCGTGTCAATTCTAGTATAAACTATGGAGAAGAAAATAATTGAGAATGCGGTCTCAAAACTTTTAAGGTCTTTTATAATTCTTTTGTAAATTTTTGTGCTAGGACATGGACTTTTTTGCAATGTCAATCTCTCCTCATTTATAATTATAGAAGCATCTAGTACATAAATATGGGAGACAAGATATGTAGAAGGAATTTTACAACATTTAGTTGTTTATTCAAAAAATTCCCCTATTATAATTCTTTGTATAGGACTTACTTTACCCCTCGGAATGTTGAGGTGTTAAGTTAGTTATATTCTAGTAGAGTGATTTTATCAAGAGAATGGGTAATTGTCAATCGTCGAGTTCATACTATTAAACACTACATACATGTAATATCACCGCAAAATTTGTAAAATATAATTACTTCTCATGGACCATAGAAATTTTAATAATTGCAACAAGGAAAATCGTGAGATAGCACAATGAGCAACCCTCAAGGATCTGCTTCACTAACCATCAAAATCAATATTCTTTGCAAAAAAGGTTACAATATTAGCCCACCAGAACATGAGTGAATCAACCTGGGTATGATAATTCACTACATCAATCAAGTCAAATTTTTCCCAAAAACTTGACTTTACAAATGTACAGAATGAACGTAAGTTTGCAAAAAAACAAATAACATAAGCCCCAAAAAATTATTCTAAGATAAGTTAAGGTTCTTAAGCAGGGACCCCGATGAATATAAGGTTTTAAATCTATAAAAAAAACAACTCAAAAGAAGATGAAAAACATATATCACCAGTGCCGAAATTGATTATCCATCTACCCAATACTATTGATTGCATTCATAGCCCAGGAAAAACAAAACGTTTTTAGCTAACAATATTAAGGTTCTGTTTAAAAGAAATCCATGGGCACGACATCTGAATAAAGCACACAAATCAGTGGCCTTCCTTGTGCTCAATGGAATAATCATGTGGGGATGTATGAATACCACACAAAATCCTAGAAGAACATATAGTACTAGAGTTGCCCTGGCAACGGAGAAAAAATAGGCCGCAGCATAAATCCCATATGGAGTAAAGCTTTCCGCTATAAATAAAACGACCCCCAAAATCGGAGATCATCGGAGAGGCATACCTGAAACATCGTCGAGGGAGATCTTTGTGGGCGAAGGGACGGACGAGCACAAGATCGCTTTCCCAATGCCGGAGATGCTCGAGATGACCCCTAAGAAGTACAAAAACATCACGAGGCCAATGACCCAGGGCATCAGGATACATCCGAGCACGAATGTGATGGATCCACAGAGCATGAGCGCAAGAGAGGCGCCGAGGAGGAGCGACGCGAGGCCTGACGGGGTGAACTGCGAACGCTGCGGCAGGAGAAACACATCCGACACGGCACCTCCGCAAGGTCGCAGCGACGGCAAGGGAGGCGGTGCCGAATGGAATAATAGGTGGGGGGAGCGAAGTACGGAGAAGATGAGGGCGCAAAGCTCGTTGAAGAGCCTCGAGTGCTGCTGGTCATCGCCGTCCATGTCACGAAACCCTAACCCTTGCCGAGGGGAGGAGCGGTGGAGCCGTGAAGGGGGGAGATGATAAAATTGGCCTGGCGACTTTATTTGGAGTAATTTATTGGCTCCCGTGGACTTCTCGCTGATCAAGATGAAGAGGATAGGCCTGCAACCTCCTCTCTCTATTATATTTCTATTTCTTCCGCCAATTTTGATTTTTAAAAATAATTCGATATGAGTAAAAAAACTTAAAAACTTACTAATTACGGGTGTGTTTTTCGATAAATTTTTAGGCCCAATTTCCGGCTGGCCGGCTGCTGGCCATACCGGATTAATCGCACCTCAAGTGTATGTGGGGCCAAGAGTATATGTGGGGCCAAGAGTGTATGTGGGGGCGCGCAAATTTTATCCCAAATATTTATCTTTTTGCATTTTGGTGGGTTTAAACTTTAAATTGGACGGACAATAATCATATTTACTCCTACATTTCTTAGGTGTTGATACGCGTGATGGCTCCTAAATTGTTAGATGCAAAGTCATGTGTCCGGTGTGGATATCAAAAAACCTCCTCACAGTAGGATAATCGCACGATAATAGGGAAGCGACTGAAGCATAACTGCCCCCAGCCTAACCGCCTAAGCATGGGGGCCCCTTGGCCGCCCGGCCCTCGGGCCACCCAAACTTGGCAGCCCTCTGACCCTCCAGCCGCCCAAATCGAGTAACCCCCTTGGCTGCCCTAACATGGCGCCCCATGGCCGCCCTAATATGGCGTCCCCTTGGCCGCCCTAATCAGGAGGCCCCTTGGCTGCCCGACCCTCCGCCGGCACGCTGAGGCCTCCCGGATTGGGCAGCCTCTTGGTCGCACGACCTTTTGCCGATGCGCGCCCTTTGCCCGCCCAGATTCGAGATCGGGCGGACCCTTGCCGCACGGCCCTCCACCGGAGCACGGAGGGCCTCGCCCTCTGGCCGCCTATCAGGCAGCCCCTTAGCCGCTCCGTTCATGCGGTCCCTTGGTCGCATGGCTCTTTGCTGGCGCACAGAGGGCCTCGTGTAAGACCCCCTCTCCCAACAATAGCCTGGGTCGGGTCCGAGGAGGGTATTACTTTCCAAGACGGTCACCCGACGCTTCTCAAATGGTAATGACCCAGTCTGAAGTGCGGAGCGATCGTCTTGCCAGGCAAGGAACGCAACACATTACATCGGGTTACAGTGTAGAAGCAATTATAGAAAATCAACCAAAAATATATAACATGTAAGTAAAATGTCATAGTCAACTGTTTGTACAAACAACCTCATGGGATCAAAATATCTACAACTAACAACTCTCCTCACATAGCATTAGGATCAAATGACACGTCTCTGATGACGGGAGGCGAGGAGGAAACATCTGCTTACAGTGGGGGACTCAAAATATTTGTTTAACCCAGACACTAATCAACAAGTACTAGGACACCCCGAAAATGTCATTGGCCTCTTTGATTCAATACCTTTATCTAGCAAACATCAACTTATCTGTTTTGTAAATTATTCTTAAGTAGAGCCTAAACTTTTGTAAATTATTCCAAGGTGGGTAAAATTGGATTACTTTAACTCCAATGCCTTTATTCACATTTAAATAAAAATGAATAGTGAATCTCATGGGCAGGAATTATGCTTATTATAATGAAAACATATCATGCACAAAAATCTGCTGAAAAATAGGCAGAAGGAACTACACATAAATTTCATAACATATAAAGTGGTTGCAGGTTTTCAAAGGAGAAAGCCCAATAAATGTTTTTTGCGTGAAAGGGATGAATATCAACTCATAATTAAGTATAATAACAAAATTGTAATGGTTGCTTGAAATGACATTCTACTTGGGACAGTCATAACCAAAAGATGATGAGGAAGAAAAAACACACTAAACTCTGGATAGCTTAAAAATAATTCTTTAGGAACACCAAATGTTTCCTAAAAGAAGATGAAGCACGGAATGATTAACACAACAAGGACAGCAAGGCATCTAAAAATCATTCTTGGGTGATTAAAGCAAATCCTAAATCAAAAATAAAGATGCAGGAAGCTTAGCAAAGCAACACATCTAAATACGGGCAGGAAGCCCTAAATAAAAAATCTCCGAGGATTGGAATACCTGCAGGAGACCCTAAATAAAATATAAAGATGTTGGCACCGAAGATTCAAAGGCCTTAAATCTAGATTACAAATAAAAGATGTAGGAGGCTTAGCCATAGGAATACTGAAATCAAATACCTGCGTGAAGGCTTAAAGACGGAACAGAAGACTTGAAGAGTTGAAAGACAAAACTGTAAAGTGTAGAAGGCTAGAAGTAGAACTGCAACCTTGCAGAAAATGAGGAAACTGCGCAGGAGCGCAGCTGTCCGTTGTCATCGTCCTGTCTCCTGTCGCCCGTCGTAGAAGGAGATGGTCGTCGGCCCATCGCAAAACAAGGGAAAGGAAGATGGCCTTCGCCCGTGGCAAGTTCCAGTCTTTGTGGAGTTCGATGAATGGCTTTGGTCACGGGGCACCAAAACTGCGAAACACTGGGGTCTGGGAGGCGGGATGTTAAAGGGGTGGACTGCAAAATTTTTAACCCAGACACGTGGCCAGGTATGCCTGTACGTGGATCCGCCCATGTCTATTTGATCGATCTTTAAAGCAGATATGTTGTCACGCGATAACTGGGTTTCACCATGCTTTGTCACATGTGAATGGTTATTCAATAACCGCTAGTCATAGACCAAGTGCATGCACACCCCCTATATCCCTGGCCTGGGGACGAGCGTGTGTACCAAAACTAAATAAACAGTTGAAGCATAGAAGCAGTGTGTATATAGCAGATAATATTAAAACTCGAAACACTGAGTAACTATAATTTTAAGAATCGAGACGCATCATTTATATAAGCAGTTATTAAGCAAGCTTTTTTAACATATGCATAAATAAGTAGGTGTTCACTATCTGCGGCGACTCTCAATGTCGCCATAGTTTGGACCGGTTTCTCTTCCAGGAGGGTTGCTAACCCCGCGGGTCTCACCGATGTGGTCGTACTTGTGGTTAAACTGAATGGTGTATGTATCGCTACGACAAATGATATTATCAATTTCTCTAATAAATGCAGCGACACATAAACGCATAGGAACGATATAACCAAACACTAACAATCTCTAATTGGAGTATTATAACAAAATTATTTTCCTAAAATTGAGAACACAAAATAAAATGAGCTTGAATAAACGGTTACTGAATTGCGGAATTAATTAGTACCGTTCTTGGAATCTTGCTCGTTCTTCATGATTGCAGAAAATCGCAATAATCGAGACGTGTTACCCCTTATGAATTCTGCAACGCTAGCAATATTCGCCAGCACGAAGCTAAAGGGTCCTGGCTATTGAACTCTACAAGAAAAGGTGTTAGCACAAATAATAACTCGGCATTAATTTAAGCATGAATAGTCATCAGCCAAAACTTTGTCACTGAGAGTTTTCAGGGTAAAGGACAAAATTAAGACTAAACTGAACACTATCTTGATGTATTGCTGAATATCAATTTAGGTACCTGGCTGAGTTAAGCCAAGGCTAAACACAGGAATCAAGATGAAAATCCCTCTTCTATGAACAGTCAACCAGGAAGAAAGAGAACAGGGACAACTTTGGAATTCCAGTGATTTGTGCAGCAAGAGATGTCTTCCGGCGATGTAGATCGGGTGAAACCCGATCCTTGTGAATCTACAGGCGATGGCGTTCCAACCCCTGCGAGGTTGATCGGCCTGAGCACGCTGACTGGACGGAGCTTCTCCCACGGTGAAAATCCACAAGCTGCAGTCCCTTTGTCCAAAGTCGGTAACCAGCGGGAAAGAGGTGGCCGCTCGCCGGCTCCTCTCCGATCGTAGGTGAAGATCCTCTTCCAAAACCAAGTTTCCAACAGGAAAATAAAGGGACGACCTCTGTTCTCCTCTGGATCGCCGGCTGTTGGGTCTCGGAAACGAATGGAGAGCAGAAGGAACGCCGGCGGCTGAAGATCGAAATCGGACTTGCCGATCGGGTTTTGCTTAACGCCGGCAGTTTTGCAAAACCGGAAGAGGAGCTGCGGTTTCTTTTCACTCTTGTTCACAGGAATGAAATCCAATAATGAAAGGAATAGAATATATTAGGCTTAATAGGCAGCCCATTTGGGAGTTACTAAAATAGGATAATTAATTCTCATAACTCCCAAAATAAAATCCAAATAAATTAAACCTCATAAAACCAATTGAGATTCAAAATTTTTCATGTCCATTCATATGCCAAGAGCGAGACCGAACTCGCGACTGAAATTACGAGACGGTCGGGCCCACCTATCACAGGCTTCGACCATTCGCGTGACTGAACTAACTCGCACTCGTAGGAGTCTGAATAGATCAAATATTCACGTACGATTTTAACGGGTCGTCTTGATGAATCGAGTCCACCGAACGGGAAATTTTCAACATTCTCCCACTTGGACTTGAATTCATCGTAACTTATGACATCCCGATAAAATATTCACTAAACTTAAGGGTACCAATTAGCGGACGCGACATTAAATCCACTCCCACGTCAATCCGGTCCAATCTAATCTTTCACTCCGGATCATGGCGGCAACCGCATCATTGTGCGATACGGGACCTTCCATGGTCACAGTAGCTTACAGATTTAATTGACATGGACAAAGTGCGGTTAAATAAAATTATAGAACAACATGCTGAAAATATGCACATGAAGGTTGTTCTAACTTGGTGGTCAACCAAACTTCTCAAATGAATGCACTAAACCATGTTGCGAGAAGTTCTTAAGTGTTCAAAAGAACATGTATGTCTAACCTTAAGGTTCCAAAATTCATGCGTCAAAAGACATACTACAGGTCATAATTCAAATGAAGTGTCCTAGGCCTTATGCTCCGACTGACACAAGTCATGAGACTTTGTATGAAGTGTGACGTGTCACATAAATTCAACAAATATTGAAACTTAATAATATTGTTGAATCAATATACTTCAATTATTAAGTGAATTAAATAAAGTGCAAACCAAACGACAAATAACTAAATTTGAGCTTCATGAAGCCTCCCACTAATCAAGTACATCGAACGACTCTTTAAGCCCCATATTAATAACATGTTTCTGAAACACGTTAGGGCGGAGTCCTTTAGTAAGTGGATCGGCCAACATGTCATCTGTCCCTAAATGCTCCACTAAAATGTCACTCTTATTGATCAATTCCTTAACGGTCAAGAATTTAATTTCCATACGCTTGGACCATGTGATACTTTTATTGTTCATCGAGAACATAACTGCAGAAATGTTATCACAGTACATCCGGATGGGTCCAGATATAGAATCGACAACCTTTAACTCTGTAATAAAATTCTTAAGCCACACTGCATGAGTCGAAGCTCCAAAGAGAGCGACAAACTCTGCATGCATTGTGGATGAAGTGATGAGTGTCTGTTTGACACTCTTCCACGAAACGGCCCCACCAGCAATCTTAAAAATATAACCTGAAGTAGACTTTCTATCATCCTCACACCCGGCAAAATCAGAATCTGTATACCCCACTAACTCAAGGTTTTGAACTCTATGGTAGACTAACTTTACATCCTTAGTTCCCTTTAAATACCTTAGGACTTTCTTAGCAGCTACCCAATGATCATGTCATGGGTTCGACTGATATCTGCCTAAAAGTCCCACTGTGAATGCAATGTCCGGTCTGGTACAGACTTGGGCATACATTAAGCTGCCTACCGCACTAGCATAAGGTATATCCTTCATGCGCTCTCTCTCTATGTCGTTCCTGGGGCATTGTGATAGGCTGAGCTTATCACCTTTAAGCACAGGTACTTCACCAGGCTTACAATCGAGCATGCTAAATCTCTCAAGTACACGCTCGATGTAGGCTTTCTGAGAGAGTGCTAATGAATAGTGAGATCGGTCCCTAATGATCTCAATCCCTAGAACGAAGGATGCTTCTCCAAGATCTTTCATATCAAAGTGTTTTGACAGAAATTGCTTAGATTCATGCAATAATGCCAAATCACTGCTCGCAAGCAAGATGTCATCTACATAAAGAATTAAGAAGATGAATCTGCTCCCACTGATCTTGAGATATATGCAACGGTCTACCTTATTTTCTACAAAACCAAAAGAAGTAACTACCTCATCGAATTTCAAATACCACTGTCTAGAAGCTTGCTTCAGACCATATAGGGATTTGTTAAGCTTACATACAAGTTGGTCGGAATGACCAGACTTGAATCCCTCAGGCTGCACCATATAGACCTCCTCGGCAAGATCCACATTCAGGAATGCGGTCTTTACATCCATCTGGTGTAGCTCCAAATCATAATGAGCTATTAATGCCATTATTACTCTGAAAGAGTCTTTAGAGGAAACAGGAGAAAAAGTCTCGTGGTAATCGATTCCTTCCCTCTGCGTAAATCCCTTGGCTACCAGTCTAGCTTTAAACCGCTCGACCTTTCCTTTAGAGTCTTTCTTGGTCTTAAACACCCATTTAGAACCAATGGGCTTACAGCCTTTGGGTAACTCAACCAACTCCCAAACCTTATTCAGCTTCATAGACTCCATCTCGTCTTTCATCGCATCCCACCACAGATCAACATGAGGTCCAGACACAGCTTCATTAAATGTCACTGGGTCAATCACTTGACCAATATCATAATCACTCTCTCCTAAATAGACTTCATAGTCTGAGGAAATTGCAGGCCTTCTCTGCCTAATAGACTTCATAGTCTGAGGAAATTGCAGGCCTTCTCTGCCTAATAGATATCCTGGCAGGTGGATGAACCTCTTGAACATGAGGAGGAACCTCAACTGGAATCGGTGGTAAGACCGCTTCCACATCCTCCACTTGTTCTGTCACGGGTTCAGGCACCGCAGGATATCTTATCAAGGGCACAGATAAATTAATGGGCATGACTTCCTCAACCTCACAAATAGGATGAGAGCAACCAGGTTCATCAGCGACGTCCCATTCTAAAAATTTAGCTGTTTGTGACTCCACAATTCTGGGTCCTCCTAAAGGGGAATAGAACTTAAATCCCTTGGAGTGATCTGGGTAGCCAACAAAATAGCAACGACAAGACCTAAGGGAAATCTTACTTTCTGATGGGTTATACAAACAGACTTCTGCAGGACAACCCCAGACACGCAAATGATTAAGGCTGGGTCGTCTGCCAGTCCACAGCTCAAAAGGGGTTTGAGGTACTGACTTAGACGGGACTCTATTAAGAATGTACACTGCAGTCTTAAGCGCCTCACCCCACAAAAATTCAGGAAGATTCGTTCTACTCATCATGCTCCTCATCATCTCCTTAAGAGTGTGATTACGCCTTTCAGCCACACCATTCTGCTCAGGACTACCCGGCATGGAATACTGGGCAACAATGCCACAACTCTCCAAGTATCTGGCAAACGGACCTTTATGCTGCCCGGAAGCATCATGTCTACCAAAATACTCGCCACCTCTGTCAGACCTTATAATCTTGATATCTTTCCCTATTTGTTTCTCAACTTCAGTCTTGAAAATCTTGAACTTTTCAAGGGATTCAGACTTCTCCTTAATTAAGTACAAATAGCCAAAACGGGAGTAGTCATCAATGAATGTAATAAAATAGGTGTTCCTACAGAGGGTAGTGGAATAAGGACCACTGATGTCTGTATGAATAACCTCTAACACACTTGAACTACGAGTTGAGCCTTTTTTCTTAATCTTGGTCATCTTACCTCTACAGCAGTTCACACATGTCTCTAGGTCACTGAAGTCTAGAGTAGGGAGAATGTTTTCCTTAATTAATCTTTCTACTCTTTCCCTAGAGATATGACCTAACCTTTTATGTCATAGCATGGAGGACTGCTCCTTAATGAGAGGTCTTTTACTAGCAACATTCTCTATATTATATGAGGTGGCATAAAAATCAACAGGTGCAAGACATATTCTATATAAACCATTAGATAGTGAACATTGACCAATAAACTGAGATTCATGAAATAGCTTAATTAAACCACCAGAAATATTAAAACCATAATTAAGTCTATCTAATGCTGAAACAGAAATCAAGTTCCTTCTAAACGAAGGAATATAAAATATGTCTTTTAATAAAAGTTGATATCCAGAATCAAGGACCAAACAAATGTCCTCGATGAACTCCACCTCCACCTCTGCATTGTTGTCAACCGTGAGTCTGCACTCACCCTTGTTTGGCCTCCTCCTTTTGATGAACCCCTGCAGTGTGTAAGCAACATGATTAGTTGCTCCACTATTGAGCCACCAAGAACTAGATGAGGCTTCAATTAAATTGGATTCACAAAGGACAAAGGCTAAAGAGTTACCTTTAGGCGCAAATCCACGTTTATCCATCCAGGCTTTAAATTTCAGGCACTCGTGCTTCACGTGCCCCTTCTTCTTACAAAAGAAGCAGGTAAGAGGCTTCTTTCCACCAGTGTCCTTGCTTCCTGAAGCTTATCCATCCCGAGCTTTAGAGGGAGCTTTGAACTTCTTCTTCTTGAATGAGGGTTTGACGACGAGTAACGCAGTGTTCGTCTTTTCCTTCTTCAGTTTCTCCTCCTCAGCAACGCAACGAGTGATGAGATCATTTATCTTCCACGCCTCATCCTGGGAACTGTAGGTAGTCTTCAAAATGCTGAACTCCGCAGGAAGTGTATTTAGTGCTTGATGCACTATCAAGGCTTCAGGGAGAGAAATCTCCATCTCCTACAGTTTTGTCTGATAGTAGACCATCTTCAGAATGTAGTCACGAACTCCGCCTCCTCCCGAATACCTCATGGAGAAGAGGTCCTGAATTAGAGTTCCAATCTCAGCATTGGAAGACACCTTATATCTCTGCCCAACTGCAGTCAGAAAATCCCGGGCGACGGTCGTGTCTGGAAGACCACTTAGCAGGTGCTCCGGAATGGAACGCTTCATAGTCAACAAGCAGATTTTGTTTGACTTGTTCCATGCACCATAATGATCCTTTTCAGCTTGAGTGCTAGTCGCTGTGAGGGCTGCAGGCTGATTGGTATTCATGGCCATCTCAATGTCCGCCATCTCTAGCGCAAACATGATGTCGGACTTCCACTTCTTAAAGTTCGATCCAGTGAGTTTCTCAATGGTCGCCATATTGTTATGGACTGTAAAGGTGACTGAAAAAGAGAGAAAAGTAAAATTAGTGACAAATAAGGCAACAGTGGCTATAAAAAACCCTAAACAACACACTAGGCGGAGAATCCTGGCGCGTCAACACGCAACACCTTTGGGCAGACTACGTGCCACGCAATTAGTAATTCTCCACACAAGAACGAGCAACAGTTACGCTTGAGCTTTTCGTAAAACTACCACCTTTGGGTGAATAGATTACTAGAGCCATGCACTACCGTCCAAATGTTCTTGTGTAACCCTCTGAACCTATTGCGCAAGCACCACCTTTGGGTGAATGATTGCGCACTAGTCTCAGAGAACTCCCTAAAACATGTGAAACCGTAATCTCACAAATCGACTCGAAAAGGCCACTTTGGCGGCTACAGTTCTTATCAATCCACGAGACCCTTTCACACCGGGATATCTGAATATTGCCTTAAAATTAATGTTGTGTTTCTTTCACTTAATGACGTATGGACTCTTTAATCGTCTTAAAGAAAACACAACTCTTTTGTCGGGATTGATTTATGAAAAACACTTTTGAATATCAATTCCTAATTCGTTTCTCTCTTAATGCTTAATGAGTTTTTGAAAATAGTGTTCTCTAATTGAATTAATCAGAAAAATAATTCACTCCAAATTATGAAGGAGACTAATAGGTTTAGGTTAACCTGGCTCTGATATCAACTGTGGTTAAACTGAATGGTGTATGTATCGCTACGACAAATGATATTATCAATTTCTCTAATAAATGCAGCGACACATAAACGCATAGGAACGATATAACCAAACACTAACAATCTCTAATTGGAGTATTATAACAAAATTATTTTCCTAAAATTGAGAACACAAAATAAAATGAGCTTGAATAAACGGTTACTGAATTGCAGAATTAATTAGTACCGTTCTTGGAATCTTGCTCGTTCTTCATGATTGCAGAAAATCGCAATAATCGAGACGTGTTACCCCTTATGAATTCTGCAACGCTAGCAATATTCGTCAGCACGAAGCTAAAGGGTCCGGGCTATTGAACTCTACAAGAAAAGGTGTTAGCACAAATAATAACTCGGCATTAATTTAAGCATGAATAGTCATCAGCCAAAACTTTGTCACTGAGAGTTTTCAGGGTAAAGGACAAAATTAAGACTAAACTGAACACTATCTTGATGTATTGCTGAATATCAATTTAGGTACCTGGCTGAGTTAAGCCAAGGCTAAACTCAGGAATCAAGATGAAAATCCCTCTTCTATGAACAATCAACCAGGAAGAAAGAGAACATGGACAACTTTGGAATTCCAGTGATTTGTGCAGCAAGAGATGTCTTCCGGCGATGTAGATCGGGTGAAACCCGATCCTTGTGGATCTACAGGCGATGGCGTTCCAACCCCTGTGAGGTTGATCGGCCTGAGCACGCTGACTGGACGGAGCTTCTCCCACGGTGAAAATCCACAAGCTGCAGTCCCTTTGTCCAAAGCCGGTAACCAGCGGGAAAGAGGTGGCCGCTCGCCGGCTCCTCTCCGATCGTAGGTGAAGATCCTCTTCCAAAACCAAGTTTCCAACAGGAAAATAAAGGGACGACCTCTGTTCTCCTCTGGATCACCGACTGTTGGGTCTCGGAAACGAATGGAGAGCAGAAGGAACGCCGGCGGCTGAAGATCGAAATCGGACTTGCCGATCGGGTTTTGCTTAACGCCGGCAGTTTTGCAAAACCGGAAGAGGAGCTGCGGTTTTTTTTCACTCTTGTTCACAGGAATGAAATCCAATAATGAAAGGAATAGAATATATTAGGCTTAATAGGCAGCCCATTTGGGAGTTACTAAAATAGGATAATTAATTCTCATAACTCCCAAAATAAAATCCAAATAAATCAAACCTCATAAAACCAATTGAGATTCAAAATTTTTCATGTCCATTCATATGCCAAGAGCGAGACCGAACTCGCGACTGAAATTACGAGACGGTCGGGCCCACCTATCACAGGCTTCGACCATTCGCGCGACTGAACTAACTCGCACTCGTAGGAGTCTGAATAGATCAAATATTCACGTACGATTTTAACGGGTCGTCTCGATGAATCGAGTCCACCGAACGGGAAATTTTCAACAGTACTGCACTACCCAGGCCCTAACGTACAACCTGGTGCACTTTTGGATGTGAACGACATCTAGTGATTACTGAATTTAGGTCGATTAGCAGAAGAAATCCAACGGGGTATAATATTTTCGAGCACTTATGGTACACATCTCCCTATTAATGTGAGTCATCAACTTTTTCGCACTGGTATGAATGGTCTGTGGGCATGACCGACCCACCACTTTTTACCGCATGTAATTTACCATATAGCAATATATACATCATAAAACTGGCATTGTCGAGTCTGTGGTGCCTTTCCCTACTTAACATAAAATAATTCGGGCAGACGATCATGTATCTTCAGCGTGCTGCTCAACTTTAAACAAGAAAAGTAACGAGCATGTGAGTCCATTATTTATGGCTAAACTCGGAGAAACACCTGGACTCCAAGTTATCCCCAACTAATGTTCACTCAAATAATTGGTCGCTCATTAGAGCGAGAGCCGGACAAAAATACAGGGAATAGTAAATTGCAGTAAGAAAATAACGTCGAATTAAAGCTGCAAAAATAAAGTGTTGAAATAAAGTACCGAAATAAACTGCGGTAATAAATTGCTGAACTAAAAAGAAAGGTAAAAAATTACTGAACTGAAGTAAATGCAGTATTGAATGAAAATGCAGTAAACTGGAATAAAGAGTGAGATAAGAAAGTTAGTGCTTCAGTTTCATCTCAATTTAGGAGATAAGTTTTTCACTCTATTTTTAGGTGCCTTCTTTGATCATAAAAGATAAGTTATTTACTCTGTTCTTAAGAGGCTTCTCCGTTCATATGAGACAAGTTTTTCACTTTGTTTTTAGCCTTTTCGGTGACATTTTCGTTCATATGAGACAAATTCGTCACTCCGTTCTTTGGAGATTTTTTTTAGTATTTTAGATTATACCAATTTAATTGAGTCTGGTGATTAGCTTCGTTGCATCTTTTACGTTAACTCAATCAGACTTATAATTAGAAGGAAGACTTCATTAGAAATTCTTATTCCTCTTTCATAAGTTGTCAACGTAATTAATAATCTTCATTGTTCACAATAGAAAGATCTCAGCTATTTATTTACATGGGCCTCGCTCATTCTCGGTCAACAAGCTCGTATATTAATAAATATTCAATAATAACGGAAGGATCTAGAGTTTTCAACTTGAGGTTGGGAATTGTCCTACTTAGTGCACACATTATTAATTTCTCGATACGCGCAAACTCTCGTATTTATATCTCAAAAATACTTTAAATACGTTCAAATATTATAATTTTATCGAGCGTTAGAAAAAGTTTTGAAGAATTTTAATAATTCATTTCACGAGCGTCTCACGTCGTTCTGAGCACAAGTTTTGTCTTATTTATTGGGCTTGAAATGATCATCCTCGCACTGTGAGTACACCAGTATATCATCAATGAAGACTATCACGAACTGGTCCAGGTACTCTCTGAACGTCTTGTTCATCAAATCCATAAACATAGATTGTGCATTCGTCAGCCCAAACGGCATGACATTGAACTCATAATGCTCATAATATGTGTTAAAAGCCGTCTTGGGAATGTCACTTTCGCTAATTCTCAGCTTATAGTACCCGGATTTCAAATCTAGCTTCGAGTACACTGTCGACCCGACCAGCTGATTGAACAGATTGTCAATCCTCGTGATCGGATATCTATTCTTCTCTGTCAACTTATTCAACTCTCGGTAATCAATACACAGCCGTAAACTCTCGTCCTTCTTAACAAAAAGGATTGGCGCGCTCCAATGCGACGAACTTGGACGCACATACCCTTAATCTAACAGCTCTTGGAGTTGTACCTTCAATTCCGCCATCTCCTTAGGTGCTAAGCGGTACGGGGAGCGTGACACAGGCTTGGCACCTGGCACTAGCTCGATGATGAAGTCGATCTCTCGCTGAGGTGGAGCTCCAGGAAGATTTTCAGGAAAAATGTCCGGAAACTTTGATACAACTGGGATACTATCCAGACCTGGCTTGGGCTTCAAAGCCTCCACTATCGTGAAAAATAGCTCTGCACCACTACAAACTGCCATAACCACCTGGACAGCGGACATCAAAGTCTTGCTCGATCCTTTCATGCTAGAGAATGTCGTCTCGTGTTTTGTACCCGCTCCCAGTTTGACCACCTTGCGGTTGCAATCAATGTACGCACGCTGCTCCGAGAGCCAGTCCATGACAAAGATCATATCAAACTCCACTATCGGTAGTAGTGACACTTGCAAGTCAAACTCTTGACTCACAATCCATACCTTCAAATAGAAAACTCTATCCGCGTGCATAGAACACCTATTAGGCTGCAACACATCCAATTTATCCCTTGCCATCAAAGAAGGCGCTCTGATGCGCGATACAAATTCCTCGAAAAAAAAGGAGTGCGAAGCTCCCGTATCGAACAGTGCTCTCGCCGGACAATTAAAGATCAAAACAAAGCCTAGCACAACAAGTCATAAGCTAACATGCAAAAGGTAACAAGTATATAGAGTTACACAAGCTATCAATTAACTCACATCTGTCACTACATCAGCCTGCTTTATGGCCTCTTATTGGCCAAGGTTGTAAACTATAGGCTGGGCTAGAGCATTGTGGGATGCGGTTGACTCCACCGCCTTTCCCTTCTCCGCATAAGATGCTTCAGGCTTCTTCTCTGACTTCGGGTGCCCACTCCAACAGTCTCGGGCGATGTGTCATTGCTTGCCATAATTATAACAAGTAACTGGGCCTCGCACAGTAGTAACTCCAGACCCACCTGAAGGTGGGTCTGGACCCGAAGTCCTCGCCTTCTTGTTCCACTTATGGAACCCAGACTTTGACGAGCTCGGCACCTTGAACTCCTACATCTTCAAGCTTGAGTCATTCTTCTCTTGAACTCTCTTCATATCTTTCTCCAGTGATTGGGCGGTATTGACCAGGGTTAGTAAACCTTGCGTCATGGGCCTAGAGAGTAGTAGTCTTAGGTCATCACGTAGACCCTCATAGAACTGGTTGGTCTTACGCTCATCGTCAGCAAAAGTAGAGCCAGCACAACGTCCCAACCTCATGAACTCGTGGAGATACTCATCCACGCTACTTTCTCCCTCCGCCAGTCTCTGGAACTGATTTTCCAAGTCGATCCTCTGTGCCGAAGGGAGGTATCTTGCCAGGAATAACCTCGAGAACTCCTCCATCAAGACATCGGTGAGTTGTATTCCAACCAAGAGATGCAACTCCAACTCTTCCTACCACAGTCTCGCCTCTCCATCCAACGGAAAACTGGCTATGGTGGTTTTCTATCATTCCTCTGTTTCAGTTGCCGTCACGACTCTCTTAACATGAGAGAGCCAATCCTCGGCCTGGGTTGGGGTTCCGGTTCCCGTAAACACTGGAGGATTGAAGCTCATCACATGTTTGAGTTATTTTTTTGCCGCACTTCTTGGCACCAAAGGCTCTACAACCACTCGTTCAACCACTCTAGGCTTTACCGCACGAAGCGGCACCTGCTCCACAACAGGGGCAGGAGGTTGTGCTTGCCTCCCTGGCTGGTCATTTATCATTGCAAACACCGCCTCGGCCACGAGTCTTATAGTCTCTACCGAAGGAGGGGTTGTAGGCACGTCATTAGGTGCACTCCTTTTCGCAGAGTGCGGACGTTCCGACTGTCCTGCACCACTCCTGGTCACCTATATTTGTAGAACACACCATTAAGTGACCAAACAAAATTACAAAAAGCAATCGTAGGAACACGCGCGTTCCTCAAACATGTGTATTTTCATACCTAAGTGGACATTCATGTGTTTTTTTCATGATATAACGATGACACACATACATGCGTTCACCACCCCTTAAAAGAATTCGTCCATGAATTCTCATAAGAAAGACCGACACCTGCCTCTAATTCCAAATTGTAACACCCCCGTCCGTCACATGGAATATAACAGAAGGTCCGGTCGGGGCCCCACGCCATATTCCACGAACAGTCAGTGGAGTTACATATTAATATCAAATTACTATAATAAAATTTTGAATCCTAACATAAAACATTCTAGCAGAAGGTTTTAAATAAGTTGGAAGAACCTAACACAAAACATGAATATCCAGTAAAGCCATAACAGGAATGAAAGCAAAAATACACAAAGGGTCTTAGCCTTATGGCTTTACAATTGTTTACTTAAACAATAAGTGTTTTACAGACTTCGGCACGCAGACCGACCACACATGATAATTGTAAAGGAAAACACTTCGTTTTGGCCTTCAAGGGTCAGCACAGCAACAAGGGCTTCAGCCCGCTACTTGCTACTTGGCTCACATGTTCCTGCATAAGAAAATTCCACCGAACGGTGACAAAACAAAGCAACGGTCACCTAAGGTTGACCAAATTATAACGATCTCACCCTTAACTCGGGGCGGCGGTGCTCCTTCCATGCATAGAATTAACAAAACCAAACATGGTTACGAAAATGCAATATAAGCACACTTCACCACGAACGCTGGTGCTACGACCACACGCCTCGTGCACTCAGGGCACATTCTTGGTGTACCAGACAAAAACCAGGGTCTTACCTCCGTACTCAGTGACGACCAACATACATGAGCATTAAATAGTCTTTCTGGCTCAAGGACTAAGACTCGTAACTATGGCTACGATAGGTAACACTACCCACAGGTCGATCGACATAACTACTGGGTATAGTTCGGTCAAATCTCGTTGTTCAAATCGCCGGGCGCAACAAGCCACGATGCGGGTCGACCTCCCCTTTCCCATTCCAATACACATAACTGCGTTATGTTTGCTCGCTGGCTCTCAGGCCACCAAGCTGGGCTCTCCAAGCACTCAGCTCAACAATATTGGCCCCCAAGTCTCGATGAGACAGGCCTCACAACGGCTTTATTACAGAGCTACCGCTGGCGGTAACACTACCGTCGTGCGGTACCTAGCCGAAATACGATTCTACCCAGATTTCTGGGTGCTCCTTGGAGTTAGTCCCCAAAGTTCTTTGCTGCAATCTACCGCATAGAAACCCGAAAAACAATCAACGCGCAGTCTTCTCCGGCAAAACAAGCATATGAAAACATCACCAATCCAGACCAACCTGTCCGGATGGGCTTCATACACTATGCCTATGTTCGTGCTTCGTTTCCGAACTTTAAATGCAAAACTATGAGGATACACCGTATCTACTCGAAGGAAGACCTCACGCTCACCGCACACTCGCGGGAGAGGGTTTCCCATTCAAAAGAAAAAGGACTTCACATCTCATTTTCGCGATGTTTTACGAGAAATGAGCCTACTTACCATATGACCTCGAAGTTCAACGGAACGAGTTCTAATGCACTTGTATTGATTATACGAAGCCATAGGAGCTGACAAAACTCAATTTGGAGTTTTTTAGCTCTATATACCCTACTTAGGGTTACCTCTCACCCGAGTGTGGGCTATTGGTAGAGGTTCAGGTTATTTTTATTGGGCTCACTAGGGTTCTGGTAGCCCAATAAAAATCAGTATGTTACAATCCAATAAAAATAAAAGATTTTTGTCCCCGAAAAATTGCTCGAAGTAGGAGGGAAAAAGAAATAATATACCTGGGGAAACAATTCCGGGTATTTTTCTTAGACGAGCGCCTCTGGTTCCCATATGTACTCATCTCGCCCGTGATTTGACCACAATATCTTGACCATCGGAATGACCTTGTTACGCAGATTCTTCACTTTGTGATCCACTACCCTGACTGGTTCAAGCTGGACGGATCTATCAGATTGCAGTTGCACTGGTGGAGTAGGTAGATGCTGCTCTGGTTGTCGGAGAACTCGCCTCAAGGATGAGACATGGAACACAACATGAAGGTTTTCCAATTCTAGGGGAAGGGTTAATCGATAGGCAACAGGACCAACACGCTCTATCACCTGATAGAGGCCCAAGTAGCGGGGATCTAGCTTTTTTTGTTTCCTCAGCCGGGAGATACCATGCATGAGCTTGATTTTTAAGAACACCATTTCTCCCACGCTAAACTCCACCGGTCAGTGACGTGCATCATAATATTTGGCTTGTCGACTCTATACTTCCCGTATTCTCTCCTGGATTAACCATATCGCTGTCGTAGTATCGTCAATATAAGCCACTATAAAGCTTTCGGGTCCTCATCTTGAGCCCATGTCAGTGGAGTTCGGCAACGCCTTCCAAACAATGCCTCATATGGGGCCATCTTGATGCTGGCCTGATAGATGTTATTATATGAAAACTCGACTAAAGGCAGCAGTTGTTCCCACTGCTTGTTGTGCTCTATTATGCAAAGTCGGAGTAGATCCTCCATTGTCCAATTTGTCCTTTCTGTCTGACCATCTATCTGAGGATGAAAGGCGGTGTTGAAGGCCAACTGGGTCCCCAAGTATGCCTGCACCCGCTTCCACTCCTTGTATGTGAAACGTCTATCACGATCTGACATAATAGACTTTGGTACTCCGTGAAATCAGACTACTTGTTTTATGAACAACCTGGCCAGGATGTCGACTATGTCGCCCTGCCGGTTTGGAATGAACCGTGCCACTTTGGTAAGTCGATCTACGACGACCCATATGAAGTCATTTTCCTATAGGGGATTGGGGTAAGCTATGAATGAAATCCATGGAAATATCCTCAAATTTCCATTCTGGTATCGACAGGGGCTGCAGCAGACCTCATGGGTTGCGACATTCAGCCTTAACCCTTTGGCAAGTCTGACACTGAGCCATGAAGTCGGTGACCTCTCTCTTCATTCCGGACCAATAAATGGTCCTGCGCAGGTCGACATTCATCTTAACTACAACAGGATGGATAGAGTACCTTGACTGATGCGCTTCTCGAAGGATTTCATCTCAGATTTCCCCAACAGAGGGGATAAATATACAATGCTTGAATTGCAAGATCCCATCATGTAGGTGAAACTCTTCTTGTGCTCCGTCTTGTAGGGACTGGATGATTGGAGCCACTTTCGGGTCGATTTTCTGGGTTTCTCGTATTCGATCCCGGATATCGCACTGGATTTCCATCTAATAAAGTTGTGCTTGGTATCCTTCAGGATCTCCACGAGCAACAAGAATAATCTCCAAATCTATCAAAGACTACAACCATTCTCTTGGAATTTGCTCCATCCAATTTCTGGCTGTTGAGGGCTGGCGGCTCAGTGCGTCAGCCACTCTATTGGCCTTCCTGGGGTGGTACTAGAGAGCGAAGTCATAATCACATAGAAATTCCAACCACCAACGCTGTCGGAGGTTCAACTCTTTCTGGGTAAAGATGTATTTGAGGCTCTTATATTCGGAGAATATTTCGTACCTTACTTCGTACAGGTAGTGCCTCCTAATATTGAGGGCGAAGACGACGGCGCCCAAGTCTAAGTCATGGGCTGCATAGTTCAGCTCATGTGGATTTAGCTGGCGAGAAGCATAAGACACTACCTATAATGACCCGGGCTAACACCCAAGCATCGCTACAGGGCTGCAGCCCGTGCCATCCCAACCCCTATCCGGCCAATTTCTCAGCATGGTAGGTTGTTGAGAACGCCATGTTTCGAGCTCGTGCCTCCTTAACAAGGCACTTTCAATAGCCCTCATCACCTACCGTGCTGAGAAATAGGGCGGAGAGGGGTTGGGGTGGCATGGGCTGCAGCCCTGTGGCGATGCTAGGGCGTTGGCCCAGGTCGTTACATAAAAGTGCAGCTTAGTTGGTGATGATGGCTGTTGAAAGTGTCTTGTTAAGGAGGCGCGGGTTCGAAACCTGGCGTTCTCAACAACCTATCGTGCTGAGAAATAGGTCGGAGAGGGGTTGGGGTGGCATGGGCTGCAGCCCTGTAGCGATGCTTAGGTGTTGGCCCTGGTCGTTACACTACCTTACCGTGCTGCATTAAAATAGCTCTTAATCCTTTCAGGGATGCATATATATATCTATATCTGAAATCCTTCGGTTCCTGAAGGGATCGTAAGGATCTGGGCAGAGGTTAGCTGTTTCTTTAGCTCTACGAACGTAGCCTCGCATTCTGGCATCCACCAGAACATACCATCTTTCCTTGTGAGGGAGGTGAGGGGTAACACAATTTTATAGAACCCTTTCACAAATTTCCGGTAGTAACCGGCAAGACCGAGAAAACTGTGAATATTCGTTGCTGACTTAAGCGGCGGCCAGTTCTGAACCGCTTGGATTTTTGCTTGGTTCACCGCCACACCATTTTTGTTGACAGTATTGTTGAAGCCGAAAAAATTTGTCTCAACGGATAAACTCGACGACTAATGGGCTAAAGCAGGGAAGTCAACAAACAAACAGGACCCCAGATGCTGCGACAGGGAGGTCCCACCACGTACCTGGATGCTTAGAAGAAGCAACCCCTCCACAAACAAGGATGACCGAGTAGGGTACGAGGGAGACTAGCTGATAACTAAATCACGACGACTAAAGGAGGATAGTCGCTAGGTCGCGACTTGGTCTCTGAGAAAAGGGATTCACAGGCTAAGCTAGTGTCCAAGACAAGGATCTGAGATCTCGTCGAGATTCAAAAGTGTCTCTCCTCGTACCCCTATGGTCCTATTTATAGGGAAACCCTGGGGGAGGAGTGAGTCTTATTTACAGCCCACCCCCTGACGACTAGGCGACTTCCTGGGGGAGCTCGCACAGCTAGGCGAGTATCATGGCTAGTTGCCTACCTGGTGAGTATGCGAGGGGAGCTCGCCATACTCGCCCAGGTCTTCTGCAGCCTGGCACGTTGACTCTGACCTCTGTCGTGACTTGTTGACTTTGACTTCTGCTGGCCTGGCTCTGGAGGGGTCCACCCTTGACGAATATGGTTTGTACAGGTATGCCCCAAAAATCCAACTTCTTGTAACTAGAATTCGCACTTACTGAACTTGGCGAAGAGAGAATGCTCTCGAAGTTTAAGTAACATTATCCGCAAATGTCTAGAATGGTCGGCCTTGGTTTTTGAGTAGATCAAGAAGTCATCAATGAAGTCAAACACAAAAAGATCTAAAAAGTGTTCGAACACCTTATTCATCAGAGCCATAAAGGCGGAGGGGGCATTGGTGAGCCCAAACGGCATTACCATAAACTCATATAGTCCATAGCGGGAACTAAAGGCAGTTTTGGGGATACCCTCCTCCCGGACACGAAGCTGATAGTAGCCAGATCTTAGGTCCATCTTAGAAAATATGGATGCTCCTTGCAATTGGTAGAATAACTCGTCTATCCTTGGGAGTGGATACGCATTTCGTATAGTAAACTTGTTCAGCTCCCTGTAATCTATTCATAAGTGCAACGTCTCATCCTTCTTCTTTACGAAAAACACAGGCTCCATAGGGCGAGGAACTTGGGCGGACAAATCCAACATCTATCAATTCTTGAAGTTGGATCTTCAACGCTACCAATTCCTTGGGGCCATCCGATAAGGTGCTCAGGACACTGGTCGAGATCCGGACACAAGCTCGATCTGGAAATCGACTTCTCGATGTGGGGGCAAACTAAGGACTCTGAGAAGGACTCCGAAAACACATTAGGAAAATCACGTACCACTGACACCTCGACGAGAACTTGATTCTTATTCTCCATTTCGAAGAAGATAAGAACTACTTTGTCTTTCTGCCGGAATGATCTCACAGTTTGAGCAGAAGTCAAAATAATACAAGAGACGGAGGGTATACTGTTAGCGTAACAACCTGTCCATCTGGGTTCTGAAGCTTGACCTTTCGGGTTGAACAGTTTATTTGGGCATCATGCTCGGCCAGCCAATCCATTCCCAGTATGAGTTCGAATCAGGTTATTGCTAGGATCATAGCGTAAATTTCGAATTTCACATCCCTTATCACGACCTGGAATGAGCATTTTTCCGTAGATGTCATATCCAATCCGTCTAGTAGACAAATCCGTATAGATAGTCCAGACGAGCGGACGACATTTTCCTTAGATGTAATGAAGTCATGAGATATAAATGAGTGTGATGCTCTAGTATCAAAGAGAGTTTTTGCGGGGTATCCTTCTACCAGAAGTAATCCTAAAGAAGTAGGGGTAGATATGAGTATTATTTAACAAAACATATACCCGATATAGATATATGCATGTGTAAGACTAATACATAGGTAGTAACATCTGACGTATCTCTAGCGTCTAAGATATATACTTATCACTACATCAGGGGTTGGTCCGTGCTGGAGATCTAAGGCGTAAGCCTCTAAGGGTGCTGCTCGGCCCTGTTGACCTCTCCTGCCAGCTCTACCTCTACGGCCTCTATGGCCCTGTACTCGTGTCACATGTCCTCCCTGAACAGCTCCTAATCCTGGCCTTCCTGCCGCCTGCAAGCAAAAAGCCCTCATGTGTCCTGACTGCTGGCACAGGAAGCAGTTCTCAGCAATGAGAACATCTCGTCGAGCTATCAACACTGGCTGTAGTACTGGAGCTGGTCTGGGCTCCTGCTGCGGTGCTGGGGGTGCTGGTGGGCACCTATATGGCTGTCTGCACTATCTATGTCTGCGGTCTCTCTCTTGTCGGCGGGGAGTAGCTCCTCTATCTCGTCCCTGACCTTTGGGGACCTCAACCTGTACTCAGCGCTGCTGGGCCACCATCCTCTGATCTAACTCTAACGTCGCGACATGAGTTGCTATAGTGTGGAAGGTGGACTGAGAGATCATAATCAAGGCATGTCTCGGGTCATCTCATAAGTCTCGGTAGAAGTGAGCAGCTCTATCTTTGTCCGTAGCTGCTAAGTTTCCAGCAAAATGTGTCAAGTGTGTTGGATCCCTAGTAAGATTTTGGCTAGATTCACTAAGTTAGGATCATATGACTCACAATGTATAGCTAGGGTCATAGTTGTGTCATAGAGTTTAGGCCAAGTCCTTAGAGTCAACATCACATGGACCAGCTATCAACAACACTGCCAGAGACTCAAGACTTAGAAGATTTCAAGACTCTGTAAAGTGAGTTCGACGTTCGTCGAACTCAGGTCGACGATTGTCGTGTTCAGTTCGACGATCTTAGAGTTAATTCTCTGAGCTGAGCTCGACGAACTTTATTCTTTGGTCGACGAATCTTTGGACTACTACAACATTCTGTCAAGACTATGTTCTCTAGTCTCAGGTCGACAAACTTAGTTCTCTACCCGACGAATTCTGGATTATATACTTCAACAACTTATAACCAGAAGACTTGTGTTGACACTCAGAGTATATGTCGACACCAACTGAGTCGACACTAGAAGCACTTGTGTCGACACACAGATCATCAGTTGACACTTTGGAAAGATTATGTCGACACACAGAATAACTGTCGACACCAACTGTGTCGACACCAGAAGCAAGAATATGTCGACTCACAGAAGACTTGTGTCGACACACAGAATATCTGTCGACACCAACATCACTTGTGTCGACACACAGGATATCAGTCAACACCACCTGTGTCGACACCAGAAGTAATTGTGACGACACACATAATATTTGACAACTCCAGAAACTCAGCTCAACAAAATCAAATCTTAGGTCGACGAAGTCTGGAGACTTTAACTTTCATTTCAGATACAACTATGAATATTCTAAGTCCAGAATAGTTGTTGAACTCCAGTCGACGAACACAGTTATCAGCTCGACGAATTCTGTCATCAGTTCGACGATTCCAGACTTAGCATTTATTCCTTCTGTCCTTAGTCTATGACAATTATTTTTGAATGATTAATGATAAAATATTCTCTGAATATTACCGTTGGACGGTACATTAATCACGGCTTTCATTAGAATTATTGTTTTCCATTTTTCCAAGGGACAGTTGGGAAAGAAATCAATGCAGTTTATTCTCAAAGACCGCCAGCATTGATTGTCATGGAAGGATTCAAATTTCGAAAGGAAATTCCCTCAGGAAATATAAAAAAAGAGATTTTTCTCTCCTTCCTGACATCATGAAGTAAGCAAGCAAGTAAGAACAATCAGAGTACCAGAGCAATTGCAGAGACACAACATACACAGACACAAAGATTTTCAATCAGTCTGTCTTCAACAGCTTCTCTGCTCCTTTCACAAAAGCTCTGATACAAAAAGATCTGCTCTCAGAAGAAGAAGAACAATCATACAAAATCAAGAGTCTTCTTACTTCAACACTCCAGGACTTCCAAGGACAACAACTATCAAATCTGTCAAGAAGATCCTGCAGATAAAGGCTAAAAGCTTGAAGGCCTATCACCCTACAGCAAGGCTTCCATATTTCCCTGAACCATTCAATATCTCAGGGGGAGCCATTTGCTACCATTAATAATCCACAAGTCTTCTCTCTGATTGTTGACAGAGAAGACATAATCAACTCTCTCACCCCCACTGTGTAAAGGGTTGTCATCTCCCTTCAAAAGTGATTCTTGATTACAAGTCACCTGATCAAAAGACTTGGGGATTTGGTTTTTGAGCACCTGATCAAAAGCTCATTGGTGTCAGACACCTGATCAAAAACCTGATTGGATTCCTACCAGGGTGGTAGAAGAGTGGATGTACCCAGGTTGAGGAACCACTATAAATTTCTTGTGTCGTCTGGTTGCTCTCTCTCTTTTGTTTTCTTGATGTGGCTGTGGTAGTTAGTTTCCGTGTTTTTATATTTTGTTTTATTTAGTACTGCACTTAGACTAATCTGCATTATCCAGCAAAGAATTTTATAAAACTCTAAATACTCTATTCACCCCCCCCCCCCCTCTAGAGTATTCCTGATCTAACTGCTCACTTTCAATTGGTATCAGAGGAGATTCTTTTGGTTGTACAAGCTAACCCTTGAACCAAAGATCCTTTGTTAGATCTAAATTTTATTTTTATTTCCATATTAGATTTATATACACAGCTATGACACAAAACAATGATTATGCAAGCACCAGATCTCCAGTTTACAACCTAAACAGGTTTGTCATCTGGAAGACAAGAATTAAATTATACATGAATTATATTGATGATGATATATACAACTCTATTTTGACAGGTCCCCCTCAAGCTTCAACTTCTACAACATCTACAAGCACTACTGCAGTTCCACCAACTGAGTGGACTGAAGCCCAGAAGAAGACAAAGATAGTTGATGCCAAGGCTATGAACATACTGGCACAGACTATGTCAGATGATATTTTTCATAAGGTGGCTGAATGCACCTCAGCTAAAGCCATCTGGGATTCATTAAATTAGATGGTGGCTGGTTTAGCTGATGAGAGAAATGATAGGAGATTCAACCTCATATCCTTATATGAGAACTTCAAGAAAGAAGAAGCTGAATCAGTAGCTGATATGCATAACAGGTTAAGCTCAATCATCAATGAGCTCAAAACCTTGGACAAAGACATCACCCTCACAGAGGTGAATGACAAGATCCTGATGTGCTTCCCAAGCTCATGAGATTCAAGGATCTGACCCATCAAGGAGGCCAGAAGCTTAAATGAGATATCTACAGAATATCTATTGGGCAAGTTAAAGTCTTATGAACAACTGATCAAGTCCAGGGAGGCAGCAGAGCAAAGGACACCTCCACCAGCCAGAAAAGAGAAAAGTATAACTTTCAAGGCTTTTGAGGAGACAGAGACATCAACATCAAATGAAGAGCTCATGAGTCTATTTTCCAGAAGATTTTACAAGATGACAAGAAAGGACTTCAGAAGAAATTCATCTAGGCAAGATGACAAACCCAGGTATGATAAAACACCAACTAAAGAAGTGGTGTATTTTGGGTGCAGGAAACCTGTGCACTTCCTCTCTGAGTGTTCAGAGAACCAGAATAAAGAGAAGAGAAGAGAGAAATACACCAGGAAACAGCACACCAGCAAACCTTCTTCCAGCAAATACAAGAGGAAGGAAAAGGGTTTTGTGGCTGAAACCTGGAGTGAAACTGAAGATGAATCAATATATTCCAGCTCCAGTGAAGATGAGGAAGAAGCTAAGGCTAAGGAGGTTTGCCTCATGGTAATTGATGCTTCCAGGAGCAATTCAGAAGAAGAGAAATCAGACAATGAAGAAGCTTCAGATTCAGAAGCTGATAAGGTACTATCTTCTTTTGATTACACTTCTGATTCTTTTAAAATTGAATTTAAATCAATGTGTATAGACTTAATAAATTCAGAGAATGAGATTAAAACCCTTAGGGAAAAATTAGGAAATTTAGAAAACATTAACTCTGAAAATAATAGGTTAAAAGATGAATTATGCTTAGCTAATGAACACATGACATTGTTAAAAACTGAGCTTTGTGAGGCTAAACAACTTGAGGAAACTCTTAATGGAAGAAGCCTCAAGCTGATGGACATCACAAGCACTGTGAATGCCAGACTTAATGGCAAGCTAGGCTTGGGTGCTTCATCAGGTTTGCCCCCATTCTCAGGAAGAACATCTTAACAACCCCCATAAAATTTGTCACTGCTAAGGGAAAAGAAAATGTAATCAATAAACAAACAACAGAAAATGTTTCTAAATCAATAGGTCGGAAAACCAACAACCAGAAAACCATAGATAACAAGGTTCAGCTGAATTCGTCGAACTTAGATCGACGAAATCTAGCCAGTTCGTCGAACTCAGATCGACGAACTCTGAACTCAAACTATAGTTATAGTTATTCATCTAACTGCGATCGACGAACTCTGTATGGTTCGTTGAGCAGAGGTCAACGAACAAGAGGCATAGAAAATGAATATATTCATTCTCTGGGCAGAGATCGACGATCTCAACCCTATTTGTCGAACTCTGGTCGACGACCTCACAGAAATTCGTCGAACCCAGAAAGACTTAACTAAAACTTTAATTATAACAAAAACTTAAATAATTCTAGGAAAGCCTTTAATCCACTAGCTGATTGGGTTATACCGCCTAGGAGATATCACCCTCTAAGATATAAATTCCAACCAGAATATTCTGTTATTTCCAGCTTTTCATACCAGGAAAACAAAGGACGCAAGGTAACCTGGGTTAAGAACATTTAACTGTTTTTCATTACAGGTGAAGAGCTGTCCAAGTGTGAATCTGACATGGTACTTGAACAGTGGTTGCTCCAAACATATGACAGATAGTAAGGACATTCTTTCCAACTACAAGTGCAAGCTATGGCCAAAGGTCATCTTTGGTGACTCCAAATATGGCCAGTCAGAAGGTTTTGGAGTAGTGAAGATTTGCGATGTTACTTTCAAGAAAGTAACTTATGTCAAAGGACTCAAACATAACCTCATCTCCATAAGTCAAATATGTGATGAAGGTTATCAGGTACATTTTAGTTCATCTTCATGTATTATCTCTAATAAGGAAAATCAAACAGTTTTAATTGGAAATAGACAAGACAATATATATTTAGTTGATTTTTTGTCTGCCAATTCTGATATCTGTTTACTTAACTTAATTAGTAACCAGAATGATTTATGGCATAAAAAACTAGGTCATGTAAATCTGAAAAATATTGCTAGGCTATCAAAAGACAACCTTGTCAGAGATTTACCTTCTGGTCTCAACAAGAAGGAAGGCCTTTGCATGGTTTGTCAATTATGCAAGCAAATTAAATCTAGTTTCAAATCCATTAATAAAAGTGATTCACCTAGGATTTTGTATTTGCTACACATGGATCTATTTGGACCCATTGATGTACAAAGCCTAGGAGGGAAATCCTACACTTTGGTTATTGTAGATGACTTCTCCAGGTTCACTTGGGTATCCTTTCTGAGATCTAAGTCAGATACCTTCAAGGTTCTTACAGATTTTCTCAGGACCATACAGATTGAGTTCTCTACTCATGTTGCATTGATCAGAAGTGATCATGACACAGAGTTTGAGTCTCTTCTTATGCATAAGTTCTGTGAGAAGGAAGGTATCAGACATTGCTACTCATCTCCTAGAACTCCCAAACAAAATGGGGGTAGCTGAAAGGAAATATAGGACACTCATTGAAGCTGCAGGTACATTACTTGCAGATGCTTACATGCTACTATCCTTTTGGGCAGAGGTTGTGAACACTGCAAACTATGTCCTGAACAGAAGCCTGATACATAAGCTAAAGAATAGGACTCCCTATGAATTACTAAAAGGAAAGAAACCTAAAATAAACTATTTTAAAGTCTTTGGTTGTATATGTTATATTCACGCAAACAACAAAAGATATATTAGAAAGTTTGAGGCAAAGGCTGAAGAGAGAATTTTTTTAGGATATTCCCAAGTAAGCAAAGCCTATAAGGTTTATAACAAATCAACTTTAAAAATTGAGGAGTCTATCCATGTTACTTTTGATGAATCTAACATGTCTTGCAAGGAGAAAGAAATTTCTACCAGAAGCAACTTGCAGGTACATCACTTGTGTGAGAGTTTGGATGGACTAAACCTTACCCAAGAGGTTCCAACTCATCCTTCTCCACAAGTCATTGAAGAAAGTGAAGATGAAGGCAGTGAAGGGAGTGATATTCCCCCAACAGCAAACATAATTCCACATGAGGAATTAATTCCAAATATTGTTGGAGAACCAACTCCACCAGCTGATCTTGTCACACTTAGGGATCACCCCAGATCTCAAGTTATTAGAGACATATCAGCAGGTGTACAGACAAGACATCAACTCAACCAAGATTTGATGCATGCCTGTTTTCTCTCTCAGATTGAACCTATATTCATCCATGATACAGAGCAAGATCCCCACTGGATCATTGCAATGTAGGAGGAATTAAATCAGTTTGAGAGATGTAGAGTTTGGGATTTGGTTCCAAGACCTCAAAACTACCCAGTCATTGGAACAAAATGGGTCTATAGAAACAACCTAGATGCACAAAGAGTAATAGTGAGGAATAAAGCCAGGCTTGTTGCATAAGGATATAGGCAAGAAGAAGGAATAGAATATGATCAGACCTTTGCACCTGTTAGAAGGTTGGAAGCAATCAGAATATTCCTTGCCTATGCAGCCTACACGAGATTCAAGGTCTATCAAATGGATGTGAAAAGTGCATTATTGAATAGAGTACTCAAGGAAGAGGTGTATGTTGAACAACCTCCAGGTTTTATTTCTCCAACTCATCCCTCTTATGTTTACAAATTGCATAAAGCTCTTTATGGTCTAAAGCAAGCTCCAAGAGCTTGGTATGAGACTCTAACCAGCTTTCTGTTAGAGCATAAATTCATTAGAGGCATTGTAGATATAACACTTTTCACTAGACATCATAAGGATCAAATACTGTTAGTACAAATATATGTGGATGACATAATATTTGGGTCTACTGATTCAAAATTATGCAAGAGATTCTCTGATCTCATGCATTCTAAATTTGAAATGAGTAGCATGGGTGAGCTTTCCTACTTCCTTGGTCTCCAAGTGAAGCAGCTTCCTGATGACATCTTCATCTCCCAAGCTAAGTATGCTAAAGAGCTTATCAAAAAGTTTGGGATGGCTGATGCCTCAGCAAAGAAGACACCTATGGCTACAAATGCTGTAATTGATTCAGATGCACATGGAAAACCTGTGGATCAGAAACTATATAGGGTCATTGTTGGATCTCTGTTATACCTTATAACAAGCAGACCTGATATCATGTTTGCCTCATGTCTTTGTGCTAGGTTCTAGGTGAACCCAAAAGAATCTCACCTTATTTTCCTAAAAAGAATTTTGAGATATATAAAGGGTTGTCCTAGTCTAGGCCTATGGTATCCCACAGAATCAGAATTTGAGTTAACTGGATACTCAGATACTGATTTTGTTGGATGCAGTGTGGATAGAAAAAGTACTTCAAGAACTTGTCAGTTCCTGGGTATGAGATTAGTATCCTGGTTTTATGAGAAACAGTTATCTGTATCTACCTCAATTGCTGAGGCAGAATACATTGCAGCAGGTAGCTGTTGTTCCCAGATGTTGTGGATACAAAATCAATTACTAGACTATGGTATCAACTTAAATAATTCAACTCTACTTTGTGATAACACAAGTGCTATAGCCATATCACAGAATCCAGTCCATCACAATAGGACAAAGCATATAGACATTAGACATCATTTCATAAGAGAGTGTGTAGACAAAAATAAAATTAAGCTTGTCTATATCTACACTGATTTACAAAGGGCTGATATATTCACCAAACCTCTGGATGAGAGAAATCATCTCTTCTTTATAAATCAGCTGGGAATGATCAATGGAGAAGACTTAGTTTAGTTTAAGTCTCTACTCGATGAATTTGCCAAAGTTCGTCGAACGGAGCTCGACGAACTATGGAAAGTTTGTGAGATATTCGTCAAACACAGGATGACAAACTCTCTGTGAGTGAAGTTGTTTTCGTCGAACGGAGATCGACGAACTCACTTCAGAAAACTTTCGTCGAACGGAGCTCAACGAAATGTCTTCAAATCTTCAGACAGAGCTCGACGAATTACTTGACTATTAATTATTTCGTCGATCTGAGGTCGAAGAATTTCTTAATTTTCGTGGAACGGAGTTTGTCGATTCATATTCTAGAAAACCTTATATCTAGGTTTTTCTTCGACCTCCGTCCCGCGCTTTCTGTTCTCTTTCACTTGATCGTCGTTTGTCTCTCTTGCAGGTGATTCCAATGGCTATTCCAATAGGTGCCCTAACCGGAATGAAGTTTGACACGGGCTTTGACGTCGACTTCGAATCCTTTCAATATTCAGATCCAATATTTCTGCATATACTGGAACTTCTGGAGGAACAGAAACTGAAAAATCTGATGTCAACAAGGATAAAACTGTCTGCAACTGAAATCAGAGTGGGTTTATACATCTACATCAGAGGAGAACACTATGATCGGAACAATTGCGGGTAACTCTGTATCTTTATCTCCCGCAGTACTTACTGAAATTTTTGGATTGATTAATGGAGAAGAACAATTAGACATTGATTCTGAAGAATGTGATAAGATGTTAGGTTTAATGGGATATACTGGAGATAATTCCAATAAGTTGTTAAAGAAACATCTGTCTGACGAATTTAAGTTCTTGGCGGATATTGTAGGAAAGGTTTTGCTGGGCAAGCATACTGCCCATGACTACATTACCAGACACCAATTTCTGGTTATGCGTGCAGTGATTAATAAGAAAGAAGTGGATTGGGCTCAAATTATATTTGATTTGATAAAGAAAAAGAACAACAAGAAGGAAGTCTGTTTTGGAAGGATCCTAAGGATCTTCTTAAAGGAGAAGACTGCTGAATCCCTGCTCTCACAGACCATATTCATTAATGTCAGCAAGAGGCTCACATGCACCTTATTTGGCCGGTGGGAGAGGACTATTACCAAGCCATCTAAGAATTCAACTTCTTCCACCCCAGCTTCTAAAAGCACCAGGGCTGTAAGAGTCACTCCCCACCCTGATGAAGAGATCATTCCACCCTCATCATCTCTTCCAGCTATTCCACCTACACTTCCACAAACAGTCCAAACCATCTCTCCAACTCCACAACCACAATAACAACCTCTACTACAACAACAACAACACTTTACTCATGTTCCTACTCCACCTACATCTCCACAAATTAATCTTACAGAGATCTCATCTTCCACCCTTCAGGAAAACCAACCACCAACACCACCTGATTCCCCCCATGACACATATATTCCAACACCACCTTCATCTCCTCTTCCACCTCACCTATCCTCCATTCCAACTTTTTATCTTCTGACTTCCCCCCTCAATTCTCCTCCTCCTCCACATCCATCCACTCAGGATGTCCCCATGACAAATGTCCCTCCTCCACCATCTCCAACATCTACCATCCCTCAAAATGTCTCCACCCAACCTTCTACTGCACCATCTGTTACTCCAACATTAGACCCCTCCACCATATCTTCCATCATTGCTATCATCACACCCCTCATAAAATCAATCATAGTAGAGGTCATTACACCTCTTTCTACTTCTATCTCCACCCTTTTTGCTCAACTTTCTGCCCTCACTGCCGCCCCCTCTTCATTTAGGGGTCTGGCTCCAGTATATACTGAAACCAGGCAGAGGGAGATGCTTAATGAAGAAGCTGTAGCACCTCCAGCAGCAACAGCAGTTCAAGCAGCAGCTCCAGCAACATCAGATACAGAGGCAGTAATAGCAGATACAGAATTTATTCCTGATGACAGAGATTTAATTGATTTGATTCATTTCATTGAGACTGACATGGATTTTGATGAGTCAGTTACTGAAGAAATAGTTGCTGAAGACATTCTTTCTGTTTCTGAATTCATAATTAATCTCACAGTAAACTTAGTTGATTTATTAAAAAGTTTTGATACTGCCTTTTTAAATTATATTCCAACAGTACCCACTAAGCCATCCTTGGCTATTGTACCATATACTTCTCCAATCTCTCCACAAGTTGCTAAACAACTTAGAGATAGTTTTGTTATTTCAAAACCAGCAGTCATGCCATCTCTAGAAGAAGTTCTTTCTGTTCCAACATTTGTGTTGGATGACTCACCCATACCAAATCTGGATGATTTGATTTTGGCTGATATAGAAGAAGAAAGTAAGGCAACTGTTGAAAGCACTATCAGAACCAGTTCTCCAGTCTCTCCTATGGCTTCTTCTCCTGGTCTTATTGAAGTTCCTGCTCAAGCTCTATCTCTACCTCTAGCTCCTGAAAAGTCAATCATTTCTGCTGAGGCTCTGAAAGCACTCAATGACCTATATGATAACTCTCAGGGATCAGATAATGATAATGATGATGAGGAGGATGAGGATGATGATTCAGATGATGAACCCAAGAGAAAGCAAGTATCCAAGAAAAGAAAAGTCTCTCCTCCTCCTGTTCCTAAGCCTAATCCAAACAATGACCGTCCTTATTATATTCTCCAAAAGATAACTCCATACAAAAGGATGTCATCTTGGATGTGGCTATCTAAAAACCAGCATAAGGAAAGGAAGAAAAGCAGAAGGTACTCTCCTCCACCAGTTAAGAAATATAGAAGAGATCCACCTCTTCCACCTCCTCCAGCTGCTGGTGCTTCAAGCACATATTCTCAAGGATCTGCCCCACTTCAAACATATCAAAAACACCAAGGAAGATCACATGGAAGCAGCAGCACAGGCAATACTCTTCAGGAAAGCAACATCAGCAGTAGCAACAACATCAACAGCAGCAGCAACATCAACAACAACAACAACAATCCACTGAACATCAACCAGCTGAAGGCTCTAAAAGACCATCTTCTCCTCCTGTTCCTTTTGAAGATCCTGAAACAGCTACTACTGCTAGAATGGCCAGGTTCCAGGAAATTGTAGGCCTTTTTATGATTAACAAAGCCAAAGCTGAAGTAAATGATCCTTCTGAATATTCAATAATGTCAAAGTACAGGAAAGAGGAACTTAAAATATTTCATAAAGCAAACAAGTTTTTTAATATTGATGACTACATGAAGTTGCAACCGGAAGCAGTTGTCCCTCGGGCTACATCTTTGAAGATTATAGGGGCTGCTGACATGACCATGACAAAAGTGAAAGCTTCAGATCTCAAAAGAGAGATTGTGTTTACAAATCCTAGAGAGAAGAGCAAGCAAGAAATGCCAAGGGAAAAGAAACAGAAGTAAAGGTTGAACTCTTTTGTTTTCTACAATCATCTATAACTGCTCTATAATCTGAACAAATCTTATGTATATATATATCTGCAGCATGTGTTATTGATCTCTGCCAGATATATGCTTTTTTTGCTTTGTTTATTTTTCAATTTTGATTTGAGTCTATAATTAGTGACCTCACCCAAATAGGGGGAGATTGTTGGATCCCTAGTAAGATTTGGGCTAGGTTCACTAAGTTAGGATTATATGACCCACAATGTATAGTCAGGGTCATAGTTGTGTCCTAGAGTCTAGGCCAAGTTCTTAGAGTCAACATCACATGGACCAGTTATCAACAACACTGTCAGAGACTCAAGACTTAGAAGATTTCAAGACCCTGTAAAGTGAGTTCGACGTTCGTCGAACTCAGGTCGACGATTGTCGTGCTCAGTTCAACGATCTCAGAGTTAATTATCTGAGCTGAGCTCGACGAACTTTATTCTTTGGTCGACGAATCTTTGGACTACTACAACATTCTATCAAGACTATGTTCTCTAGTCTCAGGTCGACGAACTTAGTTCTCTGCCCGACGAATTCTGGATTATCTACTTCAACAACTTAGAACCAGAAGACTTGTGTCGACACTCAGAGTATATGTCGACACCAACTGAGTCGACACTAGAAGCACTTGTGTTGATACACAGATCATCAGTCGACACTTTGGAAAGATTGTGTCGACACACAGAATAACTGTCGACACCAACTGTGTCAACACCAGAAGCAAGAATATGTCGACTCATAGAAGACTTATGTCGACACACAGAATATTTGTCGACACCAACATCACTTATGTCGACACACAGGATACCAGTCAACACCACCTGTGTCGACACCAGGAGTAATTTTGTCGACACACAGAATATTTGACAACTCCAGAAACTCAGCTCGACGAAATCAAATCCCCCGGACCGCCAGGACCCCACGAGTGAATAGAAAGTTCTATCTCCATTGGATCTCACCTGAATCGCCCCATCTATCCTCCTGAGGAGAAGTTTGGTTTCAAACTCCGATTTGAACAGGAGGAGTAAGCCATGCTAATGTGCCTTGTATGATCCACATCTCCGGGTCAGGCGCCGATGAGCACATTTAACTATCCATGTAGCTGAGAGCCCTCACAGCCCGGGCACAACGACGCAATTATAAGGGGCGCGCTCTACCACTGAGCTAATAGCCCGTCGTGTGGGCCTCCCTGGGAGGTCGACGAAGTCTGGAGACTTTAACTTTCATTTCAGATACAAATGTGAATATTCTAAGTCCAGAATAGTTGCTGAACTCCAGTCGACGGACACAGTTATCAACTCGACGAATTCTGTCATCAGTTCGACGATTCCATACTTAGCATTTATTCCTTCTGTCCTTAGTCTATGACAATAATTTCTGATTGATTAATGATAAAATATTCTCTGAATATTACCGTTGGATGGTACATTAATCACGACTTTCATCAGAATTATTGTTTTCCATTTTTCCAAGAGACAGTTAGGGAAAGAAATCAATGTAGTTTATTCTCAAGGACCGCCAGCATTGATTGCTGTGGAAGGATTCAAATTTCGAAAGGAAATTCCCTCAGGAAATATAAAAAAAGATATTTTTCTCTCCTTCCTGACATCATGAAGTAAGCAAGCAAGTAAGAGCAATCGGAGTACCAGAGCAATTGCAGAGACACAGCATACACAGACACAAAGATTTTCAATCAGTCTGTCTTCAACAGCTTCTCTGCTCCTTTCACAAAAGCTCTGAACAAAAAGAAGATCTGCTCTCAGAAAAAGAAGAACAATCATACAAAATCAAGAGTCTTCTTACTTCAACACTCCAGGACTTACAAGGACAACAACTATCAAATCTGTCAAGAAGATCCTGCAGATAAAGGTTAAAAGCTTGAAGTCCTATCACCCTGCAGCAAGGCTTCCATATTTCCCTGAACCATTCAATATCTCAGGGGGAGCCATTTGCTACTATCAATAATCCATAAGTCTTCTCTCTGATTGTTGACAGAGAAGACATAATCAACTCTCTCATCCCTACTGTGTAAAGGGTTGTCATCTCACCTGATCAAAAGACTTGGGGATTTGGTTTTTGAGCACCTGATCAAAAGCTCATTGGTGTCAGACACCTGATCAAAAACCTGAGTGGATTCCTACCAGGATGGTAGAAGAGTGGATGTACCCAGGTTGGGGAACCACTATAAATTTCTTGTGTCGTCTGGTTGCCCTCTCTCTTTTATTTTCTTGATGTGGTTGTGGTAGTTAGTTTCTGTGCTTTTATATTTTGTTTTATTTAGTACTGCACTTAGACTAATCTGCATTATCAAGCAGAGAATTTTATAAAACTCTAAATACTCTATTCACCCCCCTATAAAGTATTCCTGATCTAACTGCTCACTTTCAAGGTGTATGAACTTTCTCTCGTAATCTGGCACCGTCCAGTCACCCTGTCGGATGTGCAAGAACCTCTCCTGCAGCGCAACTTGGTCGACGTCCGAGATGAAGTGCTCTAGAAAAGCCTTTGAACCCCCCCCCCCCACAGGATAGTGCTCAACGATCGTCCTCTGAACGTCGAGAGGTTGGCTGCTCTCCACCAGTCTCTAGCATATCCCTCTAATAAGGTTACTACTAGTGATACTGCAGCTATTGTCAGACACATCATTCCTACCAACAGCTCCTATACACGCTCGACCCACTCCTCTACATGTATGGTAGTCTTTGTGCCTCTAAAAGTAGGAGGCCTTAGCCCTCAAAAGGTCATCGGTAAGCAGTGGGTACCACCAACTACTGCGGTGGCTGTGCCAAAGCCATCCGAAACATCGCTAAAATAGCTGTCAATGTTTGCCCCAAGTCTGTCTCGGCGAATGGTACAACTGTAGGAGCAACCGGGTCTAGAGATGGGGTGGAAGATACATGTCCTCTGGAAGAGGATCTCTCGTTACTAGACTCTGGTATTTTGAGAAGTAACAGGAAACAAGTGTCAGTATTTTGCAAAAATATGGGAAATTTGCAAAAGATTAACAAAGTAGAAACGACTGTACGTGGGTGCTATCATATAGTCTAGAATCCCTAAGCCTCTACACTAGGGTCTACCAGGATTCCGTTGTATGGTTCATCCCGAAGCAAGGAACGAAGCGAGGGACGGAGGGATCCTAAGACTGCTCCACAAGGACGGATCGTGATCGCTCTGATCCATTTGTAAGGCCCACCCAACCTTTAACCAGGTCGGGTCAGAGGGGATCTTACTTGCCAAAGACATCAACCCAGTACTCCCTAAGGGGTAACACCCTACACTATTGAGCACCAGTTGGTCGTCTTACTCAGCTTGAATCACAATATTCATATCACATCACAGAGTATTGTGGAAGCATTAACATGAAACCACATCAAATATATATATAATGATATATATATTTAAAAGAAAATACAAAAGGCCGTAGCCAATGTTTATACATGGAGCCTGTAGACTATAATAATACTACAACTAGCAACTCATATCTCTCTCTCAACTCTACTCGCTAATACTCATGTCTCAAAACTCGAGAGATGATGGGGGTGCATCTGCTTGGGTAGTCCTATCAGCTGGCATTTTGTCCTGCAACAGTTGGTCTCTATGGTGCTCCATCTCTTGTGAATCGTTATTAAGATAACTGTTAGTCATGAAGCTAAGTGGGAATAAGTCTCCTCCTCAGATCCATATCCCAAGGGACGAGCGCACGCACCCAACAAAATAAGATAGCCAAAGCAAGAGAAGGTTAGCATATCATTTCATAAATAAGCTAGAAGCGACTAAATGAAGCACAACATGATATAACTGGAATATCAACATTAATTTGCGTTAGTTATAATTTCGGCTCAACTAGCACAGCAGAACAGTAGGTATACAAAATGTGAATGAATTCTGAGGGCCTTCACGCCGCGCACACAACGCAAACATTCATAGCTGCGCACACACCGCATGCATTCACAGTCGCGCACACATCGCAGGCATTCACAACCATGCATAAGACCCTATGCCGACATAGTATGGACCGCTTCTTTTCAAGCATGATAGCGATCCCCACGGGCTTCACTGATTTGACCGTTAGTGACAGTAGTCAGTCCTGTCACTTCTGAGGGTGATCGTACTGCACAGCCCAGACCCTTACATATAACCCCGTGTACTCTTTGATGTGAGCGACATCTGGCGATTTCAACATTTTGGCCGACTTGCGAAGAAAATCCAACGGGGAAAAATATAACGGCTGGTCACCCGTGGTACTCATCTCCCCGTCGCCTTGAGTTGTCGAACTTCCCGTACCGGTACGATCAGTCTGCGGAAGTGACTGACCCGCCACAATTTACCGCAAACAATTTACAAGCAAACATATAAGATAATTCGTTAGTATGCACCAGGTTCCCAGCGATCTGCCCTATTATGCCTTCAATATTTCGGGCAAACGACACTTAGCTTGACTTTTGACAAGCAGCACAGAAGCACTTATTTAGGGCTAACTCTGGAGGAACAATTCGATTCTCGTTATCCCCAACTAAGGCTTAACCTATCAAATCACTGCCCGTCAGGGCAGGACCCGTGCTTAGAATATTAAATTGCAGAAATGGAAGTGCGGTAATAGAAATCGTTGTTAGTATAATCTGTTGAATTGAAATGTTGAAATAAAGTGAGACCAGTACGAAAATAGAGTAGTACTGAACTGAAAGAGCTGAAAGTAAGTAATAAAGATAACTTGACCAGTACGAGACTAAAATAGTACTTATAGAACTGAACTGAAATAAATAGGACCAGTATAAAACTAGAGTGCTGAAACGAAAATACTGAACTTAATTGAATTGAACCAGTATGAGACCAGAATAAAACATTAAAAAAAGTTAGTAGTCAAATCACTCCATTTAGGAGGTTTTAGCTTCGTCTCTATTTCTTAGGAGTTTTAGTTTAGTTCTATCTCCGTTATAGTTCAGTTTCATCTCTGTTATAGTTCAGTTCCATCTCTGTCTTAGGAGCATTAGTTTGAGTTTCACCCATTATTTAGGACTGATAATAGTTTGTTACATCCTTTATTGTTGTGGCTTAATCAAACTTGAAGAATTTAAGGGTTACACCTTTATTATTCGTCAGGCATAATTGCTCGTATTTTCATTTTCCAAACTTGTCCAAGTTACTCGAGAGCTTTATAACGGATAAAGACGAGGCGCTCAGTAGTTCCACGAAACTCTGGAATACTTAGAGCTTGGGCACTTTTCTCGGACACTCCCATTGGTAAAATAATTTGAACATGTTATTAAACACAAAAGGATGGTCGCGCGCTCAAATTTTCGTTTCAATAAAATCGGAAGCATGAATTTTTGAGTGCAACCCCAGACTTCAATTAAATTGAAAAAAACTCCAAATTTTCTCCCAAGATTCCCAAATTTTAATACAACCCTTAGGGAGTCCTAAAATAAACACACATTTTTCTCAAAAAATTTTGATCAATATTGGGCCTCTAATCGGGTCATTTAAAACTCATTTGGGTTTTTAAAAATACCAAAACAATTCCAAAAATTCCCAAAATTTTTGTGGAGAAAGCCCTTATTGAGGGGAACAACTTTCATGTTCAACACTTTTTCCCTAGGAGCCAATATTTTTTAATAAAAAATATATCCAAGGTTTTGAATGAAATTTGGTCTGCATATAGCAGAACAGCTTGATCCTGCGACCAGGATCGCGTCAGACCGGGAAAACCGCCAACACTTCCTCATAGCGATCAGCCATGGATCCGTTTTGGGGGGCACAAAGTGTAACGCCTCCATTCGTCATATGGAATATAACGGTGGGTCCGACCGGGGCCCCACGCCATATTTCACAAACAAACGACAGAGTCACGTATGAATATCAAAATCACGTTCTACTCGCATCTTAACTCAGAGCATTTTAGTGAAAGCATATTAAGTTGCAAGAACTCAACATAATGAATGTCCACTAAATATATAAACCACACATTTATATATATCACCAAGAATGTATACAAACACACAAATGCTCATGGTCTTAAGGCCTTACATGTTCCTCTTTACAAATATGGCTTCATACATCGGCTCGCAGACCGACCACACATGAAATATAAGACTTCGCACGGCCTTCAAGGGCCTTTAAGCAGTAAGGGTTTCAATCTGCTCAATCCAATTCAGCCCGTCAGCACCTGCAGTTGGGCATCCACCCCAAGTGTGGTATACAAATCAACGATCAGCATTAGCTGACCAATTATAACAACCCTACCCATTACCCGGGGCAGTGGTTCCTTACCTATATGCATCACAATCACAACATATATCTATATCACAACTTACGCTTTCCACCGCTTGGTGGAGGATTCCATGCTCATGCATAAAGGAGGACTTTACTTGTCCAAGAAGGAGATCGTTACCTTTGACGATCGCTTTGGAGCCATGAAAATCTAGCCAGATGGAAATCACCGCCACGGCCTTGCCTCCACGAATCTGAACTCGGCTCTCGATTCGGCACGCCGAAGCTCCTCCGGCAGCCGGATTCCTTCTCCTCCTTCCTTCCTTCCTCTCCTCTCTCCCTATCTCTTTAGAAAGAGAAAAGCCAAGATGAATGAAAGTTTATCCTTTCATTCTCGGTTTTATAATAGCAGGGAAAGTCCTGGACCACTAGATCAAGTTGAAGGAAATGAACGGCTACGATTTGCCCAGAAAAGTATTTTCTTGGGCTGACACGGCCTGTGACACGCCTGTGTCATAAGCCGTGTTCCTTAAGAGGCAAAGGAAGCGACTTAACCCGACCAGGACACGGCTATGTGACATGCCCGTGTCACATGCCGTGTGTCAGACACGGCTTACGACACGCCCGTGTCCAGCCCGTGTTCACAGCCCTGGCCACAAACAGAGAAGGACACGACCATGTGACATGCCCGTATCACAAGTTGTGTGCCCCACTCGACTCACCTCTCAAGAAGCGTCAAGTGCATTTACTCGAGTGGAGTTCGTTGAACCAGAGGAGGATACGGCCTCAGATATTCCCGTGTCCTAGGCCGTGTGCCTCACTCGAGACCCACTCGAGACCCACTCGAGTACAAAGCAGGACACAGCTTGGGACAGACCCGTGTCTCAGGTCGTGTGCCTCACTCGAGACACACTCGAGACCCACTCGAGACCCACTCGAGACCTACTCGAGTGCAGAGAGCAGGACACGGCTTAAGACACGCCCGTGTCCCAGACCGTGTTGCCCAGCCTGAACCCAATCGTGATATTTGGGGTGTTACACAAAGGAGGAGGTAGGGCAGGGAATTAAGGCTATCACAGCCGTTCATCTCATTTTGTAAGATGAACGGCGATTATCTCTCTTGCTGGAGAAGAAGGCGGTGGCCCTCTGCCACCGCCGACCGGCCACTATCGGACGCCGTAATCGCCCCCAATCGACTCATCAGGGGCCAACGAGTCTTTGGGTGGTGGTCCGACGGCCTGCCGCCGCCGGCCACTGCCGGAAATCAAAACCCGAGAGAAGGGTGGCAGTGGCTCTACTCCCAATGCCACTGTGCCACCCTGCCTTTCCGGTACTTACTCTGGTCATGAAACCACCCTTGGCTGGTGCGCTAGGGGAAGAGCTCCTCTCCGGTAGTGGCCCGACGTCCTACCGCCGCCGGCTGCCGCCGGAGCCACAAATAGAGAAATCCACTATTTCTCGGGTCCTGCCAGAGCCGCGTTTTTCGGCGGCACCAGGGCCTTCCACCGGCCTGGCAAGACATCCCATGTGGTTTAGCCCTTTCCCAATGCGACTACTGGCGCTGGGAAAGGCTAACCAGCAACGGCCACCATCTAACACGAAGTTTGGTCGGGTGGCGTCGGCGGCGCTTCGGCCGTCGATGGATGCATGCAAGATGTCAAAACACTTAAGAAGGGGGAGGAAGAAAGTTTCCACATGTGTTGGTGTGGCTCGGGAGGTGCCGGCCTGGGCTGTCATTAAGGTGGCGGAGGAGAAGGGCTAGGGTTCCGGTCAGGTGGGGGAAGCTCGATCTGAGTTGGTGAGGGGAGTAGTTGTGGGGTCATGGCCTTATATAGGCAAGGAGGAGGAGACATTTGGCTTGGGGGAGATGCGGGATTAATCCCATTTAGGAGAGAAAGAACCCCTCCTGCTCCAGCTGGTTGGAACACTTGTCACCCATCCAGGGGCCATGGTACAAGCCACATGGCTCCATCCAATGGGAGTGTTTGGTGGGTTGGACCTGCATGTAACGCCCCGAAACTCAAAGGAGAAAAGGGGGACGTTTTGGGCCAGTTTTGGTTTCTGGCTGAAGGCACACGGCCTGGGACACGGGCGTGTCCCAGGGCGTGTCAAGCGTGTGTCGACACTTAGCCGCGAAGTCGTCGAGTTATTCTCGACGATTCGTCGAGAATGGGCACACGGCCTGCGACACGGGCGTGTCGCAGGGCGTGTCGACCCGTGTCGACACTTAGCCGTGAAATCGTCGAGTTATTCTCGACGATTCGTCGAGAATGGGCACACGGCCTGCGACACGGGCGTGTCGCAGGGCGTGTCGACCCGTGTCGACGATCGTCAAGGTGAAATCGTCGAGAATCACTCGACGATCGTCGAGACAAGGCACACGGCCTAGGACACAGGCGTGTCCAAGGCCGTGTCATCGAGTCGTCGTTCTCCCCTCGACGAAATGTCCCGTGTACACGGCCTGGGGGCCCAGGCGTGTCAATATGACACGGGCAAGGACACGGGCGTGTCCTAGAACCCGTGCAGTGCTCGGGTTGAAAACGGGAGAAAATCATGGGGTACACGGCCGGCTACACGGTCGTGTCAGCTGGAACACGGGCGTGTCAGCTCGAACACGGGCGTGTTCGATACCCGTGTGCGGGTTCAGAAGATTCGATTTTGACGGCGAATGCGGCACACGGCCCTGGACACGGGCGTGTGCCAGGCCGTGTTCGGCCCAGATTGGGCATTTCAGCCCCGAATCAAAGCCGTTCGTTTCCTTAGGTTGAGATCCGACGGCTGGGGGATGTTCCTGCAGGGATATACCCGTGAGTTGACTTGGAAAACTTCACTTTTCATGCCTTATCCTCTCTCCAAATCCTTGGAGAAAGTGGAGAGCCATTGGAGGAAGAAGAACTAGATCCCGCCATTGGAGGAGCTTCGGAGCTCCGAATCGCGAGCCGACTCCGGATCCACGGAGGCAACGCAAGTGCGGTGATTTCTATCCGATTACATTTCGATGGCGCCAAAGAGGAACGCAAGGGTAACGATCCTCACTTGTGAGCATGATAGCTCTCTTTCTTAGCATAGGAAGCCCTCTCTCGCGAGTTTGCGAAGAGTTGGAGGCGTTCCTTCGGGTAGATATGTAAAGTCCCCGTTGTTTAGAGTCCGTATGCGAGAACGGACGTAGGCATTTTGGTTGAAGCCTACCCGGACATGTTAGTCCGGGTCGGTGATGTTGCATTGCATAAGGCCGGAGAAGACTCCGTGCTATTGGGTGTTTTTCGGGTTTTCTACGCGGTAGATTGCAGCAGGGAGCCTTGTGGACTAACCCAAAGGTGCACCCGGAAAACTGGGCGGACACGAGGTCTTGCCAACTTGGTGGCATGAGAGCCAACTTGAACATAACGGGGTTATGTGTATTGCGGTAGAATGGGACTCGGTGAAAGTTTGACCCGCGCATATGGCTTAAATTGTCGTTGCGATGTGAGCACGGGTTAGATGGAGCCGTACCCGCTTTATGTCGTTCGGGTTAGAGAGACCTAAAGTTACATGGCACTCGCCGTTGGCATAAATGGGGGTCTTCGGTGGTCAATGGTTTAAATTGACGTGACCAATACCATGAAGATGAATTGCTCATAGGAATGACCGTCTAAGTGGCGATGGTGAGTCCGGAATGTTAATGGCTTTAATTGACGTAACATCGACCGGTTCACCGAGAATGTGCCCTGAGTGCATGGGGCGTGTGGCCGTACGAGCCAACGTCTGTGTTGAAATGGCTATGGTTATATGCATTGCTCGCTTGTGCTAATGAAATGCAGGGAAGGAGCATCGCCGCCCCGAGTTGGGGGCGAGATCGTTATAATTTGGTCAGCATTGCTGACCGTTGCTTTGTTTGCCACCGTGCGGTGGTTTGTTGCTTGTAGGTGCAGCTGGACCAAGCGGTCAATAGCGGGCTAAAGCCCTTTTTGCGAAGCTGGCCCTCGAAGGCCCAAGTGGAAATGTTTTCTGTTTTACTCATGTATGACCGACCTGCGTGCCGAGGTTTGTAAATCATGTATTAGTCAAGAGAAACATTCTGTAAGGCCTTAAGGCCGAATATTTGGGTATTTTTGTAACAACATTCCTATTATCATGTTAGTGGACATTCGTGCTCTTATGCTGGGTTCTTGTTTACAACTTATACAAACTGCTTCCGCTAGAATGCTCTGTGTAGGACGTTGAGATTGGTTGGATGGTTTCCATAAGTAACCACCCGGTCTGTCTGTGGCATATGGCGTCGGGCCCCGGCCGGACCTACTGCTATATGCTATGCGACGGATAGGGGGTGTTACAATTTGGTATCAAAGCGAGGTTTCGATCCTCGGACTACTGGTTTTGGTTGGGCTTGAATTGAATTCGTGGGCGAATTCTTTTTAAGGGGTGGTGAGCACATTGTGTGCGTCATCGTTATAACAGTAAAAAGAACCCATGAATGTCCACTTAGGAATGAAAATACTCGTGTTTGAGGAACCTGCGTGTTCCTATAATTGCTGTTTGCAATTTATTTGGTCGCTTAACGGTGTTTTGTACCATTATAGGTGACCCGAAGTGGTGTTGGGCCGTCAGAACGCCGAGTTTCTGAGGCAAGTAGTGCACCGGAAGTTGCTCCCGCAACACCTTTGTCGGCTGAAAATATAAGATTGGTGGCTGAAGCGGTGTTGGCCGTGATCAATGCGCAGCCTGGGAGGCAAGCGCAGCAGCCAGCTCCTGTGATGGAGCAGGAACCTCTGCAAGAGGCTGAGCCGAGGAGGGTGGAGCGAGTGGTTGCGGAACCAATAGTGCCAAGGAGGGCAACTGAGAGGCAGTTGAAGCATGTAATGAGCTTTAACCCTCCGTTATTCTCGGGGTTGGGAACCCCATCTCAGGCTGAAGACTGGCTCTCTAGGGTGGAGAGAGTCATGACAGCGACGGAGACGGAGGAGTGGCAGATGACCACCATCGCTACGTTCCTGCTGGACGGTGAAGCGAGGATGTGGTGGGAAGGTTTGGAGCTGCATCATCTGCGAGGTAGACAACTGATAGACGTTCCGATGGAAGAGTTCTCGGAATTGTTCTTGGCAAGATACCTCCCTTCTACTCAGAGGATTTCAATGGAGAATGAATTCCTGAAGTTGGTGCAGGGTGAGAGGAGCGTGGATGAATATCTCCACGAGTTTACGTGGTTGAGTCGTTATGCGAGCTCCACCATCATGGATGAGGAGCGCAAGACTAATCGTTTTTATGAAGGCTTGAGGGATGAGCTGAGACTGTTACTGTCGGGGCCGATGACGCAAGGTTTCTTAACCTTGGTCAATACTGCCCGGTCCTTGGAGAAGGACATGAAGAGTGTGCAAGCGAAGAAAAGCTTGAGTGAAAAGAAATCTGAGTTCAGAGTGCCGACTACTTCAAAGTCAGGCTATCGGAGGACTTTTAAGAAGCATAGGACTTCGGGTCCAGCTCCTTCTGGTGCTTCTGGGGCGACTACGGGTCGGACCCCGGGTGCGTGCTTTACGTGTGGAAAGACGGGGCATTTCGCCCGTGATTGTTGGAGCGGACGTCCTAAGTCCGAGTGGAGGCCAGGAGCTACTTATGAAGAGAAGGGTAAGGCGGTGGAGTCGACCGCATCCCACTATGCTCCGGCCCAACCAAGGGTCTACAATCTTGGCCAACAGGAGGCCATTAAACAAGCTGACGTGGTGACAGGTACGGTTTAATTTATAGCAAGTTAATTCCTTTATATGCTTGTTATGCACATGTTACCTTACCACTACTTGTTTAGGATTTGTGTTGATTTGTGAAAATCCGGCACGAGCACTCTTTGATACGGGAGCTTCACACTCCTTCTTGTCCGAAGGATTTATATCACGCATCGGAGTCCCTTCTTCGATGGCGAAGGATAAGTTGGATGTGTTGTTGCCCAATGGGTGTTCGATGCGAGCGGTTAGGATATGCGATGTTAAGATTCGTATTGGGGAGCAGGAGTTCGACCTGCGGGCGTCTTTACTTCCGTTAGTGGAGTTCGACGTCATATTTGGCATGGACTGGCTCTCGGAGCAGCAGGCCCATATAGATTGCGGTAGCAAGGAAGTCAAGCTGGGAGCAAGTCGTGAGACGACTTTTACGGGCTTAAAGGGGTCGAGCAAGACGTTGATGTCTGCTCTTCAGGTGGTGAAGGCGGTTCGTGCCGGAGCAGAACTGTTCTTTACACTTGTGGAGGTTGCAAAGCCGAAGCCTGCTTTGGATTGTATTTCAGTGGTATCGGAATACCCTGATGTGTTCCCCGCAGATCTTCCTGGAGCCCCGCCTCAACGGGAGATAGATTTTACTATCGAGCTAGTGCCAGGTGCAAAGCCTGTGTCACGATCTCCGTATCGGCTAGCGCCTAAGGAAATGGCGGAGCTAAAAGTTCAACTACAAGAGTTGTTGGAGCAAGGGTATGTGCGCCCGAGTTCTTCGCCTTGGAGCGCACCGGTCCTCTTTGTTAAGAAGAAGGACGGAAGCTTGAGATTATGTATTGATTATCGGGAGCTAAACAAGCTGACTGAGAAGAATAAGTACCCGATCCCCCGGATTGATGATCTCTTCGATCAGTTAGTCGGGTCGACGGTGTACTCGAAGTTAGATCTCAAGTCTGGGTACTATCAGCTGCGGATAAGGGAGAGTGATATCCCGAAGACAGCGTTTAGTACGAGATACGGGCATTATGAGTTTACGGTCATGTCGTTTGGGCTGACTAATGCGCCGTCAGTATTCATGGATTTGATGAACAGGACGTTCAGGGAGTACTTGGACCATTTCGTGATCGTCTTCATCGACGATATTTTGGTGTACTCGTAAAGTGAGGAAGATCACTTCAAGCATCTTCATTTGGTGTTGGAGACGCTAAGGAGAAACCAGTTGTATGCCAAGTTCTCGAAGTGCGAGTTTTGGCTATCCTCAGTGGCGTTCCTCGGGCATATAATGAGTGGAGAGGGTATTGCTGTGGATCCGGCGAAGATTGTTGTGATACGGGAGTGGCCTGAGCTTGCTACGGTAGCAGAAGTCCGGAGCTTTTTGGGGCTTGCCGGCTATTATAGGCGCTTCGTAGAGAACTTCTCGCGGATAGCGCTACCTCTCACTACTTTGACGAGGAAGGAGCATAAGTTCGTTTGGACGCCGGAGTGCGCACGAGCTTTTGAGGAATTGAAGTGTCGGTTGACCACGGCGCCTGTGCTGAGTTCGCCGGTTGGGACCGAAGGCTATGAGATATATAGCGATGCTTCGGGCAGCGGTTTGGGTTGCGTGCTATTGCAGCACGGCAGCGTGATAGCTTATGGCTCGAGACAGCTAAAAGTGCACGAGAGGAATTATCCGGTCCACGACTTGGAGTTGGCGGCCGTGATTTTTTCCTTGAAGCTGTGGAGACACTATTTGTACGGTGTGAAGATTGATATCTACACCGATCACAAGAGCCTAAAGTACCTGATTGATCAGAAAGATCTGAATATGCGGCAGCGTAGATGGATGGAGTTCCTGGGGGACTATACATTCAAGATCCACTACGTGCCTGGCAAAGGGAATGCGGTTGCGGACGCGTTGAGTCGCCGAGCCCCAGCTCAAGCCAATTGGCTATTGGTGCATGATGAGCGGTTGGTGCAGGAGCTGGAGGCGTTGGAGATTGTTTGTGTGGATAGACAATCTAGTGCTGAAGCAGTTCTGAATTGGACTGAAGTCCAATATGACCTGGCTGATCGGATTCGGCAGGCTTTGGATATGGATGCTCATATGAAGCAGTTCATGATAGAGGCTCTGGATGGGTCAAATTCCCAATTCGTCGTAGAGGACGGATTGATGTGGAAAGGCGGTCGTCTGTGCGTCCCAAGCGTGGGCATTTTACGGGTGGAGTTGTTGTACGAGGCACACCATACCAAGTACTCGATTCACCCGGGGAGCACGAAGATGTACCGCGACGTCAAGAAACTGTTTTGGTGGCCGGGTTTGAAAAAGGATGTGGCGCTATACGTAGCGAAGTGCCAAACCTGCGCCTTGGTAAAGGCGGAGTGCCAAAAGCCGGGAGGATTTCTTAAGTCCTTGCCTATTCCGGAGTGGAAATTCGATGATATCTCTATGGACTTTGTGCACGGTTTGCCAAGGTCGCAAAAAGGGAACGACGCCATTTGGGTGGTGGTCGATCGATTAACAAAGGTGTCGCATTTTATTCCGCATAGGAAGGACGATCCGGTGGAGAAGCTGGCGAAGCTTTATGTGGATAATATAGTACGGCTTCATGGTGTGCCCCGCAGCATCGTGAGTGACCGAGATGGGCGGTTCACGTCCAATGATTGGAGGCTGGTGCAGCAAATGTTGGGAACAAAGCTGAAGTTTAGCACAGCCTTCCATCCGCAAACGGATGGGCAGACCGAGAGGGTCAATAGAACGATGGAAGACATGCTTCGCATGTGTGTCTTGGACTTTGGAAAGCAATGGGAGGACCACCTTTATTTGGTGGAGTTCGCATACAACAACAGCTACCCAGCAAGTATTCAGATGGCGCCTTTCGAGGCCCTATATGGTAGAAGATGTCGCGCGCCGTTGTCTTGGTTAGAAACGGGCGAGTCGAAGTTGTATAAGCGATCGGAAGTGGAGGATGCTACTTCTTTGGTGAGAACCATTCGGGAGAGGTTGCTCATCGCTCAGGACCGGCAAGCAAAGTACTATAATGTCAAGCACAGGAACGTGGAGTTCGCTGTGGGTGATTATGTGTACCTAAAAATCAAGCCGTTCAAGGGTGTCTCGCGGGTGCGACGGTTGAAAAAGCTAAGCCCGAGGTACCTTGGACCGTTTGAGGTTCTGGAGCGGGTTGGAGAAGCGGCCTATAGGTTGAAGCTTTCGGTGGAGCTAAGTGGTTTACACGATGTGTTCCACATTTCGGTGCTTCGGAAGGCGGTGCAAGAGCCTACGCAAGTGATCGCGGTCGATCAAGTGCCGGTGGATAGTGGGCTAACGACAAAGGTCAAGCCCGTGCGGATTGAGGACTCGGAGGTCAAGCGGCTACGCAATAAAGAGATCAGGATGGTCAAAGTCCGGTGGGACAATTGCGGTCGTGAGGAGCTCTCTTGGGAGCGAGAGCAGACTATGCTTGACGAGTATCCGGAGTTGTTCCGCTCAGGTACAAATGTTGTTTTTGTATATCTTTCCTTTATGTAATTTCGTGGGCGAAATTCTTTTAAGAGGGGGAGAGTTGTAACGCCCCGAAACTCAAAGGAGAAAAGGGGGACGTTTTGGGCCAGTTTTGCTTTCTGGCTGAAGGCACACGGCCTGGGACACGGGCGTGTCCCAGGGCGTGTCAAGCGTGTGTCGACACTTAGCCGCGAAGTCGTCGAGTTATTCTCGACGATTCGTCGAGAATGGGCACACGGCCTGCGACACGGGCGTGCCGCAGGGCGTGTCGACCCGTGTCGACACTTAGCCGTGAAATCGTCGAGTTATTCTCGACGATTTGTCGAGAATGGGCACACGGCCTGCGACACGGGCGTGTCGCAGGGCGTGTCGACCCGTGTCGACGATCGTCAAGGTGAAATCGTCGAGATTCACTCGACGATCGTCGAGACAAGGCACACGGCCTAGGACACAGGCGTGTCCAAAGCCGTGTCATCGAGTCGTCGTTCTCCCCTCGACGAAATGTCCCGTGTACACGACCTGGGGGCCCAGGCGTGTCAATGTGACACGGGCAAGGACACGGGCGTGTCCTAGAACCCGTGCAGTGCTCGGGTTGAAAACGGGAGAAAATCATGGGGTACACGGCCGGCTACACGGCAGTGTCAGCTGGAACACGGGCGTGTCAGCTCGAACACGGGCGTGTTCGATACCCGTGTGCGGGTTCAGAAGATTCGATTTTGACGGCGAATGCGGCACACGGCCCTGGACACGGGCGTGTGCCAGGCCGTGTTCGGCCCAGATTGGGCATTTCAGCCCCGAATCAAAGCCGTTCGTTTCCTTAGGTTGAGATCCGACGGCTGGGGATGTTCCTGCAGGGATATACCCGTGAGTTGACTTGGAAAACTTCACTTTTCATGCCTTATCCTCTCTCCAAATCCTTGGAGAAAGTGGAGAGCCATTGGAGGAAGAAGAACTAGATCCCGCCATTGGAGGAGCTTCGGAGCTCCGAATCGCGAGCCGACTCCGGATCCACGGAGGCAACGCAAGTGCGGTGATTTCTATCCGATTACATTTCGATGGCGCCAAAGAGGAACGCAAGGGTAACGATCCTCACTTGTGAGCATGATAGCTCTCTTTCTTAGCATAGGAAGCCCTCTCTCGCGAGTTTGCGAAGAGTTGGAGGCGTTCCTTCGGGTAGATATGTAAAGTCCCCGTTGTTTAGAGTTCGTATGCGAGAACGGACGTAGGCATTTTGGTTGAAGCCTACCCGGACATGTTAGTCCGGATCGGTGATGTTGCATTGCATAAGGCCGGAGAAGACTCCGTGCTATTGTGTGTTTTTCGGGTTTTCTACGCGGTAGATTGCAGCAGGGAGCCTTGGGGACTAACCCAAAGGTGCACCCGGAAAACTGGGCGGACACGAGGTCTTGCCAACTTGGTGGCCTGAGAGCCAACTTGAACATAACGGGGTTATGTGTATTGCGGTAGAATGGGACTTGGTGAAAGTTTGACCCGCGCATATGGCTTAAATTGTCGTTGCGATGTGAGCACGGGTTAGATGGAGCCGTACCCGCTTTATGTCGTTCGGGTTAGAGAGACCTAAAGTTACATGGCACTCGCCGTTGGCATAAATGGGGGTCTCCGGTGGTCAATGGCTTAAATTGACGTGACCAATACCATGAAGACGAATTGCTCATAGGAATGGCCGTCTAAGTGGCGGTGGTGAGTCCGGAATGTTAATGGCTTTAATTGACGTAACATCGACCGGTTCACCGAGAATGTGCCCTGAGTGCACGGGGCGTGTGGCCGTACGAGCCAACGTCTGTGTTGAAATGGCTATGGTTATATGCATTGCTCGCTTGTGCTAATGAAATGCAGGGAAGGAGCATCGCCGCCCCGAGTTGGGGGCGGGATCGTTATAATTTGGTCAGCATTGCTGACCGTTGCTTTGTTTGCCACCGTGCGGTGGTTTGTTGCTTGTAGGTGCAGCTGGACCAAGCGGTCAATAGCGGGCTAAAGCCCTTTTTGCGAAGCTGGCCCTCGAAGGCCCAAGTGGAAATGTTTTCTGTTTTACTCATGTATGACCGGCCTGCGTGACGAGGTTTGTAAATCATGTATTAGTCAAGAGAAACATTATGTAAGGCCTTAAGGCCGAATATTTGGGTATTTTTGTAACAACATTCCTATTATCATGTTAGTGGACATTCGTGCTCTTATGCTGGGTTCTTGTTTACAACTTATACAAACTGCTTCCGCTAGAATGCTCTGTGTAGGACGTTGAGATTGGTTGGATGGTTTCCATAAGTAACCACCCGGTCTGTCTGTGGCATATGGCGTCGGGCCCCGGCCGGACCTACTGCTATATGCTATGCGACGGATAGGGGGTGTTACACTGCATAACCCGTAATTCGTCGAGATCAGAAGTACTCAAGCAAACGACTATTTGCAGACCATTGGGCGAGCAGAGGCGAGCTTGAGCGAGCAGAGGCAAGCTTGGGTAAGCAGAGGGGAGCTGAGACAAGCTTGGGCGAGCAGAGAAAAGCTTGCGCGAGCGGAAGCGAGCAGAGGCAAGCTTGGGCGAGCAGAGGCGAGCTTGGATGAGTATGAGCGAGTAACTCGCGAGTATGGGCGAGTAGCCTTTGGAAATCGCTGGTAGAAGCTGGATACTCTCCTACACCCCCCCCAGGATTTATTTATAAATAGCCCCCCAGGGGTACTAGAAATGACACCTTTGGAAGAGGTTGAGGTCCCCCCAAGTGGATACTTGCCCCATTCATGCCTGCCTAGCACCTCGCCCAGCCTTTTGGTTACGGAGGGGAAGTTTCTCCCAATCTTCCGGGTACGTGGTGGGACCTTCCTGCTGGAGCACTTGGGGTGTGCTTATAGATAGTTTCGTCCTTCCCACGCTGGCCATACAAATTATGACGTCGGACCGCGGAATCAGTAACCTTAGGCTACCTTGATCCAATTTTTGGAGTAGGGATTCGTCTCGGCTTCAACACTTGGTGCAGTGAGTGTGGATAGTAGTCGAGGAAGAAATTTTTGCGAGAAGACTTCATAGCTTAAGTTGGCGAGCTGGAGACCAAAGACAGGAACTCACGAGCATTCAACAATATGGGCGAGTTCTCGGTGTTAACCCAGAAATCGGCGATCCTTCCCAAGGTGGCCAGCTGGCTAGTCGCGCTCCTTAGATTCTCCCTTTTGATCGCGACAGGCCCCAGCGTAGGCGGACAGTTTTCCCTGTCCGTCTAGGTCCCCTTGCAACCGCGTGCCCTGCGGGACGACGGGCTGTTCCCATAGCTCACCCTCGCAGGCCATGCGGTTAGGCCCGCTAACCGTGCATTGCTTTTCCTTGCAGGAGTCTGCCAACAGCACCACAAGGGGCGGCCTCCCAGTCCGCCCAAGGGGCTCCGGCCTCCTGCCGCCGTCCGCCGAGGCCGCCCACCAGGGGCGGCCTCCGCCTGCCAGGCCGCCCACCCGGGGCGGCCTCTGCCCGCCGATTGGGCGGACTCCACCCGGAGTCCGCCCAGGCCGCCCGCTTGGGGGCGGCCAGGCCTGCCGGGCGGACTCCACCCGGAGTCCGCCCAGGCCGCCCGCTCGGGGGCGGCCCGGCCAGCCGGGCGGACTCCACCCAGAGTCCGCCAAGGCCGCCCGCTCGGGGGAGGCCCGGCCAGCCGGGCGGACTCCACCCGGAGTCCGCCCAGGCCGCCTGCTCGGGGGCGGCCTGGCCTGCCGGGCGGACTCCACCCGGAGTCCGCCCGCTCGGGGGCGGCCCGGCCAGCCGGGCGGACTCCACCCGGAGTCTGCCCAGGCCGCCCGCTCGGGGGAAGCCCGGCCAGCCGGGCGGACTCCACCCGGAGTCCGCCCAGGCCGCCCGCTCGGGGCGGCCCGGCCAGCCGGGCGGACTCTACCCGGAGTCCGCCCAGGCCGCCCGCTCGGGGGCGGCCCCGGCCCTGCCGGGCGGACTCCCCCCGGAGTCTGCCCAGGCCGCCCGCAAGGGGGCGGCCTCCGTTCTCTCCCGGCTACCAACAACCTGCTTCATTCGCCAACCTAGCGGACTCTAATTTCCAGTCCGCGGAGTCCGCGCAGGTCGTCATGCTGACGTCACTGGGCCCCGCTTTTTGAAGATCTTCCTCGGGCCTATAAATAGCCTCTGATGCTTCTCATTTATGGGGGATCCAGAGTTCCGGAGGTGGAGACAAGTCTTGACAGCAGACTCTGCGACTCCATTTTCCTGTCCGCGCAGTCCTCCATCAGCCTGCCAGCAGACTCTGCGGACTCAGTTTTCCTGTCCGCGCAGTCCTCCACAGCTTACCTGCAGCTTGCCAGCAAGCTCTGCGGACTCAATTTTCCAGTCCTGCAGCAGCTAGCAGCCTCTTTTACTTAGTCTCTGGCAGCTTCTTTTCCCTACTCTCTGGCAACTTCTTCTCCCTTAGCCGCCAGCTTCCCTTTGTACCCCTTTAATGCTTTGTTGTGAAGGTGTACATGTAATCTCGTAACTTCTCGCTATTAATCAAAGGAAAGCCCGTCGCAAGAGTGGCATTTAGGCCGCGACGGGCGAAGTGTGCTGTTGCCGCTGCTAGCAGCCCCCCTCTTCTCCCCTATGCTCAGCAAGTCTTGCTCCTCTGCTCAGCAAGCCTTGCTCCTCTGCTCAGCAAGCCTTGCTCCTCTGCTCAGCAAGCCTTGCTCCTCTGCTCAGCAAGCATTGCTCCTCTGCTCAGCAAGTCTTGCCCTCAGCTCAGCTCAGTTCTTCTCGGCAACCAACCTGCAAGTGCAACCATCGTAGAAATTGTCTGCTCGACAGCTCCTGTTCAACCTCCTCTTCCTCTCTTGATCAACCCTCTCTGTTGATCAAGGCTCGCCTCTGCTCTCTGCAGCCTCTCCTCTACCCCTGCAGCCCTCCTTGAACAAGCTGTTTGCTCCACTCTCGAGCACTCAGAAGCTTCCTTCTCCTCTACCCCCGCAACCTTCTCCTTCCTCCTCTCCTAGTCTGAGAGACCAAACACCCCCTCCATATTAGCTGTGCCCCCGGTGCCGTTTTCGCGCATCAACAGTTTTGGTGCGGTGAGCATGGAACATCAGCTCACGCGCGATCCTTCAAATCGGAACAGGCAGTGAAAGCGACAGTTAACCATGTTAGACCATCAATCAGTCGAGAACCTTGTGATGCCGGCTCGTCTCCCATCCCCTTGCCCGTTGATGCTAAGAGTGCTCGTGATCACGTTGCTGTGGATGATGATCAAGTTGCTCGTGACCAAGTTGATGCGGCGCAACATAAAGATGCTCGACGACCTTCTACCGCGACTCGTGACCTTGGTGGCTACAATCTTCGTTCGCGGCGGGCTTAAGCCCTTCCCTTATTTGCACCTTTATTTTCCTAGTTTAATGTTATCATTATTTCATGTTGTCTTTTATTTTGGACATGTTTAATTTTTGGTGTGCTCATAGCCATCCAATGGATGATAAATTGGATGGCTAGATTTATTTTGCTTGTTTTGGGACTTGCCTATATATAGGCTTATTTGATGAGAAATGAAGGCATGCTATTTGAAAACCTAAATTAATCCTCTCTTGAGAATTTCGGTCACCTCCCTTTGGGATTGTCGCCCCCCTTCATCCTCCTCCTCCTTGTTAGCCAATCGCTTGGGTGATCCAAGGCTTGTGAAACGCGGAGGCGGATGCTTCTCGGTGTGACTCCGGCGAAGAAGAAGGTTGCCGCTCGGTGTGACGCCGGTGGTGCGTGGACGTGTGACTCTTCCACTTTCCTTGTGTGATCTTCACCCCATCTTGGGGAGGGTAATATCTACATCTTTCCTTTGTGAGTTCTTGTGAGATTTGAAATGGATGCAATGGTTTTTTATCCGCGATCTTGAATACGATCTTTTGGATTTAATCAAAAACCTTCTTGCGTTTATTTTCGAAACCTTGCAAGAAGCCGGATCGGGTGGATCCTTTTGCTTGAGGAAGATCTTGGCATATAGTTATTGATCTTCCTCTCAAAAAGGTGTGGCGACATTTGCTTTCGATCTTCGGTGGGAAAGGATTGGACTTTAATTAGATCGTCGCTTTTAGTCCACTCCCCTCCGCGTGTTTGTGCGGGATGACGGTGAATCGTGCGGCTAGAATGTTTGTGTTAGGACGCGTTAGAACGTGTTACGTGGGCTTGAGTTGTAAGAAAATCCGTACGCTATTTTAATCAGACGAATCCCTACATCAATTTGGTATCAGAGGGAGGTTCTCGTCAGTTTCCTAATTGGCACTCCTCCCCCGCTCAAAATTCAAATTTCAGATTTCGGGATTCAAATTTCGAATTTCAAATTTCAAATTTTAAATTTCAAATTTCAAAAAAAAATTCAAAATTCAAATTTCGAATTTCAAATTTCAAATTTCGAATTTCAAATTTCAAATTTCAAAATTTCAAATTTTAAATTTTAAATTTCAAAAAAAAATTCAAAATTCAAATTTCGAATTTCAAATTTCAAATTTTAAATTTCAAATTTCAAAAAAAAAAATTCAAAATTCAAATTTCAAATTTCAAATTTCAAATTTCAAATTTCAAATTTCAAATTTTCAAATTTTAAATTTCAAATTTCAAAAAAAAAATTCAAATTTCAAATTTCGAATATCAAATTTCAAATTTTAAATTTCAAATTTCAAAAAAATTCAAAATTCAAATTTCGAATTTCAAATTTCAAATTTCAAAATTTCAAATTTTAAATTTCAAATTTCAAAAAAAATTCAAATTTCAAATTTCGAATTTCAAATTTCAAATTTTGAATTTCAAATTTCAAATTTCAAAATTCAAAATTTCAAATTTCAAAATTCAAAAAAAACAAAGAGAAAACTGCGCTCTAGCCTTTGGTTTTTAGGGTGTTAATGCGTACTCGGCACGGTACGGAGTACACGAACCCGTCTACCACCACTATGGCTGAACACCCTGATGAGAAAACTAATCCTACGGCTATCACTGAGCTTAGGCAAGAATTAGGAGAGTTGAGGGGTTTGCTGACACAACTTTTGGCGAACCAAGCTGCTCAAACACCACCACCACCTAACCATGGACAAGCCCCCCGACCACCCCCGGTGCATGTTGCGGAACATGATGGGTACTTCCCCGGAGCAGCCCGTCAAGTTCCCGATCTGGAAAGAGAGTTCGATATAACAAAAGCGATTCGTATGGAAGCCCCCTCTTACGATGGTATGGGAGACCCCCAAGTCTTCCTTACATGGGTGGTTGACATAGAATGCTATTTTGATTGGTATCACCTTACCGATGAGCAAAAGGTTCAAGTAGCTCGTATGAAATTAAACGGGAGGGCCAAGACCTTTTGGTTAAATGAGGAGCGACGTTTAGGGACCGGTCATGGTGTACCCCTAGTTGGTTGGACGGTTATGAAAAATTTGCTCACCGACCAATACGTGCCCGCTTACTCAAATGTTCGACGATCTTGCCACCCTTCGGCAAGGTCCAAAATCGGTGGCTGATTACATGGGTGAGTTAAAGGATAAGATGGTGCGGTGTGAGATCCAAGAGATGCCAGAGGTTACGCTTTCTAGGTTCCGTAAGGGACTTAATCCGGACATTCAGAAGAAGCTTCTTCGATATGGCCACACTGATATTAATACTACTTTCAATGCCGCCTTGGACATTGAAAAACATCTGGCCATGAAAACCCAACCTCGTTACTCCCAACAAAAGGGAAAGGCCCCCATAGGCGCCCTTTCCTCCACTTATTATGATAAGGGTAAGGCGAAGGTTGGGGAGTCCAAACCAATTGTCGTGACTGCGAGAAACCCTAGGCAGCCTAATAGTGAGAGAATCCCTATTGGCAAGGTGAGCAAGGCTAACACCACGTGTTACTCTTGCGGTATTCAAGGTCACTATACCTATGAGTGCCCCACCAAGGCCAAGGCTACTTTAGCTCTTCTAGACGAGTCCACTAGTGACTTTGCAGATTTAGTGATTGAGGCAGATGAGGGTTATGAGACGGATGGTGTGCCTAGTGATATGGAGGATGGACACCTACTTAGCGTTATGCGTTGTATTCTGACGACCCCTCGCCCGTTTGACGATTGGAAGAGGTCCACTATTTTCTCCCTCATCTTTAAGAGTGGGGACAAATATTGTAAGCTCATCATTGATAGCGGCAGCTGCATGAACGTTGTTTCCGAGAACGCCGTTATGCTGATGCATTTGGCTACCGAGCCTCATCCTACCCCTTACCAAGTGGCTTGGGTCAACAAGGTAACCATCCCGGTCACCAAGCGTTGCCTAGTTCCACTTACGATCAAGTCCTATACGGATGAGGTGTGGTGTGATGTCATCCCTATGGATGCTTGTCATGTGTTGTTAGGCCGCCCTTGGCTCTATGACCGTGATGTCACCCACTACGGGAGGGCAAACACTTATGAGTTCAAATATAATGGGAAGGTAGTCACGTTAAAACCCACGACCCCAAAGGAACCCAATAGCACGAGTACGGATACCACAATCCCAGTCGAGAAGAAATTGGTAAGCCTAATGGGTAGGAGAAAATTTGAGAGGGACCCCTTTGTGGATGGGATTATTTATGCATTGGTTCTTTTGAATAATAATAAAGAAAATGGGGTTTTAGAAGATTTACCCAAAGAATTAAAAAACTGCTGGAAGAGTATAAGGATGTCTACCCGGACGAGTTGCCCCCTACGTTGCCCCCTCTACTTGATATCCAACATGCCATTGACTTTATGCCGGGCGCCTCATTGCCTAATCAGCCCCATTACAGGTTGCACCCCGCAGCCCATGAGGAGCTCCAAGCCCAAATTTCAGATTTATTGGCAAAGGGGTTCATTAGGAACAACAAGAGTCCGTGTGCGGTACCGGCTTTGTTGGCTCCAAAAAAGGATGGTACGTGGCGTATGTGTGTAGACAGTAGAGCCATAAATAAGATCACTATCAAGTATAGGTTTCCCATCCCTAGATTGGACGATCTTTTGGATATGTTGTCTGGTGCCTCGATCTTCACGAAATTGGATTTGCAGAGTGGTTACCATCAGATTCGGATACGTGATGGGGATGAATGGAAAACTGCATTTAAATCTAAGGACGGGCTCTACGAGTGGTTGGTCATGCCATTTGGGTTGTCAAATGCTCCAAGCACCTTCTCACGAATGATGACCCACGTATTCCAACCATACATGGGACGATTTGTGGTGGTGTACTTTGATGACATATTGATTTATAGCACCACTTTTGACTCACATGTGTCTCACCTACGGATTATTCTATCTACACTTCGGGACGAAAAATTATATTTAAATTTAAAGAAGTGTATATTTTATGTAAAGTAAGTGGAATTTTTGGGCTACCTGGTTGGATCTGAGGGAATAAAGGTAGACCCCAGTAAGGTGAAAGCAATTCTGGAGTGGCCCGAACCCACAAGCTTGAGAGATGTTAGGATTTTCCACGGGTTAGCCTCATTTTATAGATGATTTATTAGGGATTTTAGTACTATTATGGCTCCCGTGACGGAATGCATGAAAATGGGTGAGTTTAAATGGACGCCAGCAGCTACCCAGGCATTCCAACACATTAAGAAGATGATGACTGGGGCTCCTATTTTGCGCTTACCAGATTTTAATAAAGTATTTGAATTGACATGTGACGCATCCGGAGTAGGAGTAGGAGGTGTCTTAAGCCAAGAGGGACACCCAATAAGTTATTTTAGCGAGAAATTGGCGGGTGCAAAACTTAATTATTCCAATTACGATAGAGAGTTCTATGCCATCGTTAGATGCCTACACCAGTGGAGACACTACCTCCTTTCCAAGGAGTTCGTGATTCTCTCTGACCATGATGCACTTAGGCACATTAATGGGCAATCTAAAATCAGCCCCCGTCATGCAAAATGGGTATCTTATCTGCAAGAGTTTTCGTTCACCTTAAAACACCTTAAGGGCACTGAAAATCGTGCGGCCGACGCGCTTAGTAGAGTGACACTTTTATTGTCGATCATGGAAGTAAAGGTTGTCGGATTTGAGAGAATAAAGGATGAATATGCCATGTGTCCTGATTTTGGAGAAGTGTATCTAGCGGCACACGATGCCTCACCAATGATAGTGTCAGCATATGTATTGAGAGACGGTTATTTATTTCGGCACGCTAAGCTATGTATTCCCCGTACCTCCCTACGCCATCACATAGTATGGGAACTACATAGTGGCGGGTTGAGCGGCCATTTTGGGCGGGATAAAACGATAGCCTTAGTCGAGGAGAAATTCTATTGGCCTAAACTTCGCGTTTTAGTTGGGAAAATCGTGAGTAGCTGTCGGGTTTGTCAAGTGTCTAAAGGGGAAAGACTAATGTGGGACTATACACTCCGTTGCCTATTCCATCTAGACCTTGGGAGGACGTGAGTATGGACTTTATTTTGGGGCTTCCTCCAACCCAGCGACGACATGATTCCATTTTTGTGGTGGTTGATAGGTTCTCTAAGATGGCTTATTTCATACCCTGTAGTAAGACTAATGACGCGTCTCACATTGCAAAATTATATTTTAAAGAGGTGGTGAGTCACCGCGGCGTTCCTAAGACCATTGTCTCGGATCGCGACGTTAAATTCACAAGTTATTTTTGGAAGACGCTTTGGACATTAATGGGAACGATGTTGTTGTTTTCCGCCGCCTATCACCCACAAACTGATGGGCAGACGGAAGTGGTAAATAGGAGTTTGGGAAACTTGTTGCGTTGTCTTGTGGGTGACCACAAAGGCACTTGGGATTTGCTCCTCCCCAAGCCCAATTAGCCTACAACAACTCTACCAATCGGTCTACGGGTATGTCACCAAATGAAGTAGTGCACGGGTACCTTGCGAATGTGCCCATTGACTTGATTCCGTTACCTCCATCTTATCATACAAGTCAATTTGCACAATCTTTTGCCGAGCACATACATGACTTACACGCCCAAATACGAACAACTTTAGCTACCACGTATGAGTCGTATCGATCCCAAGCAAATTTACATCGGAGGGAGTCTAACTTCCAAGTTGGCGATCTTGTTTTAGTGCGCCTTATTCCCACGCGGCTGCCTTCTGGCACCGTTAAGAAGTTGGCACCAAAGCGAGCCGGCCCGTTTCGAATTATTAAGAGGCTAGGAGATAACACGTTTGTTTTGGATTTGCCGACGGATTGGGGTATTTCACCCATTTTCAATGTTTCGGATTTAACGCCGTATGTTTCCATTCCAACTGAGTTGACTTCTACGCCTTCTTTTCCCCCCAATATTTCTTCCTCCACAAATGTCTCTTCTGGGTTGGTGAGTGGTAGTTCCGTGAGTCATTCTTCCATTGCACCTACAGGACTAGCGCCGGGTGGTAAGTCTTCTACTTTGCTTCCACATGCTGATATGTTTCCTAGATTTCCCCGTACATTTCTTGTCCCAGCTCAGGTACTTGCAGATGGCTACACTTCTCCAGCTGATGGCGGCCATCGCTGTTTCCTCGTTCGTTGGCGTGATCGTCCGCCCTCCGACGACTCCTGGGTTATTGAGTCGGATCTCTTTCGCTTGGATGAGGACCTCCTCCGCCGCTACCTTGCAGCCCACTCATCGGTGTTGAGTGACTTTAAGGGGGGGAGGATTGATGCCGGCTCGTCTCCCATCCCCTTGCCCGTTGATGCTAAGAGTGCTCGTGATCAAGTTGTTGTGGATGATGATCAAGTTGCTCGTGACCAAGTTGATGCGATGCAACATAAAGATGCTCGACGACCTTCTACCGCGACTCGTGACCTTGGTGGCTGCAATCTTCGTTCGCGGCGGGCTTAAGCCCTTCCCTTATTTGCACCTTTATTTTCCTAGTTTAATGTTATCATTATTTCATGTTGTCTTTTATTTTGGACATGTTTAATTTTTGGTGTGCTCATAGCCATCCAATAGATGATAAATTGGATGACTAAATTTTTTTTGCTTGTTTTGGGACTTGCCTATATATAGGCTTATTTGATGAGAAATGAAGGCATGCTATTTGAAAACCTAAATTAATCCTCTCTTGAGAATTTCGGCCACCTCCCTTTGGGATTGCCGCCCCCCTTTATCCTCCTTCTCCTCCTTGTTAGCCTATCGCTTGGGTGATACAAGGCTTGTGAAATGCGGAGGCGGATGCTTCTCGGTGTGACTCCAGCGAAGAAGAAGGTTGCCGCTCGGTGTGACGTCGGTGGTGCGTGGACGTGTGACTCTTCCACTTTCCTTGTGTGATCTTCACCCCATCGTGGGGAGGGTAATATCTACATCTTTCCTTTGTGAGTTCTTGTGAGATTTGGAATGGATGCAATGGATTTTTATCCGCGATCTTGAATACGATCTTTTGGATTTAATCGAAAACCTTCTTGCGTTTATTTTCGAAACCTTGCAAGAAGTCGGATCGGGTGGATCCTTTTGCTTGAGGAAGATCTTGGCATATAGTTATTGATCTTCCTCTCAAAAAGGTGTGGCGACCTTTGCTTTCGATCTTCGGTGGGAAAGGATTGGACTTTAATTAGATCGTCGCTTTTAGTCCACTCCTCTCCGCGTGTTTGTGCGGGATGACGGTGAATCGTGCGGCTAGAATGTTTGTGTTAGGATGCGTTAGAACGTGTTACGTGGGCTTGAGTTGTAAGAAAATCCGTACGCTATTTTAATCAGACGAATCCCTACATCACCTTGCTCCAAGTCCTAGTGAAGATCCTCTCTGGGAAGCCCTTGAGCAGACGCGCCGTGAGAATGCTCAACAGTTCCAGGCGATCAACAAAGTTCTTGCTGCAATCACACAGCGATTGGACGCTCATCCAGCAACAGCTCTAGCTGCTCCAGCTGCTCCAATCAACCCAACACCAACATCAGAGCATCAGCAAGCTTATTCTCAAGCTTGCCCGCTATTCTATCCTCCTTACACCCCAACCTTTCCGCAAGGTTCTGCAGCTCCTTTGCGAACTCAAGATGAAGAGTTTGCGGCTCGCCATAACTTCTTCCGGGAAGCAGCCCGGGGAAGTCCTGCTAGATTTCTCAATTTTCAGGGAAGTCATCCCTACCCTTCAGCTCCTGCCTCTGCTCCTCCTGCAGCAACTTTTCCTTGTTATCCTCCTGCTCCTTTTGTAGCTGCAGCTTATGCTCCTTTCTTTCCTTATGCTGTAGGAGAGAAAGAAGAACCTTCACCATTCGCGGAGAATGTTCGTCATGAGCCTACTCCAGCAAACTTCAGAGAGCCTCGACTGCCAATCTACACTGGAGAGACAGATCCAGTAAAGCACCTCCAAGCTTTTGAGTCAGTCGTTGCTCTCAAAACCCTTTCAGATGCAACGAAGTTCAAGCTCCTTGTGACCACCTTTGATGGGCAAGTAAGGGACTGGTTCTATGGCCTCCGTCCTCACTCCATAACTTCCTTCCTTGATCTTCGAAGGGATTTTCTTCTCAGATTCTCTACATCAACCAAGAGAAAGGGCGGTCCTGAAGCCCTCTTTGAGATCAAGCAGCGCGGAAATGAGACTTGGTCTCAGTTTGTTGATCGATTCCAAAGATAGATTTTAGACATCGAAGTTACTGATCAAGAGATGTACAGAGTGGCTCTTATCCACAGTCTTCGTGAACGGCCTCTCAAATTTGAAGCCAATGTCCGCGCTCCAAGGACATACCAAGAGTTTATTGCTCTAGTCAACTCATACATCCGAGGCGAAAAGAGCAACCCGGGCTTCGTCTCCAAGCTTTTATCCGAGGAGGATCTCTCTCGCAAGCATCCTCCAAGGTCTCCTCACAATCACTTCCCAACTCACTCAAAGAAGGAGAGAAGGATTCATCGTCATCGATACTCCTTCCCGAGCCGTGATCGTGCTCAAGACCCATTGCTACCGCTAGCTCCGTCTTTGCAAACAGCAGCAGTTCATCAGCAGCAAGACAACGACTTGCACGAGTCTGATCTCGACGACGTCATGCAAGAAGTAATCCAGATCATGAAAGACAGGGCAAACTTCAAAAAGCCCTATCGACCAGCTGATCAAAGATCTAGGGGTTCAGAACCTTACTGTGAATTCCACAAAGAACCAGGTCACCTAACTGAAGACTGCCGAGCATTCCGGCAACTTGTGCAAAGGATGCTCTGGCAGGGAAAGATGCATGACCTGCTTCCTAAAGAAGAACGCCCTGATCCAGCAACTTCAAATGGCAAAGAAGTTGCAGACGTTCCTTGCTCCTCAAGAGGAGTGAACCAAGTCGCAGAGCCTCCTCTCCTCGTCGTTAACCCAGCCGTCGAATGCTTTGATGCCAATGACGAAGGTGTGCTTGGAAGGCTATTCTAAGCAAGCGATGGACTTCACAGTCCTCCAAAGCTCCTATCAAGCTTCATGGGTTATCTCAACCCTTGCTCTCGCTCTTCAAACATTTTCATTTCATCAAACACTTCTCAGTGTTCATTTCTTGCTTTTCAACAAAGCTTTTTATCAGGGATCTCATACTGACACAGTTCCCTTCTTGTGTTGCTCCTTCCTCTCCTCTCTCTCTCTGAGGGATCAGTACGCCAATGAGATATCACCGAGTCTGGAACGTTCCCACCATAGATTGTTCTCACACCACCGCTACGACCACATATGGCGGGAGTATACCCATGTGTGTAGTGGGAGCAGTTCAATCGCAGGAATGGGCTTCAGATTTCGGATCCTAGCCGGCATCTGACACCGAGCGTGTGCTAGGGGAGCCCCATGTGTTAGCTCTGCAGTGCTCTGCTTAGGATACATTACAGTTATGATGATCTTCGCTTGACAAGCAATGGCGACCAAGCGTAGCCTTGTCTCTTCGATCATCACCTAACTGTAATAGTTGAACACTCCGGTATCCTCGATCCGTGCCTTCTCGGGTTCTCACAACTCCACTGATCAATACAAAGACAAGCTATAGGCCTCTTGGCGCAACCAGCCTCATTGATCAGTGATGCTTGTGCCCAAGGCAAGAGAGCGTTGCTTCTAGCGATCCTTCTCAGGATCTTTCCCTTGCTTTTCTCTTTTGTGCCCTCCTTGAGGATGCGCGGCCAGCCTGCTTTGAGTAGGGCTATACTCGGGATGATTTTTCAGGCAAGTGATGCATAAGGCCCACAGGTAACACCTGTGCCAGCATTCAACCTTCTTTAGTCATTCCGAGTATAGACCTCCTTTTCTCTTTTCCCTCCTTTCACAGGTGAACAGGTTAATCCAATCTACCAAAAGGATTCCGGCATTCTTCTTGATCATGTCCATCCAGCCATATCGACAGCTAACGCTCGATTCATTGATCTGGGCTTCATGATAGTGTTCATCAGACATTTTTCTTGCTACTGGGTCATATCGACCTTATCTCATCAACCTTCATGGGTTATCTCAACAGTTTTGGTGCGGTTATCTTCATGTCTTGTTTGCTTCTAATTTCTCTCCTCACAGAGTTTAGCAAACCCTTGCAAGCCTTCTCTACAGGTACTTGCAAGCTCCTTTCATATGCATGTTGTCTGCTTCTAACTTTTCTCTTTGTAGAGAACAACAGACACCTGCAAACCTCATCCAGGTACTTACAGTTTAAATCATTATTTTTATATCTGCTGCTCACTCTTCACTTTGCAGTGGTTAGCAGACGTCTGCAAGTCATATTCAGGTACTTGCAGCTTATCTTTGTATACAATACCTGCTTCTAACTCTCTTCTTGCAGAGATCACCGACACTTGCAAGCTCCACTCAGGTACTTGCAAGTTACTTTCATGCACTGTGCGTACTTTTAACTCTTCTTTTGCAGAAACCACCAAAGATTTGCAAGTTCCTTCCAGAACTTAACAGAAGACAAACCTTCTTCGTTTTGCAAAAGCAAACTCAGGTACACACTCGATGTACCACCCCATACACGCTTACCCTAATTTTCCTCTTGCAGGAAAATAGACAGGAAGCACCAAGCTTGCAAGGAGAGTCTTCAGGTTCTATCTCTCCTTGCCCCCCCCTTCTCTTTCCTTTGGGGTGGATCACGATTTTCGTGGGTCTCCAACTTTTTCGAAGTTCCCTTCGGAACTTAAAAAAGTGCGGGGATTATGTTAACCCAGAAATCGGCGATCCTTCCCAAGGTGGCCAGCTGGCTAGTCGCGCTCCTTAGATTCTCCCTTTTGATCGCGACAGGCCCCAGCGTAGGCGGACAGTTTTACCTGTCCGTCTAGGTCCCCTTGCAACTGCGTGCCCTGCGGGACGGCGGGCTGTTCCCATAGCTCACCCTCACAGGCCATGCGGTTAGGCCCGCTAACCGTACATTGCTTTTCCTTGCAGGAGTCTGCCAACAGCACCACAAGGGGCGGCCTCCCAGTCCGCCCAAGGGGCTCCGGCCTCCTACCGCCGTCCGCCGAGGCCGCCCACCAGGGGCGGCCTCCGCCTGCCAGGCCGCCCACCCGGGGCGGCCTCTGCCCGCCGACCGGGCGGACTCCACCCGGAGACCGCCCAGGCCGCTCGCTCGGGGGCGGCCCGGCCGCCGGGCGGACTCCACCCGGAGTCCGCCCAGGCCGCCCGCTCAGGGGCGGCCCGGCCTGCCGGCCGGACTCCCCCCGGAGTCCGCCCAGGCCGCCCGCTCGGGGGCGGCCCGGCCAGCCGGGCGGACTCCACCCGAAGTCCGCCTAGGCCGCCCGCTCGGGGGCGGCCCGGCCAGCCGGGCGGACTGCACCCGGAGTCCGCCCAGGCCGCCCGCTCGGGGGCGGCCCGGCCTGCTGGGCGGACTCCACCCGGAGTCTGCCCAGGCCGCCCGCTTTGGGGCGGCCCCGGCCTTGCCGGGCGGACTCCCCCCGGAGTCCGCCCAGGCCGCCCGCAAGGGGGTGGCCTCCGTTCTCTCCCGGCTACCAACAGCCTGCTTCATTCGCCAATCTGGCAGACTCCAATTTCCAGTCCGCGGAGTCCGCGCAGGTCGTCATGCTGACGTCACTGGGCCCCGTTTTTTGAAGATCTTCCCCGGGCCTATAAATAGCCCCTGATGCTTCTCATTTAGGGGGGATCCAGAGTTCCGGAGGTGGAGACAAGTCTTGACAGCAGACTCTGCGGACTCCATTTTCCTGTCCGCGCAGTCCTCCATCAGCCTGCCAGCAGACTCTGCGGACTCAGTTTTCCTGTCCGCGCAGTCCTCCACAGCTTACCTGCAGCATGCCAGCATGCTCTGCGGACTCAGTTTTCCAGTCCTCCAGCAGCTAGCAGCCTCTTTTACTTAATCTCTGGCAGCTTTTTTTCCCTGCTCTCTGGCAACTTTTTCTCCCTTAGCCGCCAGCTTCCCTTTGTACCCCTTTAATGCTTTGTTGTGAAGGTGTACATGTAAGCTTGTAACTTCTCGCTATTAATCAAAGGAAAGCCCGTCGCAAGAGTGGCATTTAGGCCGCGACGGGCGAAGTGTGCTGTTGTCGCTGCTAGCGGCCCTCCTCTTCTCCCCTCTGCTCATCAAGCCTTGCTCCTCTGCTCGGCAAGCCTTGCTCCTCTGCTCGGCAAGCCTTGCTCCTCTGCTCGGCAAGCCTTGCTCCTCTGCTCGGCAAGCCTTGCTCCTCTGCTCGGCAAGCCTTGCTCCTCTGCTCAGCAAGCCTTGCTCCTCTGCTCGGCAAGCCTTGCTCCTCTGCTCAGCAAGCCTTGCTCCTCTGCTCAGCAAGCCTTGCCCTCAGCTCAGCTCAGTTCTTCTTGGCAACCAACCTGCAAGTGCAACCGTCGTAGAAACTGTCTGCTCGACAGCTCCTGTTCAACCTCCTCTTCCTCTTTTGATCAACCCTCTCTGTTGATCAAGACTCGCCTCTGCTCTCGGCAGCCTTTCCTCTACCCCCGCAGCCCTCCTTGAACAAGCTGTTTGCTCCACTCTCGAGCACTCAGAAGCTTCCTTCTCCTCTACCCCCGCAACCTTCTCCTTCCTCCTCTCCTAGTTTGAGAGACCAAACACCCCCTCCGTATTAGCTGTGCCCCCGGTGCCATTTTCGCGCATCAACACTCGGCATGGTGGGCGAGTTTCCAGGTTACTCGCTCATAGGTAACTTCACGATGGCGACTTTCAAGCTCTGCGGCTTCATGGGGCGAGCATACCTATTACTCGCTCATAAGCGAGTTCCAGATTGCGACCTCCTTAGGTGAGTTCCAGATGATGACTTCAGTTAACGAGTATATGCGAACGAGTTCATGCAGACGAGTTGTAGATGGTGATATGCTCTGGCGTGCTTCATACAACGAGCTCCAAATCAACTCGCAGGTGTCCTGTTCGCCGGTTGGAGAGCTTCCTTGCTACTCGCCCATAGGCGTGTATAGGCAGGATTGACGACTTCAAAGAGGAGAGTATCTTTCTTGCTCGCCCAAAGGCGAGTTGAAAGAGCGAATATCTTTGTTACTCGCCCATAGGCGAGTCCCGCATGCGACTTGCTCGCAAGGCCGGGATAGCAAAACCCCCAAAAACTCTGCATAGGGGTTCTAATGTCAGAAGTGACACTTACCCTCTGCCTAGTTCATCTCTTTTTCGATAGTGGTACTTTTCATACACGTTCATACTTACAGATGCTTTGGTAAAGCCCGTGAGTACTTTTTATATGACTGACAAACATGACAAATAACAATGAGTTCACCACCAGGAAAAAACATACGAGGTGCTCTGCAAGCTCCTACCTGTGATAATCTCCTCCGATAACCTACATTCCATGAGACGGCTTACTCATGGAATCTTCAAGCTAGTATTCCACGAGCTCCTACTCGTGATGTTCTTCGGGATTACTAAGTACTCTATTCAATTCCGCGAGTTCCATACTCACGAGGTGATCTCTTCAACGAATATAGTGCTCTCCTTTAATTCCGCGAGTTCCTTACTCGCGAGGTCATCTCTTCAATAGCTATGGTGCTCTCCTTTAATTTTCTGAGTCCATACTCGCGAGATCACTACTTCAGTAACTATGATGTTCACCTCAGTTCGACGAGTTTAAACGCGTGAGGCTATCGCTTCAGCAACTAGGTCGCTATGTTATTCATATAATCTCCTCAAATACTTGGAGTTATGAAAACCTGAAAGGGTTCTACCTATATGAGGGAATGATACCCTTGTTTACACTTATACATCGATGACATTTCTCTAACACCCTGAAATCTGAGGCTTTAGCTTCTCTTCTTGAAAGCGTATCAAGCAGTCATAATAAATAGAAAGCGATCTCCACAGTCGATTTAGGAAACCTGCACTCGGCCCGTTTCTCCTAAAAAGCCCAGGGCGGATGATGGGATGACGCATCATGATTTTAAGCGTCCTTGTAAGACTGAGTCCCTGCATTGACGGTCGAGATCATCTCCCCCTTGCATGTCGGCCTAGCTACCCCTGATTGCATCTCTCCTCCGACTTGGGAGACTATCAGGAACAGGTCTGGACGATAACCTTATAAACTCGTTCAAGGAGGGCCCACTCTTAGCGATGGTTTGTCCTGTGGGGCAAGACACGTTTTGTTACTACCAAGGCGGGATAACCTACAAAGCTCTAAAAAGTGCAAGTTCGCAAAAAGGATGGTGGACTCGAGAGTGTCCAGTATGACCACCTGAGGACCATTTCCCTTTGTTTTTTCTCTGGTTTTCATAACCAAGTGGCAGAGCTGAAAGCAATCTCCATAGTTGGATTGGGACACGAGCCTTCGACCTGTTTCTCCTAAATAGCCCAGGGTGAACGATGGGGCGATGCATCAGGATTTAAGCGTCCTTGTAAGACTAAGCCCATGCATTGATCGCCGAGATCAGCTCCCCTTTTGCATGTCAGCTTAGCTATCCCTGATTGCATCTCTCCTCCGATTGGAGGAACTATTAGGAACAGGTCTGGACGCCGACCTCCCAACCCGACGAAAGAAGATCATCGTCTCTTTGGAATTTCCCTTCATTCTCATAGATTTTGCTGCACTTAATTCTTTGGCTCTGTCCTGCGCAACAGGATGGATCGCTTCAGCATCGATATAAGACCTCGAGTTGTGGAGTTATTGTGGCCCGAGTCCGTGCACGAGCTTCTCTCTTGCATATCGGCTACCAACCCCTTCAGGCTGACTACGAGCTCAACCTGAGTCGACTCCACCTTCAGTTGAGCTCGGCTCATGCTAGGTGTCGACTATATTCTCTACCTTAAGTTAAGCTCGGCTCCTACAAGGTGTCGGCCTCTTCTCCACCTTCAGTTGAGCTCGGCTCCTGCAAGGTGTCGACCTCTTCTCCACATTCAGTTGATCTCGGCTCTTGCAAGGTGTCGACCTTTCTCCACCTTCAGTTGAGATCAGCTCCTGCAAGGTGTCAACCTCTTTTTCCACCTCCAATTAAGCTCGGATCCTGCTAGGTGTCGACCTCTTCTCCACCTTCAGTTGAGCTTCCTCCTTATTAGGTGACGACTTCTTTTTCCACCACCAGTTGAGCCCGGCTCCTACTAGGTGTCGACTATACTCTCCACCTTCAGTTGAGCTCGGCTCCTACAAGGTGTCGACCTCTTCTCCACCTTTAGTTGAGTTCGGCTCCTGCAAGGTGTTGACCTTTCTCCACCTTCGATTGAGCTCAGCTCCTGCAAGGTGTCAACCTTTTTTTCCACCTTTAGTTGAGCTTGGCTCCTGCTAGGTGTCGACCTCTTCTCCACCTTCAGTTGAGCATCCGCCTGATTAGGTGTCGACTTCTTTTTCCACCACCAGTTGAGCTCAGCTCCTACTAGGTGTCGACTATACTCTCCACCCTCAGTTGAGCTTGGCTCCTGCAAGGTGTCGACCTCTTCTTCACCTTCAGTTGAGCTCGGCTCCTGCAAGGTGTCGACCTTCCTTCACCTTCAGTTGAGCTCGGCTCCTGCTAGGTGTCAACCTTTCTCCACCTTCAGTTGAGATCGGCTCCTGCTAGGTATCAACCTCTTCTCCACCTTTAGTTGAGCTCGGCTCCTGCTAGGTGTCAACCTATTTTTCAACCTCCAGTTGAGCTCGGCTCCTGCTAGGTGTCGACCTTTTCTCCACCTTCAATTGAGCTTCTTCCTGATTAGGTGTCGACTTCTTTTTCCACCACCATTTGAGCTCGGATCCTACTAGGTGTCGACTATACTCTCTACACCAGTTGAGCTTCCTCCTGCGAGGTGTCGACCTATTCTCCAGTTCAGTTGAACTCGAATCCTGTGAGGTATCAACCTTTTCTCTACCTCCAGTTGAGCTCCACTCCTAGGAAAGATCTCATACAACACATTGTTTAGAACCATCTCAAGCAAACAACTATTCGCAGACCATTGGGCGAGCAGAGGCGAGCTTGGGCAAGCAGAGACGAGCTTGGGAGAGCAGAGGCGAGATGAGGCGAGCTTGGACGAGCAGACAAGAGCAGAGGCGAGCTTGGGCGAGCAGAGACGAGCTTGAGTGAGCAGAGGCGAGCTTAAGTGTGCAGATGCGAGCTTGGGCGAGCAGAGGTGAGTAACTCGCGAGTATGAGCGAGTAGGCCTTGGAACTCCCAGGTAGAAGTTGGATACTCGCCTATACCCCCCAAGATTTTTCTATAAATAGCCCCCCAATGGTACTAGAAATTGCATCTTTGGAAGAGGTTGAGGTCCCCCAAAGTGGATCCTCGCCCAGTCCATGTCTGCCTAGTACCTCGCCCAGCCTTTGGTTGCAGAGGGGAAGTTTCTCCCAAATTTCTGGGTATGTGGTGGGACCTCCCTACTAGAGAACTTGGGGTGTGCTTGTAGATAGTTTCTTCTCCCTCGCACTAGCCACTTGATCTGTAACGTCAGACCGCAAAATTAGTAACCTTAGGCTGCCTTGATCCGAATATTGGAGTAGGGAATTTTCTCGGCTTCAACAGGGCCTATGTGGGCTTTTGGGCTTAGGAAAGAGGGGAGGGGAAAAGTGATGAGCTTTGCCCTAGGCCCATTTCTTTTCAAGCTTGCTAGTTTGGTGGCCCAAGGAGTAAGGGGAGTAGGGTCCTAGACAATTCTTAGAGAGGAGGTGCATTCCACTTTTGGAAAAATTCCAAAAATGAGAAAAAAAATGAAGGATTTACCAAAGTCAACCCTAGAGTGGATCCCCCATGCTGATCAAAGTCAAAATAGGTCCAAGACATCGGGAGTTATGTCAAAGTTGGGGTGTCGTGTCATAATTTATGTGCACGCTTTTCGGTGCATCATTATGCTTGATTTGACCACGGGTTGACTATCCATCACTAAAATTGATCGGAACGTACTCGGTTGACTTCATATTGACAACACGGGTCCAATGCCACTGACTCGGGTCGAATCGTAGTTCGTTTGCTAATTATCCAAAATCTGCGCGTTGCGATGCTCTAAAACAGTCAAATTGTTGATATTCGTCGTTAGATTTCGAATTACGACAAAACAAGTTCCAGTGAGTTCGTATTGATTATATGAAGCCATAGGAACTTACATAACTCAAATCGAAATTCTCTAGATCATTATCCGAAATTCTTGTTTTTGACGACGTTTTACGAGGAATGACCCTACTTACTATATGGCCTCGAAGTTCGACGGAATGAGTTCCAATGCACTTGTATTGATTATACAAAGCAATAGGAACTGACAGAACTCGATTTGGAGTTTTCTAGCTCTATATACCCCTTGCTTAGGGTTACCTCTCACCTGAGTGTGGGCCATGGGTAGAGGTTCGGGTTACCTTTATTGGGCCCACAAAGGTTCTGGTGGCTCAATAAAAGGCGGGATGTTACAGCCGCAACCCGAGCCACTCCTGCTTCGTCGTGAGGGTCGTTTCTCCCTCCTCTCCACCATTGCTCCCAAGGGTTCGAAGAAGGGATCCTCCTCCCTCCTCCTGGACTTTTCCCTCCAGCGGCGGTTCGCTCGCTCGCAATCCCAAGAGCGTAACATAATGTTGGTTTTATGTTTAAGATTTCTATAAGTTTTCAAATGTTTGTTGTGATGTGGTTGACCAATTGTTACCCCGATGCATCCACATGAGCACACCACCTCGCAGGAGTCGGGGGAGCGCTTATGGAAACTGCAGTGATAATTTCATAGTGTAATTAATTAATATTGATTAATTATTATTACAACGATACATCTGCATGAGCGCACCACCTCGCAGGAGTAAGAGGAGCCCTTATGGATCGGTTGTTATAATTTAATTATGTACTTAATTAGTATTAGTTAATTAATTAATACTAGTTATTATTACTATTTAATACTAATTAAATTAATTTAAGTATTTTGTAATTGTGTTGTCTTCCCTCGTCTATAAATATGAGAGGGGTATGTGTGTTTGAGGAGGCTTTTGGTTAGTGAAGTTCGGGTTCTCGGTAGAAAGAAACTTCTTGGAGAACGTAACATCCAAGAGTTGGCGAGAGTTTCATCTCTCAATTGTATTTCGTTCGTATGCAATGTGTAATGAAATTTCCTCTTTGGTAGTAATGGTTCGACCTGTCACCCTCCGCCCGCCACCTTTCAACTGATGGGTACCAACGCCTTGATCAGACCATGACCCACTTTAAGTCCTTCACAACATCATGGTCGTCCTTCATTACGTCTGGAACAGTCGGGGCTTCCATGCGATTTCCCCAATGACAGCTCCCCATTCCACAGCACCTGACGGCCGGTCTGACGACCTAACTCCCAGCCCCCTGCCTCTTTCAGCACCACCTTCGGACTCCCGTGTCACATGCCACTATCTCCAACCCTATTCCTGCCACGTCGACCCACATCGCAGGAGCGCACGCCTTTGAGCCGACGACACCCAGTCCTTGCCTCCATCATCCACCCTATATCTCAGCTTTTCGGCACTTTCATCGTCGCACGACGACGTTTTCGCCATTCCTCCTGAAGAACCCCTGCCTCCAACATTTTCCTAGTCACACCGACTCGTGCCAAAGGATTCCGACCCTTCAGCACTCCCTTCAGCATGCCTTCGTCGATTCCACCATAACAATATGCTTATATATCGCTTCCCATATTTACACATGTGTTGCTGCCATACCAAGCCATGATAAATACTTTGGTTGATAGTCTGCTTATGGAGTCGCCATCGCTCATGCTTGGGTCTGCGCTACACGTTGTTGCGAATTGAAAATACTAATTGAAGTGAAAATGAGAAAATGCGTTAGAAGCTTTCGTGTTGTAATTATAATTGAAGTGTAAATGCGAAAATGTATGTTTTTTACTCATAGATTGCTTACATGTTGTACATACATACTCCACTGCTTTTACTGCTTTATATTGTGTATATTGCGAAGTGCTGACTTGTATGGTAATGTGTCTCACTGGAGTCTGCTAGGATGGTCAGGAGGAGATGTGTTTTTACGTAATTGCGGTCAGCTCATAACTGACCCGTGTTACTCTGTCCCTTGTGTGTGGTTGTAGGGTGCGGTACGGATGCAGAGGGCAGCTAAAGTCACTTCGTGGAGTGTTACCCCCTTTTCTTGCTTTTCTTTATTGCACTGCCTAGAGTTTTCATGATCTGGTCTACGCGCAGAGGTTCTTGGGATGTCGGTACCCCTTTTTTTTTCTTTAGACAGTTGTTTGATTTATTCTAGCAAGTTGTAGGCCATAAGGTCAAGGACTTTGTAGTGTTAGTTGTGGACATTATCAGAGATTTATGAAACATTGATGTTTAGATTTTCTCGCCGCTTACTTTAGAGATTTTGCTTGGTTGTGTAGATGCGTATACCATGTTTTGATAGCTCGCTTGTGGCCATTTTATGCTGTGGGGATCAGCTGGACCCATAACATAATGTGATTACAATTGAGGTGTTACACTCCCGACTGTCCGCAACCACCAAGTATACTCACCCTGACTCGACAAATGTGTCTGTCCATCGATCCTCTACAACTGCCCTTGTCATGTCCGTTCCTTGCAAACTCTTGTGCTATCTATGAGTACGATGACAGTCAAATTTCAGCGAATCGAGGGTCAAATTCGCCCAATTTCAGAGAATTGGGAGCCCAATTCGTCCAATTTCAGCAAATTGGAAGCCAAATTCTCCAATTTTCAGCGAATTAGGGGCTCAATTCGCCAAATTTCAGAGAATTGGGGGCCCAATTCGCCCAATTTCATCGAATTGGACGCCCAATTCGCTCAGTTTCATTTTCCCCCGATTTTTTGCGCCTCATGTACCTCAGGCGTGCGCATGCGCCTAGGCTTCAGGGCCACTTTATGCCTCAGTGTGCCTCGCGCCTTTGACAACATATGTTTCTATTATTCTCTCTAGTTCTCTCTCCTTCCTCAATTTCTAGGATTAGGGTTGAGCACAACTCCATTTCTCTCTCTCCCCTCGCATTCTCTGCGGGCAGAGCTCAACTCCCCATGTATCTCCGCCTCCACGATCACCTTCGACGACTCATATCAGAGTGACAGAGTCCTTGGTTTACCTTGGAAGCATGTAATCTCCATTCACCAAATAAAATTTTTTCTGAGCCAGATTGATAGATATTAATTACGCATCATTTCAAATGTTTGTGAGACTAAATTTTTTGGATCGTCAGACAAACGACTAGAGACCGTGAATGAGACCAACTTGATTATTCATATTTCTACCTAATTTTTTTGTGTTATATTTTGAGAGAGATTTACTTATCCACCAGGTGATCATCACATATATTTAACCTAATCCACTTTATATTATCCCAATAGTGGACCAAAATGGGAATGGAGAATTAGGTGTTCCAAAGGAAGGAGCCGCTCGGTCTAGGGTGTCGACGCCCAATTCCGCTTCTGCTGACTCCAGGTACCCGCTTTCCTGCTTCCGTTACTTCTCCTGCCTTCTACGACCCGTCGAAACCCTGCCCAACCTCCGACGTCCAGTTCTGATCTCGGCGCCGCTTTCCCCGTCCCCTCTGACCCCTCCAGCCGACAAATCAGGCCTCGTTTCCCCTTTCCCGACCCTCCGTCGGCCTCTACAGATCCAGTAAGCCCCGACCACCACTCCCCCTCTCCTTTTTCGTCCTCCCTTGATCATCCCAAGCATGTCCATCCCTCTACCCCGTCTTCCAGAGTCTCCAAATCCCCTCTCCTACTGAAATCCGCACTCAACCACTCCCCACCAGCCCTGGCCATCCCCTACCTCCCTCCCACAACCCTTCTTGCCCCTCTTCCACTGAAATCTGCCCCTAAACATCCCCCACCAGCCCTGTCCAGACGCTACCTCCCTCTAAACCCTTCCAACACCTCTAAAACAGCCACTGACACCCTTCAGCCCCTCCAAACAACCATCCACTCATCCGGCAACCACCAACCATCAACTATTATCGTCTCGGATTGCCTCCACTACTCCTACAATCCCCGTATCTTGAATCCTACGCCAACAACCCCTTACTTGGTGAGACACACATTTTTTTCTTTTACATTTGTATGGATACACTTCTATTGCTAGTATTATCATTCTTAATTAGTTTGACTTTTAAATTTCTCGTGTGTGTTCTCATTTTCCCTACCAATACTTTGTCCTTTCATATAGTTGCAATTGTTACTTGTTATCCTAATTAGAACTTCTACGATTAATTGTGATGAATTGCGTTGGATTTAAAATTTTCTTGTTTAATTAGCTATGCGTTGAAAATAATTGCATGATTGAAAAATTACTTCACAGTTCACATTAGGGTTTATGTTCGACAATCATTAGTCCATTGGACTGCGTGCTTGCATTCTCCCGCATCTTTATTTTAGGGTTTGTTTTAGATGCATTGCATTCATTGCGTGCTCGTTTGCATTGCATTTAGAGTTAGGGCATTGCATACCCGCCATCTATATATTCGTCCTGCATTAAAAGGGTAGAGAGAAAATTGAATAAGAAGAGATGCATTCATTTACTACCTCATTGGCTCATTCCATTCTGTGTTTGTAGGCTTTGAATATACATTTGAATGCCCAATTACACTTGTTTTGTTTACATTGGGTTTACTCACCACATTCATTTACTAGCATTATTTTGAAGTGATGATCAGATTTGTATCTCTTTTACGTGGACTATTTGATTTCTTTGGAAGAGCCCTTTTACGTCAACAGTCCTTCAATTTTCCTTAGAGATGTGTGGATGCTGCAGTTTATCTTTCCTTTCTAATTTATATAAGTGTGGATCAATCCAGCATCCTATACCTCTTTCTGTCGAGATCAATGCGCCAGAGGGTTTGATTGAAGAAATAGGCAACTGAGAGGTAGTGATGTAGGTGATTTTAATGAAGTTTTTATATGGAGGGATGTTAATCATATAATCATGCTGGTAATCTTGACAATCCATTTCTTATTGTGAGGTTAAGATGTTCAATGAGTGCATCTTTAGGAACTTTAATATTTCATCTAAGTTTGAGATTAAATTTTGCAGGATCTACAAGATCAATGGATCTGGAGACGGAGAACCATCTTGCTGCCTTATTAATGGAAGAGGCTAGGAGATTGCGTCGTGAAGCTGATAAAGACGGTGTTCATGTTTATCTCCATAAGACGAATGTAAGAGGCCGACCAAATTCACGTTTTCTGACTGCTACTGTTCTTGGTGTAGAACAAGGTTAGATATGTTTCACTATTTCTTTTCCTTCTAAAAATTGATCTCGCCAGCTCAATTTCTTAAAAGTAATGTTGGATTTTTTTTCTTTTCTTCCTGATAGCTTAATTGCTAATATCACTTGGCTAACATGTAATCTGGAGAAATGAAAAATCTCAAGGAATTTTTTTTTTATTTTGATTTAACAGAAGGAATTAGGTGTTTGGTTTTGCATAAGGTTGTTAAATCTGGTGGTTTTTGCAACAAAAATATATAAGTATTCTCAGGGTGAAATTATGCAGCTCTCTGTTATTTTTTGTGTTCTTTCTGCATTCTTTTTGGTGCTTTCTCTTCCTTTTGCATATAAGAATCACAAATTTAATTTCGGAAGGATCTTTTCATTAATGGCTGATTTGTTCTACTCTTCTAAGTATTTGAATCTCAGTTCTGTATTTGGACCTGCAATATTATTTTATTGTTATGGTAGGAACTCATTTTTCGTAAACTCAATTATTGTGTTTGTTTGGTCGGTATTGTGTTTTACTTTCTCTGACAATCATTTTTTTCAGTTCTTTATCATTTTAAGTAAAACCAACAGTCGTGCACATAGTTTCCTGCCCCACGTGACAATACATTTGCCGCTCACTGTTTGCATGAATTTTGTTAGATGAATTCATAATAGAAATTGAGAATGAACACATATCTTAAAAAACAAATTAAAAGAAATGTAAAAGAAGTAATAAAAGGGGGGTAAAGTTGGAAAGATGAATATTTCACCATCGGGTGTTTCTCATCCTCCCGACATTCTCAATACATTGTTTATCATTAATGGCTTGTGTTACTACTACTGAATGATTCCATTAGGTTAAAAAACGTCATTGCCATTTATCAAAAGATGATGGATCATATGTTCTAAGGCAGAGGAGAGTAACATAGAAATATACGTCGATGACTTCTCGACGAAGAGTCAAAGCGTGAGAGAACACTTGAAGGAAGCTTAACCCGACCAAATGTGTGTTCAGGACGGGAAGGTAAAGTTCTTGGGTCACCTATTAACTCCAAACAGGGGGTGGGTGAGGGGAAGGGAGGGAAGAGGACCCAACCCAGACAAAATGAGGGTTGTTGTAGAGATGGAGGGACCCTTGAGACACCAAGGGGTTGAACAACTAACGGGGAGATTCATGGGTCTCAGTCGTTTTGTTTTCAAGTCCGGAAAGAAATGCTTGTGATTCTTTAAGGCCCTAAGAAAATTAGAAGTTAGAGTGGAGCCAGGAATGTGAGAACACTTTCCTTAGTTTGAACAACAATTTATAGAGATGTTGCCGCTACAAAGTCCTAGAGTGGGAGGAAACCTCCTCATATGTCTGGAAGTCAGGTCGGAGGCAGTGATCTTCGTACTAGTACGAGAAAGAGGGGAAGAAGCAACATCTTATATACTATGTGATTCAGGTGCTGAAAAGTGCGGTGATCTGATATCCCATCTTTGAGAAGTTGGCTTACGCCCTCATTATCTCTACGAGGTGGCTTACGCCCTCATTATCTCGACTAGGTGGCTTACACCGTGCGTACCCACATCTTCCATCTCTCCTGGCTACCTTCTCTCAGAGAGGCATTCAACATGGCACAAGATAATGAAGACCGATGAGATCCCTAACTTATAGTATGACACCTAATCATTCTACCCTCGCTACTTTTGGTCATGGAACACCATGCACCTCTGTTCCTTTGTGGAACACCATGCTATGTCACAAGGCCTCTGTGAATGATTGTGGACATCTATTCTACAAGACCTAAGGATCCTTGAACACAAGCATTTCTCATTGTATTGCGATAATAAGGCTACCATCAGCGTAACTTACAATCTTGTTCAACATGATAAGATCAAGCATGTGTAAGTGGACATACATTTTATCAAAGATCATTTTGACAAAGGTAACTCTATCACTCCTTTCGGTTACTCTAAAGATCAGCTGACAAATGTCTTCACCAAAGGTCTAGGCTGCATTATATTTACCGATATACTTAAATTAGGAATGATAGATAATTTAAGCCCGCCGGGGGGGGGGGAGTTGAAATATTGAGAATTGTTGGGGATATTTATATAATATTCCAGGTTCTCCTATCCCATGTATATGTATGTGTAGGAGCTTATGGTATGGAGGTGTGATATTATTATTTCAACTTTTTGTATTTTTATTTCATGTAAATTTAGTGGCTTTATGTTCTGGACGATCTTAGCCGCCCGCAGAGGTTTTCAAATCTATAAATAAGAGTCTAAGGGCTGATTTTCAGATTATCGAAGAATTTGGAAAAACTTTGCAAATTCTTTCGATTACTCCGCCATGCTTATTCCACAAAAATCTAGGTGCCGAAGCCTAGGCGGCCATTTCCCCTCTATTTGGCTGGCCAAACCCTTTTTCCCTTCCTCATATTGCCGGCAAATCCATCTCCAACCCCCGTCCAATTATATCATTCCTTCCTATCACATATTTACTCCCTTAGTCACATTCCACCATCAATAACCACCCATCTCATTGCTGGAACTGTCCAATAATGGTTTCAAGTCCAGCAATCACCCCTCCCAAGAGTCATAACCGCCCCTCCCAAGATTCATAACCACCCAATTAGCTGGGACTGAAACCGACGAAAACTCGCCCATCCACCGTCCTTCAATCTTCCAGCAGCCCGCCAACCCCCCAAGCTACGCCATGCCGCCATTACTACATGGATTCCATACAAAAACTGGAGTGCAGGAATTGCGTGAGTTTCAACATCTAGACCCTGAAATCAGTACCCAGATACTTTCCCGGACCCTGATTACTTGTGTGAGTTCTAATTTGAAATCCCCATGTTTTATGAACCTATTTCGGGATCTCGTCAGAGGTGACGGTGGAGGCGAAGTTACAAGGGGTGCCGAGCTCAACCCACAAAGAATGCGAGGGGAGAGGTAGAAGGAGAGAAATATAGAGAAAGAGAGAGAGACTTAGAGAGAGAAAGAAATTACATACATTCATAATAATTCATTACCCGAGGGGTCCCTTAGGTAGAGATTACATGACTCCATTAAATTATTCAAACACCCTACATGAAATGAAAGACACAAAACATCATAATAACTCTAAATAACAACTCTTTATAATGACGACACTAATATGACAACTAATAATACATTTGGACCAAGACTAACTCGAGTTGATACGACTCAACTCATACAACTTAAACTAGATGCATATGATTCATAATAAAAGTATGCGCAAAAGAACTGTTGTTAATGCCTATGCCCATATATACATATATATGTATATATATATAGCACTTATACTTCTCCATATGAGATCAACTAAGGAATGATGAATGCTTTCTCCTGAATGAGTGATTTTCAGCCAGATCTTTGCTCCTACTATTTCTATCCCCATTGTCCTTATTTTTTGCACTTTATTCTATGAAATAAAGCAAATAATCTGCTCATGTGGTCATTTTCTTCATAGGGTTTTCATTTTTATGTACTTCTAGATTTATGTGGCGTTTGGTTGGGCTTTTTGCCTGCGGTGCGGTGGAAACGCGCCGCTATTTTGCGAGTAAGCAGTGTTTGGCGCGACTGATATTGAAAATTGAGTTTATTAGTATCCGCGGTTTTCTGTATAAACCCAACCGTGATTTTGAACAACGGTTCTCCGCAGCCCCTAAAATACTTCGTGAAACCCTTTCTCTCCTGATCTTCCCCCTTCAGCAGAAACATCATCGGAGATCCCAAAGCCCTCCCTCTCCTTCGTCGTCGCTGTCTCCATCTGCTTCTCTCTTCAGCCTCTGTTTCTCTTTCTTTCCTTCTCTCTCCATATTCTTTTCGCTTTCTCTCATCTGCGATATTTGGTGGGGGTGGGTATGGGTTGCTTCCCTTGTGGCTAAGAAGGCTTCAAGAAGACTAAAAGATGGATGAGATCATAAAGACCTCGCCCTTTGGTAATAAAAATCCACTTCAGCTTCTTCTGATTCCATTCATCTTTCGATTGAAGCTTCTTGAATCCGATTTTCTTTAGGAATGATTCTTTGATCGATCTATAAGGTTTTTGATTGCTCTTATTCTTGTAAGAATTTTAGATTTATAGTAGTTCACTGACAATTTGATGGCTGTTCTTACCTGTATGGCCTCCTTGTTTTGGGAAGATTGTTTTTTCTCATTGTACCAATGGTCCGACTGGATTCACTTCTATCGCATTTGCTGTGATTGCTTATATGGATCACAAGTTTTGTTGTGATACGGTAGAATATACAGGTTCTAATATTTATGTGGGGTTTGTGTGTATGTGTGGTTAATGTATGTTCATAAATGTGTAATGTTCATAAATTTGCGGATCAGTTGTAATTATTTTTGGTAAAAAAAAATTTCACCCAAAACTCCGTTTGTATCCAAATAATTTTTTCAAAACTCTTTTTTGTAAACTCTGTTTCACCCAAATAGTTTTTTAACAAACCTCCGTTTTCTAGAATCATTATTTTTTCTATCAACAATAACCCAACCAAACAGAGCCTTAATATTTCAGATTACCGTCGATATATAATATGAGGAGATTTTCATGGAAGTTCAATTTCTTACTTCGACTATTCACTCTATTTTTATCTGCTTAGTGTTTACGTAAAATTTAGCCTATGCCGGTCCCAAGCCCGGATGAAAAATGGTGAGGGTTGTGTAGGTAGACGGCTATCATAAAATTTAGCAACCCTTATGCATTTGGATCATTTGAGAAATTGTGTAAAAGTTAGGTTGTTCCCCCCAAGGAATACGTCACATGATCCGAATGCGACGTCGTGGCATGGACCCCTGCATCTCCAGGACTTGGGTGTAGTGTTAAATATGCAAAAATTCTCGTTGTATGGTCCGAATGCGACGTCTTGGAAATGACCGCTGCACCTCCAAGAGAACTTGAGTGTAGTGTTAAATAAGCAAAAATCCTCACATATTAGACGTCCTAAGGAAGTATGTTATATGAATTATGACCAATTTAGATTTGGTAGTTGGAATGTTGGTAAGCTAATGAGAAAAACAATGAAAGTAGTGGATACGATGATTAGGAGAAGAATAAATATTTTTTGTCTGTAAGAGATTAGATGAGTGAGTGAGAAAACTAAATTTTTAGATAATTCAAGTTTTAAATTATGGTACATCAAAAAATAAAACAAGCAGTGAAGTAGTTATTATTGTGGATACTACTTGGATGGATGAAATTGTTGGGGTAAGTAGAAAAGGTGATAGAATCTTAGCTCTTAAATTGGTCATAAGAAATGAAACTATTAATATGATCTGTGCTTACGCGTCACAAGTAGGATTAAATGAAGATATTAAATTGCAATTTTGGGAAAATTTAGATGATTTTGTAAGGAAAATCTCACAAAAAAGAAAATTTTCATAGGAAGAGACTTAAATGGACATATATGGAAGGAAAATATAGATTATACAGCCGTTTATGGAGGATTTGACTATGAAGAATGAAATAAAGAAGGATGAACTATTTTAGACTTTGCCGCATGAGCTAATTGTGACAAATACACTTTTCATAAAGAGGTAAGAACATTTAATTATGTTTAAAAGCAGATCAAATAAGTCACAAAATGATTATTTTATGACTCAAAAAATGGATAAAATGATTTGTAAGTATTGCAAAGTCATATCAGGAGAAAATTTGATAACACAACATAGTTTAGTGGTGTTAGACGTATAAATTAAATATAATAAATTTAAGACGAACAAAAATGTTGTCAAAAATTTGGTGGTGGAACTTGAAGATGGAAAAATAGGTTGCTTTCAAGACAACAATTATAGAATAATTAGTTGATGATCCCTATGTTGATCTTAATGTCTCATGTGAAATTATATCTTCATATTTAAGGATAAGTGAAAAAACGTACTTGGAGTATCAAAAGGTCGTGCGCCTCCAAATAAACAATCTTGGTGGTGGAAAAAAGAAGTGTAAGACAAAGTGAGTGCAAAGAGGGTCAGGTATAAATCACTCTACGCTTGTAGGAATGATGAAAACTTAGCCAGATATAAAATCGCAAAAAAGAAAGCTAAACATGCGGCAAGTAAGACAAAAAGTCAAGCTTATGAAAATATTTATAAGCGATTAGATACCAAAGATAGAGAGCGTGACTTATATAAAATTGCTCGAGGTAGAGAAAAGAAAACAAGAGATTTAAGTCAAGTAAAATATATAAAGGATGGAAGAGATACAGTTTTGACGGATGACGATGAAAATTATACTTTTATCAACTCTATAATAAAACAAAAGACAATGAATTAAACTTGGAAGAATTAAGTAAATCAGAGGAGTATAAAAGCATAACATTTTATCATAAAATGTATGCTTAAAGAACGATGAAAAGTATACGTCTATCAAATTTATAATAAAACAAAAGACAATGAATTGAACTTGAAAGAGTTAAGTAGATCAGAATAGTATAGAAGAATAACATTTTATCATAAAATGTATCAGAGGTAAATGATGCTCTAAAGAAGATGAAAAATGAAAATGCGGTTGAGCCAGACGATATACCCATCGATGTATGAAAATGTCTAGAGAATGAAGAAATTTTGTGGCTTATATGTTTTTTCAATAAAATACTGAAATCAAAGAGAATGTCAGATCAATAAAGAGAAAATATTTTAGTATCTTTGTATCAGAACAAATGTGATATACAAAATTGTGTTAATTACAGATGAATTAAATTGATGAGTCATACCGTGAAACTATGAGAACGAGTAGAAAGAAGAGTAAGACGAGAGACTGACATCTCAAAAAATCAATTTGGATTTATGCCAGAGCAGTCGACCATGAAAGCTATATATATCTCTTGAGGAGATTCATTGACAACTACCGGGAAAGAAAACAAGATTTGCATATGTTGTTCATTGATCTTAATGTTAACCCAAATCCTACGACTATGAAGGAGAACATCCAGAAGAAGCTAGGACTACTTGTCAAACAACTGTTCTCAGTGCTCGTCGGACTCTCGGGCAAACACTCCGGAGTATTCGAGGACACCCCCTGGAAGTATGACGATGTTCGGTGCAGACGGTCAACAGACGACCTTCAGGCGGCTTCTCAGATATATTCCTGAGGCTCCAGTCTAGAGTACGCGTGCACACTACAACCCAGCCCGCGCAAACTCTTCTTTTTTCGATCCAGTTCAGGCAGTGTCGCACGATTTCATGCGATCTCTTCTTTAGTCTCCGCTGCCCGACTCTTCATGTATCTCGGGCGGCAACGTATTTAATGTCATGGACATTAAAAGCCTGTTGGTTCGTGAACCGTCCACGTAGCCCACCCTCAAGTATAAAAGGGGACCAGAGGTGCTCGGAGGGGACTCGCGGACTTTGCCCAGAACTAGCCCAGTTGCTGGTGCGGACACTAAGTCTAGTCAAGCTATTCTTTTTCTCTTTACGTTCGCTCGAACGCTCTTGTAATCCTCTTTTTCAATTAATCAAGAGGCCCGTCGCAAGGAAGACATTCACCGCGGTGGGTCAAATCTGGTGTTCGCCACTGCTAGCGACATTTTCTTTTCAGTCCAAAGGGTCAGCAACTGGTCACTTGCGAACCACATTTTACTCTGCCGACCACCCTACCCAGGGATAGCGCACGGAGAGTTGGTGAAATTTTTTGGCTCCAACAAAATTTGGTGCGGTGAGCGTGAAGACAAGTGATTGGAGAAATTGTCCTTGTCGTCTATAGGAGTAGTGCTCGCCCCGCGACCTTTAGATTCAACCAGTCGGTGAAGTCGCCCGGTGCCCGCACAAGGTAGATATATACCGCAGGGGACCTTCAAGAGGGATGTTGTCGACCTCCGAGCTGATGCTCACAGTTGTTTGCGAGATAGGCGCGGACGCCCAACGTCGGATTTGTAGCGCGCGAGAGCGGAGTACGTCTCGAGCCCGCGCAGGAGGTACAACAATTGCCCGTCCAAGGGGGAGATGGGAGCATGGACTGTTTATGTCAATGCCGAGTTGGAAGAAAAGAGTAAAGCACTCGTTCAATGTTTGCTCGACAACCTCAATGTCTTCACATGGTCAGCCTCTGACATGCCTGACGTCAGGCTAGAGGTCGCATGTCATCGTCTCAACATCGATCCAAATTTCAAGCCAGTAAAGCAAAAGAAGTGAACGTTAGCTACTACCATCGCTGGTCTCATTCGCGAAGTGGCTAAATTGTTGGAGGCAGGGTTTGTTCGGGAAATACAATATCTGAACTGTATTTTCAGTGTAGTGATGGTATGAAAGCCCAACAGAAAGTGGAAAATGTGCGTTGACTTCACACGCCTCAACAAGACGTGCCCCAAGGATTGCTATCCACTATCCCGGATCGACTCATAATGATCAAAGGTATGTGCCGAGAAAGAGGGCTTTGCAGGCCTATTTATAAGATCTCTTTGTTTTCCTTGAAATGCGAAACGTCGCGGACATTCACTGCATGAAGGACTTGTTCGCAGCGGCCACTCCATATCATTGTTCTCTATCTTGCGAAGAGAAAGGTGTGGTGCGATCACCCATTGACAAGTTTTAAGCTAGCAACACGCCACAAAAAATAATAATAATAAAAGCATTCCACACACAGAGTACGGTGAACACATAAAGTGTTCACCTGCTAGTGTTCGCGCGCACGCGTAAAATTATTACAATCATAAAATCTCTCCCCTCACTCCTTGGAAACGTCCTTGCCCGACACCCGCTTCCACGCCCACGAACGCCAAGTTGTCAGTAATCTCGACGAGCACGCTAGACGTGCCAACGTGATACTTGTTCAACTTGGCGATCCAGGCATGGATAGCGCAGATGTCCTTTCTAACCTTCCGCGCGTACTTCTGGACGGCATCCTCTAGAGGGGCTGAACCCTGCGCCACGACGTGAGGCTCAGACTGTAGCCCCGACACGGCGTCACGTTCGACATTCTACTTCAGCACCTCAATCCCCTCCTCCAGGTTATGCGCGCGATGACGTCCTCGAGTACTTTTTGAAGGTCTGCGATTGCTGAGGCGTTCTCTGAAAACGAAGAGGCTTAGTTTTTCTTTCTTATTCCTAATCAAAAAATTGTAGCAAGTTGCTTTCAGTAAATACCCTCAGCCAGGTCGCTCTCTGGGAATACGTCTCCTCCAGCCCGTCTTCTCCTCTCCTCTTCCTCAACGAAGTGTGCGCGGCAGACGATGGCGTGATAACAATCTTAGCGAACATGGAATCTGCTTTCAGCCTCTCCATCTTCGTATCAAGCTCGTTGTCAGCATCCTCCTGGTCGTCATCATCATTATCGTTGGTCTCATCCTCCGACTCCCCCAGCTCTACCGGCTTTTCGGTCGATTTCTGCCGACTTGCCTTTTCTGGTAGGATCTGATGGCGGAAGGGATCCAGATCTTTCAGGGTGGTTGCCTTCTTTGGGAGGTCCTGCGACTTTTTCACCACCACTTTTATGCCCTTCGAGGGAAGTGTAGCGTGCAAAGGAACGACGACCTTGCTAACTTTCGGCCTTCAGGAGCCGGATTCTTTCCTTTTCTGCGAAGTGCTGGAAGATGGTGTGGGAAGTTGGCTATCCACCAGGGGGTTCGTGCGATTGTCGTCTATGCATCCGGATTGCCGTCCAAGAACACAACGACCTCATAAACAATAGGGATCGAATTGGACTTTTTTCTCCGAATCTTTCTTTGGCGGTGACAAAGGTGTCTGATTAGAAGGACCACCCGATAATTTGGCGGGTTATCTTGGTCTGTTCAGATCAGACTTCTTAGTGGTATCCACCTTATAGCCCAATTCTGCAAGCAAAGCTTGGTTCATGCTCATGGAGGGTAGATGCAGGAAGGAGCTAGGAGATAATGATTTGTGAAGGATGACCTGTTTAAGTGAGGAGCTGCACTATTTATTGACTCGTTAAGGCAGTGTAGGTCTCCGTTTTTGCGGGTATCAATTTACTTTTTCGGAGTCTGTGCGGTCTACTAAAAATGTGCGGGGATTTTGTTAACCCAAATTCTGCGACGGGAGAGCATCCAGAAGAAGCTAGGACTACTTGCCAAACAACTGTTTTTAGTGCTCGCCGGAATCTTGGGCGAACACTCCGTAGTATTCGCGGACACCCCTTGGAAGTATGATGGTGTTCAGCGTGGACGGTCGGCATGCGACCTTCAGGCGACTTCTCAGAATACAGTCTAGAGGCTCCAGTCTGGAGTACGCGCAGGCACTACAACCCTGTCTGCGCAGACTCTTTTTTTTCGATTCACTTCTGGCAGTGCCACACGATTTTGCGCGGTCTCTTCTTTAGTCTCCGTCGTCCGACTATTCGTGTACCTCGGGCGGCTACCCATTTAATATCACGATTTATAAAGCATTAAAAGCCCGTCGGTTCGTGAACCGTCCACGCAGCCTATCCTCAAGTATAAAAGGGGGATCAAGAGTGCTCAGAGGGGACACACGGATTTAGCCCAGAACTAACCCAGTCGCTGGTGCGGACACTAAGGCTCCGTTTGGGGGGACTTATTTTCATCGGTCATGCGGTTACACCCGCATGAATCAGACCTTAATTATTGTTGAAGTTGGTGACCGGGCGGTCTGACGGTTTGTCTTGGCGGGTTGAAGACCGCGCGGTTCTGGCGGTTTGTCTCAGTCGGCTTGGAGACCGGGCGGTCTGGCGGTCTGCCCTGGCAGTCTCTCTCTTCCTCTCTGGTGGTAGCCGTGCGGTTAGCCCTGTTGTCTAACCGTGCGGCTTGTGCGGTTTGTTTTGTATAGTCCGCTTGTCCTGTAAATTATAGTCCCACATCTCTTATTTTGTATTCTCTCATCTCTCCTCATTCTATATAAAGGAGGGCATACCTTTGTAATAGATATCTTTTTTGGATAATAAAATTTCAATTATTCAAAAGTTTATTCGCTTGTTCTCTACTTTTCGCTTCATGTCTCTACTTTCTAACATGGTATCAGAGGACACGGTCATTTCCTCCTGATTCTGTGCGCCCTCTGTTGTTCGCGACTTGTTTTCTGCGTTCTGCGACTTGATTCGCGGCTTGCCCTCTCTTCTATCCGCGCGGCTTGTTTCTATCCGCGCGGCTTGTTTCTATCTGCGCGGCTTGTTTCTGTCCGCCGACCTGTTCGCGCGGCTTGCTTCTTCTTGGTTCTCTTCTCCTACTACTCTTTGTCGCAGCGACCTGTTTCGTTGTCGCCGCGTTCCTTGTTCTTTCTTGCCTCTCCGACTTCCTAGTCGTTACGGTCTGTCTCTGTCCGCGGGTCTTGTCTCTATACTCGCGGTTTGCTGCTGTGATCTGCCTGACCGTGCGGGTTGTTCCTTTTTCACCCGCATCTTGGTCGCGGTCACCTGCTCTTCTCTTCTCTTCGGTTCGCTCGGCCTTCTCAGTCCGCGCGACCTCTTCCCCGCTGGACCTTTGCCTGCTTTTTAGCCGCTTTCTTCTTGTTGCCTTCTACCCGCTCCTGCTTGCTAGTCGCCTCGGCCTCATCTTTGGCCGTGCGACTTGTTCTCCTCTGTTCGCCCGACTTTTTCAGGTCGTGCGACTTCTTTCCCTCTGCTTTGCCCGGCTTCTTGGAAGCGGCCTTCCTAGCCGCCCGACCTATTTTCTGGTCGCCCGGCTTGGTGCTCTATCTCTTCTCGCGGCTTGTTCTTCTCGTCGCGGTTTGCTACTCTCTTGCTTCCATGGCTTTCGACTCCTCCAGCCTGTCCGCCTCCGTGGTCACCTCTTCTGGTAGGGCTCATGTTGTGACTCGCGGACGATGGCTCATCGACTCTGGTGCAACAAATCATATGACAGACAACCCTCAATGTTTCTCTCTTCTTGACACACAGGCTCAGTTGCCCCGGTCATTGTCGCTGATGGATCTCCCTCCCCGGTCCATGGGACGGGCATGGTTCAAGTCACTCCATCTCTCTGCTTGGCTGATACCTCTATGTGCCCAAGTTTCCGTGCAATTTATTATCGGTTACTTCTTTATGCAAGCAACTACGGTGTTCTGTCACATTCACCCCTACCTCTTGTGCTTTTCAGGATCCGGACTCCCAACGGACGATTGCTACCGGGACTGAGAGTGGTGGGCCTCTACTTCCTCGACAACGTTTCTGCTCTATCCGCCTTCTCCACCTCCTCTACAGATCTTCTCCAATGACATCTTCGCCTTGGACATGCTCCTCCCCGCATTCTACAACAGCTCCTGCCGCACCTCCCTCCTAATCATCCACCTCTAAACTGTGATGCATGTCAACTTGGCAAACATCACCGCTCTCCTTCCCACCAACGCAAAGTCGGGGCTCTTCCCATCCGTTCGACCTCGTTCACTCTGACATATGGGGTCCCGCTCCTACCCTCACCATCGGTCGGGGGCAGTTCCTATTTTGTCACCTTCATTGATGATTTCTCTCGATCTACGTGGGTATATCTTCTTAAAGATCGCTCCGAGTTGTTTCTCTGTTTGGACCTCCTTTTATTCGATGGTTAAAAACTCAGTTTGCTACGTCTATTAAAATCCTTCGTTCTGACAATGCTAAGGAGTATCTTAGCCACGACTTCTCCTCTTTTGCACTCTCCATGGTGTTATTCGTCAAACCAGCTGTGTCTACACTTCACAACAAAATGGGGTGGCGGAACGCAAAAACCGTCACCTCCTTGATGTCGCTCGCACTATGATGACTCAAATGCATGTTCCTCGCTCTATTGGGGCTATGCTGTCCTTCTCTCCTGCTATCTCATCAATCGCCTTCCCTCCACCGTTCTCCACGGTGCTACCCCCTTCTCCATTCTTTATCCGGACAAGGATCCCTTTCCTCTTCCTCTACATATCTTTGGGTGCACGCTTTTGTGCACTCTCCCGCTGCCACCCCAGTGATAAACTCTCACCCCGTGCCACCAAATGTGTCTTTCTGGGCTACTCTCCCACTCAGAAAGGCTATTGTTGTTTTGACCCTGTTACCCGCAAGCAATTTGTCTCTGCGGATGTCACCTTCTTTGCCAATGCATCTTACTTCTCTCCCGCTTCCTCTTCTCCTCCTCCTGCTCCTACTTCTCATACCAACCCATCCATTCCCTCTGCTCCCACTGAGGTTCCGTCATCTCCACCCACTCCACGTCTTCCCCATCCTCCTCATCTCCACCCTCTACTCCGCTTTCTCCTCCACTCCGCTGCATCTCTCTCTACTCCCGGGCCAGCTCTCTCCACCACGGATACTCCGGATACTGAGGCACCTGCTGACCTGGATCTCCCGTTTGCTGCTCTCTCCACCACGGAGTGGGGAAATGTTGGCATCAAAATTGGTCATAGGCGCAATCAATATTATACTTTAGTTTTTTCCCTGATGTGTACATTATATGGTACTACTTGTGCCCAATTTCGACGTCATTAGGATGGAATTGAGATTATAAAAAATGATAAATGTATTTAACGTAATTTGATATGATTTTCAGTTTTTTCATTTATTTTGTAATTGGACAATAAATTAGAATTGATCCCTTCAATTGTAATTTGAAGGGCTCAATTCCTTCCAAAGGAACGGAGCCTCAGAGAATCAAAAGAACAATGAAATTTTGTAAAACTTTTTCCTTAATTAAAAAAAACCAAATGTGCTCGAAGACATATCAGTGAAATGTGGATTTAATGGCATAGTTTTACTGTATTTTTATGATCTCTTTTTTTTAACAACCTGGCATTTTTCATTTCAGCGAATCGAGCTACTGAGATCAGTGAAATGTGGCGTGCAAGAGAGAAGGAACGGGAGTTGGATGCCAAGACAAAGCGTGAATCAAAGCGCAAGAGTATAGGCGTGCATATAAGAAATAGTTTTGCAAGTGACGATTCTAGGCCCGCGGGCCAAGAAATTTCAGCCATAACTTGTTCATTCAATGAGCGTCAGGATTCATATTCCAGAGGAAATGTTGGTCTTGATGATGATGAACTGGAGCAATTCCTGCATTCAAGGTCAGCCATTTCATGTAACTTGTTTTTTATGTATCTGATTTTCACAGTTTTATTATCATTATTGTTGGAAAAGTCCACTTAAACTAGGCCCATCTGTATAGCATTTATTGTTTTTCTCTCCTCTCTTTAGTCCCACATTGTGTATAGGACTTTTCTCCCTCTTTCTCTCATCTATATATATGTACTCATTCTTTGTATTTTTACCAAAGTGGACATATATACAAGGTTGGCTTTCTCCATTTCTACATGGTATCAAAGCGAGGTTACGGACTCCTGCGGACTCCCTTTTCTGTCCGCCCTGCGGCCTGCGATCTCTGCGGTCTGCGTGTGTGTGTCCGCACCTTCTAGTCGCTTCTCACCTGCGGCCTCCCCTGTCCAGTCCGCTTCCTCTCCTCCCGTGGATCCACTTCTCTTCCCTCCTCTTCCTTCCTCCTCTCGTCCCCCCTTTATAGCCGTCCTGTGGGGTCCACTGCTTCCCCTTGTCCGCTGCGGCCTCTTCTTGTCCGGCGCGACCTCGGCGACCTCAATCCATCGGTCTTATTCTGTCCGCTGCGACCTCAGTTTTCGCCTCCTTTTGGTCTCCTTCGTCCGCCGTAAGCGCAACGTCCTCCTCCTGTCCGCACTTCTTCCTGATTGCGGCTGCTCTCCTTCCTCTTCAGGCAGCCAAGTTCTTTTCCCTGTCCGCCGCGGGCTCGCCTCTGCGTTCTTTCAGCCTTGCGGACTGGTCCAGCCCGCTGCGGTTGCTCTCTCGCTTCACCGGCTTGTCCTCTCTTCTCAGCTCGCTACAGTCAGCCGCGGTCTGATCCAGCCCGCCGCGATCTGATCCCAGCCCGCCGCGATCTGCTCCAGTCCGCCGCGGTCTCCTCTAGCTCGCCGCGACCTCCTCCAGCTCGCCGCGACCTCATCCAGTCCGCAGTCTTCCGCTTCCTCTAGCTGCCGCCTCCAGTCCGCCGCGACCTCCTCCAGCTCGCCGCGACCTCATCCAGGTCGCCCCCATGTCTACTTCTGCAGACTCAGTCGGGACGGCTGTTCCTCCTCCTGAACGCCTGGCCTCTATCCAGGAAGTTCGCGACGAGCTTCGGATCACTACCATTTCGCTCACCGGCAAGAAGAAACTTTGTGGAATGGGCACACTCGGTTCGCCGTGTCCTTCAGTCAAAGGGATTTCTTCATCACCTGACTCAGACCGTTATTGGTGTCCCTACTGAGGAATGGTTACGCAATGATGGGCGTGTGCAGACTTGACTTCTCAACTCTCTTGATGACGAATCTTATCGCCTGGCCATGTATCATGAGACGGCCAAAGACATGTGGGATGAGCTCCACACCCTCTACTCTGGCAAGGATAGTCTCCACCATCTATATGATATCATCACTGCTCTCCAGGCCCTTGATAGCAGTGGAGCCACAGACCTGACGTCCTTTGTTGCTCAGGCCCGGTCTCTGGTTGAGGCTTGGATCCACCATCAGCCTCCCACTTTGGATCTCGCTGCTCAACGTACCCAAAAGGAAGTTGTGGGTATCGCCATGATGATGGCCCGGGTACCACCTCATCTTCACAGTGTCCGGGCTCACATCCTCTCCTCTACCGTTACACCATCTTTTTCCGATGTGTGCTCAATGCTTCTCAAAGTCTCCCCGCCTCCGGATGTTCCCGGTCTTCCTTCTCCGGCCCTTGTTCAACAGGCACCAGCTCCCTTATTGCCTCTTCCCCTTCTGCCCGTGGTGGCCGCTCTGACTCTCGCGGCCGGGGTCGCGGTGGCCGGTCTAGGCTTAAATGCTCGTACTGCGGTAAAGATGGCCATCTTGAGGCCACCTGCTACCGCAAACATGGCCGACCTCCTCGTCCGCATGCCTCTGCTGCTACTCCCGACTCTGCCTCCTCTCGTACTGATCTCGACGAGGTTCGTCTTCAGCTCCAGCATCTTCATGGCTTGCTCAGCCGTCCGCCTGCCTCGGTTGCCTCTGTTGCCTCTATCTCCAATGAAGGTATCGCCTGCCTATCCTCTGGCACGCGCTGGATCCTTGATTCTGGTGCCACTCATCATATCACCTCTGTTAGGCCACCTCAGTACTTGTCTTCACCTCACCCGAAGTACATTACTGTCGCTAATGGGGCATCGGTTCAGTCTCTGGATGTGCTGATATTTCTCTCACCTCTTCTCTCTCCTGCGCTCGGCTCTACATGTTCCGGGCTCTCCTTTCAATTTACTCTCTGTTGGTCGCCTTACTACTGATTCTAATTATTCCGTGACATTTACTTCTTCTTCTTTTCTCATACAGGATCAGCAGACGTGGACTATCATTGGTAGAGGACGGCTGCAGAATGGGCTCTATCTTCTTGACGACTCTCCCACTGTCCTCGCCTCTATCTCCTCTTCGGATTGGCATCGCCGTCTGGGACATACTCCTCTTCCAGTCCTCCGGAAGGCTCTTCCTGATGTTACTCTCCCTGCTTTTCGCTGCGACACATGTATTTTGGGCAAACAGCCCCGTTCATCATTTCCTCCTCATTGTACTCGGAGCTCCGCTCCTTTTATTTTAGTTCACTCCGATATATGGGGTCCGTATAAATTTACTAGTCTTTCTGGCTATCGGTATTTTGTTACTTTTATTGATGATTACTCTCGCATGACGTGGTTATATCTCCTTCGGGATCGCTCTGAACTTCCCCGCGTATTCCGGGTCTTCATACTTGAGACTCGCACTCAGTTCTCTGCGCCTATTCGCACTATTCGTACTGATAATGCGCGGGAGTACACCAGCCATACCTTTGCCACTCTCTGCTCTGAGTTCGGCATTCTTCATCAAACCTCGTGTCCATACACTTCACAACAGAATGGTGTCGCCGAGCGCAAGAATCGTCACCTTCTTGATGTCGCTCGCTCCCTTATGCTTCAAATGCAGGTTCCCAAACCATACTGGAACTACGCGCTCTCCACGGCTTGCTTCCTCATCAACCGTCTCCCGTCTTTCGTCCTCCAGTATGCTACTCCCTTCAGCCTCCTCTTTCCCACAACTCCACCTTTTCCCGTTCCTCCCGGGTGTTTGGGTGTACCTGCTACGTTCACCACCTCGGTCCCTCCACAGACAAATTGGACCCTCGTGCCACCAAGCATATCTTTGTGGGGTACTCGCGCACTCAGAAGGGTTATGTCTGTTATTCGCCTGCTACCCGCAAGGTTACTGTCTCGGCTGACGTGACTTTTCGTGAAGATATTCCATTCTTCCCTGCTCTCGATGACGCTCTGAGTCCAGATCCCGTCGTTCGTCCTGTCATTCCTGCTCCTCACTCCTCATCCTCTCTGCCCTCTCTACCTCCTGTCCGACCACCACCCCGGTTATCCGGGGTCTACTCTCGTCGCTCTCCTCATCCCGTAGCCCCTCTGCAGTCGGCTTCGCCCTCTGGTGCTCTGCTCCCTGCTGCTCCGGCTCCCGTCTCTACCGCTCATCCCATGGCGAATTACGTCTCTCTCCATCGCCTCTCTCCCTCTCTTCTTCACTTTGCCACCTCAATTATCCTCTGTTTCGGTCCCTAATTCTTTGCAGGAGGCGCTTCACCATCCTGGCTGGCGGGCTGCCATGGACGAAGAAATGACGGCCCTCTGGGCCAACCAGACCTGGGACTTGGTTCCCTTACCTCCCGGTCAGCACCCTGTTGGGTGTAAATGAGTGTTCGTCATCAAGCATGCTCCGGATGGCACTATTGCCCGACTGAAGGCCCGTCTTGTGGCCCGTGGCTTCACACAACAGGAGGGCCTCGATTATGAGGAAACCTTCTCTCCGGTGGCCAAGCTCAACACTGTCCGCGTTCTTCTCTCCGTCGCGGTGCACCGCCACTGGCCCTTCATCAGCTCGACATCAAGAACGCTTTTTTAAATGGTGACCTTCAGGAAACCGTCTACATGCGCCAACCGCCCGGGTTTGAGACCACGGGGGAGTCTCGGGTATGTCTTCTCAAAAAGTCAATTATGGTCTCAAACAGTTCCCTCGGGCGTGGTTTGACAAGTTTAGCAAGGTGGTTCGGGACATGGGATTTCACTCGGATTTCTGCAGATTTCTCCCTTTTTACCCGACACCGGGCCACTGGCACCGTCCTTCTGTTGGTCTATGTTGATGACATTCTTCTCACTGGGGATGACTCAAAGGGGATTCAAGATGTCAAACAACATCTGAGCACTGTTTTTCAAACTAAAGACCTGGGGAAACTTCGCTACTTCCGGGGTCTCGAGATTGCCCGGCGGCCGGACGGGTTGGTACTCTCCCAACGAAAGTACTGTCTCGATCTTCTCAAAGATGCTGGTCAGTCTGGTTGCAAGCCAGCTTGTACCCCGATGGAGGCAAATCACAAACTATGCGCTCATGCTTCGGATGCCGATTTGCTGCTTCCGAACCCGGAATACTATCGACGCCTTGTGGGAAAGTTGATCTATCTAACAGTCAAAAGGCCGGATATATCATTTGCAGTTGGGGTTGTCAGTCGGTTCATGCATGCCCCCGGGCTTCTCATCTTCAAGCGGTTGAATGGATTCTTCGATACCTTAAGGGAGCTCCGGGTCAAGGGCTGGTTTACAAAACCTCTGACTCTGCTCCCGCATTGGTTGTCTATTCTGATGCCGACTATGCGGGTTCTCTGGACGATCGAAGGTCAACTAGTGGGTTCTGTACTTATTTTGGTGGTCATCTTATTACATGGAAGAGTAAGAAACAGGCTGTGGTAGCCCGTTCCTCTGCAGAAGCTGAATACCGATCGATGGCCTCGGTTGTCTCAGAACTCACATGGCTTGAAAGTCTCCTTACTGACCTGGGAGTAAAACTCCCTCCTCTGCTGTTCTATTTTGTGATAGTCAAGCCGCCATACACATCGCAAAGAATCCGGTGTTTCATGAGCGCACAAAACATATCGAGGTTGACCGTCACTTTGTTCGTGAGAAGGTTCAATTGAAGAAACTTGAATTGAAGCATGTTCCAGGAACTAATCAAGTTGCCGACATCCTCACAAAGGCCTTATCAAGCACCCTGTTCTACCAGTGTTTGTCCAAGCTGGGTGCATATGACCTATACGCTCCAGCTTGCGGGGGAGTGTTGGAAAAGCCCACTTAAACTAGGCCCATCTGTATAGCATTTATTGTTTTTCTCTCCTCTCTTTAGTCCCACATTGTGTATAGGACTTTTCTCCCTCTTTCTCTCATCTATATATATGTACTCATACCAAGTGGACATATATACAAGGTTGGCTTTCTCCATTTCTACAATTATTATTTATAATGCCATCTAATCCTTGCAATTACGTTTGTTTACATGCAAGTTCAACTTTCAGCATCTTTCTAGCCTCTACACTGGTTGCTTATATTCTCTGTTATTGCTGTGATGAAAAAAATATTTTTCAACATTACTAGGATGAAACGAGGAAGAGGATCTATTGGCTGTAGAATGGATGAGCCTGGGCCATACTTAACATCAACTTCTACAGATCATGATGAGCGGATTGTTGGTAGTCCCGCCGAAAGATATGGGCAGGAATGCATGCGTTCTCGCGCTATTCTTGGTCCAGAAAAACCGCATTTTCTTAAATCTCGAGAATCACATGATGAGGTTGGTACTTCAAAGATTCAGACATCAAAGAAGTATCATTATGAGGAAAAGAAAAAATCAAAGAGGGAGAAATCTGAAAATAACAAGACTAGGAAAGAAAGCAAGTCAAAACATCAAAAGGCGGAGACCAATGGCGACCGCAGAAAATCAAAGGTATATGTGTAAACAAAATTATTAAGCATGCATTAAAAACATAGCCTTTTTCTTCTTCTAATTCAATGGGAATTTTACCCTAAACGTTAGATCTGTTCATTAAAAGCGCTACTAATAGAAATTTGACCAGCCATTTAACGTAGAGGAACGATGCTTATTTTGATAAATAAAGATGCCTACTATATGTGTATACTTGAATGTGAGATTGTACTGTGTTTTGATGAAATGAAATTTTTGGTTAGTTTAAAATAGTCCCCTAGAATCATGGAAGTGTGGTTCACTTAATGAGATGGCCAAAAGCCTTGATGGATTAGGGGTGAACTTTGAAGTATCTGTAATAGTCAGAGCGCTGATTGGTATTAGAGCTCATGTTTGGATTTATGGGACAAGAGATAGAGTAATGATATGATATCTTATGAACCATGGATACTTACAACAACTTTACGTATCATATTCAAAGCATTTAGAGTCTGGAATTTTTCGTAAACTCTAGGAAACCCTTCCATGAAACTCTTAAAAACTTATTTTAATTTTAGACAATTTTTTTTGGATGTTCGCAGATACTTTAAGATTTCACTGAAGTGTGAATTGTACAACCTCGGGCTCGCGAAGAGCCCTCAAGAAGGAAAAAAGCGAGACAGGCAAAGGGTACCAAGAGGGCCCACTCGCAAGCAGCGAGATGATGGGCTCCCCAAAGGGCAAAAATGCCCGCCTAGAAGCGAGAGGACCTCCAAGGGCGAGAGGCTCCGGCGAGACGGGCGGCGGGTCCTTCTCGCCGACAGGCGCCTTTCCTCTCGCCAGGGGGGGAGAGTTTTTTTACTCTTTCCTATCAAAGCAGGGGGTTTTTACTCTTCTACCCCGGGTATTTTTACCCTTTTATCCTTGGTGGACTGCGTATAGCTCCTCAGAACAGCGGAGTTTGGCTGTTGGCAGATCCAGCCAAGGGTACCCAGTAATTTCAGGCCGGAGCAGTTTTGTTATTTGCAGTTCAGATTCTGAAATCTATAAATAAGCCCATAGGGGTTCTTCAGAAGGAGACCTTTTCTTGGAGACTCTTGAGAGGATTCTTTCGGCACCGCCTTCTGAGGAACTCCAAGCCCAGCCTTTGGCTTTGGAGGGGAAGCTCTCTGTGACCTTCCGGGTAAGCGGTGGGACCTCCCTGCTGCGGCTTAGGGCCAGTTTTCTAATCCTTCACGACCGGTCGGAGGTCGGAGTTCGGGCCAAGTAGGAGTCGGCTACGCCCTATTTTGTGAACATTTGTCGGAGTCAAATTTGGCTTCAACAGTTCTGGTGCGGTGAGCGTGGAAGTAGCCGGTTCAAGAAAAGTTTGAGTTTGGTCCTATGACAGGAGGCGAAGGAGAAGGATCTGGTTCTGGAGGTTCCCCCTCCCAGGTAGAAGAGGCGACGAGGAAAATGCTGGAGGACTTCAGGCGAGAGGTCATGCAAACCATAAGCTTGGCCTTCTCGGCGAGGAGCGAGTGGGCGACACCTCAGGTTCCAATCGAGGTGGTCCCGCTTTTAGGCGAGAATGCCCCAGGTCAGCGCCCGGGAAAGGAGGTCCCCACAGAGGCTGGCGAGAGGGACGTAGCGGCGCGAGAGCTCTTCCCAGGCCAGCGCCCGGGAAAGAGACCCCGGCAGAAGACGGCGAGAAGGAGGCAGCTGTGCGAGAGCTCTTCCCTGGGCGCGGTCTCGCAGATCGGGCCAGCCAGCCGAGGCCGCGGGACGTGCCCTCTCGGCAAGCAGTCGGCGAGAGCCCGTTTAGTGAACTTGTCATCTCGGCCCCGGTGCCGGAGGGGTTCCGGGAGCCCGACATGTCCTACTACTCAGGAAAGGAGGATCCGGTGCAGCATGTGCAGTGGTTTGAGGATGTGGTTTCGATCAGACAGATGACGGATGCGTTTAAGTGTCGACTGTTTGCCATCACCTTGAAGGAGAAGGCGCGAGATTGGTTCCACCAGTTACCGGCAAGGTCGATTTATTGTTTTGAGGATCTGCGGAGGGGTTTCTTATTGAGGTTTTCAACATCGAAGAAGCGTAAGAAGGAGGCGGAGTGCTTGTTCTCGGTAAGGCAGAGCCAGGATGAAACGTTGGGGCACTACGTAGATCGGTTTCAGGAAGAGATCCTCCAGGTTCAGGAGGTCCCTGGGTATACGCTAATGCTTGCATTCACCCTGGGACTGAGGCCAGGTTTCTTCAGCATGGAGTTGAAAAGGGTGCCCCGCCTCTCTTTTGAGGAGCTCATGGAGAGGGCGGCAAAGGAGACGGATTTCGAGAGGGCCAATCCGGCGTTTGCAAGGAGGTTAGCCAGGTTGGCAGAGGATGACGCAAAGGAACCAGGAGCAGGGAAGCAGAAGGAGCAGAGGGAGCAGAGAGAAGGAAAGAGGGAGGAACCCGAGGCCAGGGGCACCAAGAGCAGAACCATCGGGGGGCCCGAGAGCCGAACAACCGGATAGGTTGGAGGCCTCAGGAGGGTCACCCCCAGGAGTTAGGAGGAGGCTTCCGGGGAAGAGATAACTTCCGGGAGCCAAGGAGGTTCGATCAACCGGCATGGAGACAGGGGGTGAGGGATCATTTTCAGCACCAGCAGGAGGCAATGGGGATCAGACGAGGAAGAGGGGTTCGAGGAGGAGGAAGAAGAGGAAGAGGAGAAGGGAGAAGGGGTGGGGTGGCGTTGCCTTTCTGTGACTTCCATCAGGAGAGAGGGTCACGCTACAGCCACGTGCGTAGAATTCTTGGAGATGAGAGAGGCCAGAGGTTTGAGGAGACAGGATCCGCCGGTAAGGATCGAGGAAATGCCGCAAGGGGAGGCGGAAGACAGGTGCGAGGACAGGGTGGATGTAGGAACCCGGGGGGGTATCGGGGCCATCCATGGGGGGATTGGGGTCGAGGCCACCCGGAAGGGGAGCTTCCAGACCATGTTCCGAAAGGGGGTAGCCTCAACCTCCCAGACCCCACCCCCACTAGAAAAAATTACCTTCTCTTCAGAAGATATGCCGGAGTACGAGGACCCATTCTGCGACGCCTTGGTGATCCAGACGGCGGTGGAAAACTTTACGGTCTCCAAGATCCTAGTGGATAACGGGAGCTCCGTAAATGTGATTTTTAAGAAGGTCTTCGATGAGATGCAGGTGGAAGCCAAGAGGGTTTTGGCCTCGGATGGACCGTTGTTCGGGTTCTCCGGGGAGAGGAAAGAAGTGGAAGGGGGAGTAGGGCTGCACGTGAGGTTGGGGGGCATATCACGGAACTGCCGGTTCGTGATTGTAGATGCCCCGAGCAGCTACAGCGCCATCTTTGGGCGACCCCTCATCAGCGCCTTTCGCTGCGTCCCCTCCTCTTTCCATCAATGTCTCAAGTTTAACAATGGAGGGGTGCAGGTCAGGGTCAGGGGAGATCCAAAAGTGGCGAGGCAGTGTTACGTCACGGCGGTTAACACCATATCTTGGATGGCAGAGGCGGAGGAGTTGGAAAAGGAGATGGCGGCGCAAGAAGAAGCCTTGAGGGAAGAAGAGGTGAGCCCAGAGGAAGCGAGAGGAGGAACCGAAGAGGAAGTCGGGGAGGAGGAGACTGAGAAGCAGAAGGGAGGAGATGTGCAGGAGGCGCATGAGGATGTTGAGGTCGAGCAGCAACAGGAGAGCCCGGAGGGGAGAATGGAGATTGAGGAGGAGCAGGGGGGAGAAGATGTGCAGGAAGTCAGGAGGAGCGAGGAGTCGGAGCCACGGGAAAGAATGCAGGAGAAAGTGGGAGAAGAAGGGGCAGAGGAGGAAGCCCAAAGGGACATGGAAATTGAGCAGCAGCAGGACGAGGTGATAGAAGTTAAGGGAGCAGGAGGGGAGGAAGAGATGGAAGAAGAAGCAGGGGACGGCTGGGAGCAGTCGCGGTTGGAGGTGGCCGAGGAAGTAGTGGAGGTGGAGGTCCGCACCAGTCAGGGGCAGGTACGAGGGTACGGATCAGCGGAGGCTTGAGTCCCGAAGACCAGGAGCGGATGCGGACCTGCATCCAGAGCAACATCGACGTCTTCGCTTGGAGCGCGGCGGACATGCCGGGCATTGATGCGGACGTGGCCTGCCATCGCCTAAATCTGGACCCTCGGACGCGCCCCATACGCCAGAAAATGAGGGCCATCACCACCAAGCTGGAGGAGCCCATTCGAGAGGAGGTCAAGAAGCTCCTGGAGACGGGCTTCATCTCAGAGATCCAGTACCCAGGCTGGATCTCCAATGTTGTAATGGTGAAGAAGGGGGGAGGAAAATGGAGAATGTGTATCGACTTTTCATTATTAAATAAATCATGCCCTAAGGATTGCTACCCCTGCCTCGAATCGACGCGCTGGTTGATTCAGCCGTTGGTTTTTCTGTTATGAGTTTTCTGGATGCTTTTTCAGGTTACCATCAGATCCGGATGCACCCTCCCGACGTCAAGGACGTCTCCTTCATCACAAGGGAAGGGTGCTTTAGTTATAACATGATGCCCTTTGGGTTAAAAAATGCGGGAGCAACATACCAACGGATGATGGATCGAGTTTTCCAGGGCCAGAGGGGTCGGAACCTAGAAGTCTACATTGACGATCTTATGGTAAAGAGCAAGGGGGTGAACTCGCATCTCCAGGATCTGGAGGAGACGTTCGCCACCTTGAGAAAGTTCAAAATGAGGTTGAACCCTTGAAGTGTGTTTTCGGGCTAGTCGTGGGAAGTTTCTCGGGCACCTTTTGACCCGGAGGGAGTAGAACCTAATCCTGATAAAGTAAAGGCCATCCTGGAGCTGGAATCACCTAGAAACGCTAAGGAGGTGCAGCGCTTGACTGGGAAGCTGGCCGGCCTTAGCAGATTCCTCTCCAGGTCAGGAGAGAAGTGCTCGCCTTTCTTTAAAGTGCTACGAGGGAATCAGAGATTTGAATGGACAGCGGAGTGCGAAGAAGCTTTTCAAAAACTGAAGGAGCAACTCTCCCGAGCTCCTCTGCTTCAGAGCCCTAAAGAGGGGGAAGATTTGACCTTGTACCTAGGAGTGGGAGCGGAGGCGGTGAGCTCCGTCTTAGTCAGAGAAGAGGGAAAGAAGCAGCTGCCCATCTATTATGTTAGCAGGATCCTAAGGAAGGCAGAGCTCCGCTACCTTATCCTAGAGAAGCTGGCATACGCCTTGGTTATTTCGGCCAGGAAGCTCCGGCCATATTTCCAGGCCCATTCAATTAGAGTGGTGACGGACCATCCTCTCCGAAAGATTTTTGAAGGAGTAGAGCACTCGGGTAGGCTGGCCAAGTGGTCTGTCGAGTTGAGTGAGTTCAATATTTCGTTCGTACCAAGGCTCTCCATTAAGGCACAGGTGGTGGCCGACTTCTTGGCAGACTACATCGCGGAGGACGGGGCTGAGGAGCCGCAGCGGTCAGAAGCATGGAAGATAATGGTCGATGGGGCCTCAGGAAAGCATTCCCTCGGAACAGGGGTGGTACTGACAAGTCCTCAGGGAGTGACCATAAAACAAGCCGTCGCCTTGCATTTCCCCACAACCAACAACCAAGCAGAGTACGAGGCAGTGATAGCCGGCCTTCGCTTGGCTAAGGAGCTCGAGATCAAGGACGTTGAGGTTTTCTCGGACTCATTGGTAGTGGCGTCTCAGATACGCGGAGAGTTCGAGGCGCGGGAGCCCACCCTTGTGAAATACTTGTCCAAGGTAAGGACGATCATCGGGGGATTCCGGACGTTCTCCATCCAACACGTCCCCAGAGAAGAGAACACCGCTGCCGATCAATTGACCAAGTTCGGACCTTGGGAAGGGGTGCCCTAACTGATTTATTCCATCCAGCGATCGAAGAGGGGGAGCTAATGGAGGTGGATCGGCGACCCTCGTGGGTAGATCCTTTCGTTACCTTTTTTCTGACTGGAACCCTCCCTGAGGGGGTCAAGGAGGCAAGAATCTTCCGCTATAAGGCGGCCCACTATCTCATGCATGAAGGAGGATTGCACCGGAGGATGCTTTCGGGTCTCCTGGCTCGATGCGTGACGGAAGAGGAGACCAGACACATTCTGGAGGAGGTGCACTCCGGGGAATGTGGTAGCCATTCCGGAGGGAGGACATTGGAAGCAAGGGTGGTCAGGCAGGGGTACTTCTGGCCACCCTGAGGAAGGACGCGACAGAGTTTGCGAGGAAGTGCCAGAAGTGCCAGCTCTACGCCCCCCTCCAGCTCTTGCCGGCTCAAAGACTCTGAAGCATCACAGCGCCATGGCCCTTCGCCATTTGGGGAATGGATCTGGTGGGGCCTTTTCCTCCAGCTAGTGGACAAAGAAGATTCCTCCTGGTCATGATAGATTACTTCTCGAAATGGCTGGAGGTTAAGGCACTAGCAAAGGTGACCTCCCAAGTCATCAGGAACTTCGTCTGGGGGGAGATCATCTGCAGGCACGGGCTGCCTCAGGCCATCGTCACGGATAACGGCCCCCAGTTCGCTAGTGAAGAGTTCATCAGCTTCTGCACTCAGCAGGGCATCGACCTCAGGTTTGCCTCTGTCCACCACCCCAGGAGCAACGGTCATGTGGAGGCGGCGAACAAGATTATCGTTAACTTGTTAAAGAAGAAGGTAGAGAACCTGAGAGGGAACTGGGTAGAGCAGCTCCCCTCGGTCCTATGGGCTCTAAGAACAAACTCCGAACACGGCCACTGGTGAAACCCCTTTCAAACTTTCCCATGGTTGTGAGGCGGTACTACCAGTGGAATTCGAGGTCCGATCCCCACGAGTTGCGGCCGCAGGTGATGGAGACGAGGCATGGAGAATGGAAAATGAGGAAGGTCTGCGCCTCTCGCTAGACCTGGCAGAGGAGCTGCGAGACGTGGCAGCCATCAGACAGGAGGAAATCAAGCGACGAATGGCAAAGCACTTCGACAAGCATATCAGGATAAAACAGTTCGCGGAAGGAGACCTAGTACTAAAAAAGGTTGATGCGGCAGGGAGGTCCGCCCCGGTGGGAAAGCTCAATCCAAATTGGGAAGGGCCTTATATTGTAGAGAAAGTGTTGAAAGCAGAGGGTTACTACCTTCAAGATGTGGAGGGTAGGGCCTTGAACCACTCTTGGAGTGGGGATGACTTAAAACGCTTCTACCCATGAAAAGGGAGAGCGGTAGATGTGTACTTAAAGCATGGACAATATAATATATTTCTCAAAACATCTCTTGTTTTTGTTTATTATGACGTCCTAAAGGTAGGATCGAGGTATCTTCATCAGCACCCCGAGCTCGGCTCGGCCCCAGGTAGACCCGCTGCGCAGGCTCCCATCTAGCTGGCAGGTCCGAAGGCTCGCCTGTGGGGGATAGGTTTTGAGTTGAGATCTTCATCGGCACCCCGAGCTCGGCTCGGCCCCAGGTAGACCCGCTGCGCAGGCTCCCATCTAGCTGGCAGGTCCGAAGGCTCGCCTGTGGGGGATAGGTTTTGAGTTGAGATCTTCATCGGCACCCCGAGCTCGGCTCGGCCCCAGGTAGACCCGCTGCGCAGGCTCCCATCTAGCTGGCAGGTCCGAAGGCTCGCCTGTGGGGGATAGGTTTTGAGTTGAGATCTTCATCGGCACCCCGAGCTCGGCTCGGCCCCAGGTAGACCCGCTGCGCAGGCTCCCATCTAGCTGGCAGGTCCGAAGGCTCGCCTGTGGGGGATAGGTTTTGAGTTGAGATCTTCATCGGCACCCCGAGCTCGGCTCGACCCAGGTAGACCCGCTGCGCAGGCTCCCATCTAGCTGGCAGGTCCGAAGGCTCGCCTGAGGGGGATAGGTTTTGAGTTGAGATCTTCATCGGCACCCCGAGCTCGGCTCGGCCCCAGGTAGACCCGCTGCGCAGGCTCCCATCTAGCTGGCAGGTCCGAAGGCTCGCCTGAGGGGGATAGGTTTTGAGTTGAGATCTTCATCGGCACCCCGAGCTCGGCTCGGCCCCAGGTAGACCCGCTGCGCAGGCTCCCATCTAGCTGGCAGGTCCGAAGGCTCGCCTGAGGGGGATAGGTTTTGAGTTGAGATCTTCATCGGCACCCCGAGCTCGGCTCGGCCCCAGGTAGACCCGCTGCGCAGGCTCCCATCTAGCTGGCAGGTCCGAAGGCTCGCCTGTGGGGGATAGGTTTTGAGTTGAGATCTTCATCGGCACCCCGAGCTCGGCTCGGCCCCAGGTAGACCCGCTGCGCAGGCTCCCATCTAGCTGGCAGGTCCGAAGGCTCGCCTGAGGGGGATAGGTTTTGAGTTGAGATCTTCATCGGCACCCCGAGCTCGGCTCGGCCCCAGGGACCCGCTGCGCAGGCTCCCATCTAGCTGGCAGGTCCGAAGGCTCGCCTGAGGGGGATAGGTTTTGAGTTGAGATCTTCATCGGCACCCCGAGCTCGGCTCGGCCCTAGGTAGACCCGCTGCGCAGGCTCCCATCTAGCTGGCAGGTCCGAAGGCTCGCCTGTGGGGGATAGGTTTTGAGTTGAGATCTTCATCGGCACCCCGAGCTCGGCTCGGCCCCAGGAAGACCCGCTGCGCAGGCTCCCACCCGCCGAAGGCTGCGAGGGGGATAGGTTTTGAGTTGAGATCAGGCACCCGAGCTCCCGGCCCTATCCCGCTGCGCAGCTCCCATCTAGGCAGGTCCGAAGGCTCGCCTGTGGGGGATAGGTTTTGAGTTGAGATCTTCATCGGCACCCCGAGCTCGGCTCGGCCCCAGGTAGACCCGCTGCGCAGGCTCCCATCTAGCTGACAGGTCCGAAGGCTCGCCTGTGGGGAATATGTTTTGAGTTGAGATCTTCATCGGCACCCCGAGCTCGGCTCGGCCCCAGGTAGACCGCTGCGCAGGCTCCCATCTAGCTGGCAGGTCCGAAGGCTCGCCTGTGGGGGATAGGGTTGGGTCAAGCTATCTCCATCAACATCAAACTAACAAGGCAGGATTCATTCTGGCGGAATATGGTGAAAAGTCCCCTTGAGCGGCACTACACCTTAGTATCCTCACTTAGCCCTAAAATACAAAACTGAACAAAGGGAAAAAGGGTGTGGTGTAGAGCAGGTGGCAGCACTCGCAGCGGATGGCTGTTGAGGATCGTCCCGCCGGTAGCGAAAGGGCACTCGCGGGGCAAGCCATTGCGCCAACTCGCGGGCGATTGAGCGCGCCGGGAACCCGTCTCGCGTAGGGCATAAAACAGAAAAGTATACATACAGAAAGGTTACGCGGCGAGACGAAATAGTAGCATCGTCCCGCGGACAAAAGGAAAACCAGAGATTAACTTCACAAAAATAAGAAATAAAAAATAGACAGCAAAATTGAGCACTCGCTCGTCACTTGGCAGATGCCACAAAATATAGTTTAAAGACTTTACATCATAAGGAGGAGAGAGTGATTCTAAATCTTGGAGGCGGCGCATCAGTCCTCCTCGCCGGATGAAGAATCATCGCTCTCCTCGCTATAGAGCTCGGGAACCAAGTCGCGCGCGGTTACTGTCTCAGAATCGTCCTTCACGACCCCCAGGTCTTTCATCATCTGTAGCACCAGCTCAGCCCCACGGACGCCAGCGTCTCGGCATCGTTCCTCGACTTCCTCATAAGAATAATGTGGCGGGGGAGTCTGGAAGGGCTCGCGGCGAGACGACGACGCGGCAGCCGCCTGGAGGCGCGCGTTCTCAGCCGTCAGCGCCTGGACCTCCTCCTCCAAGGCCGCCACGCGCGAACGAAGTTGTCCCGCCGTTTCGGCATCCTGCGGGATGAACTGGCAATCAGCCAAGAATCGTGGAAAAGAAAAGACCAAGGGAAAAAGAGAGTTGTGGCTTACCACACCGCCTTGGGCCTTCGCGAGGAGTGACTCGGCATCTGACAGCCTACTCGCTAGACCGGCAGATTTCTCCCGTTCCGCCTCCAGGTTTTCCTCGCTGGCTTTCCATTTTGAATTGATGTAAATAAGGCGGCGAGAGGAACGGTGCGAGAACTCCAAGGCCCGCATCTGATGGTGGCAGGTTCTCAGCACAAGGTCCTTGGTGGACTCGCTTTCAGGCGAAGAGGCGTCTAGGCCACCATAAAGACCGTACCCTATGGCGAAGGCGTGGCCGGAAGGGACCTCTTGCTCTTTCCATGATGGAAGGAGGGTGGAGATGGACACGCGGTTGGCGTCCCGCCCCCACAGCAGAACCGGGTCGCCGACGGCATCGTGAACCAGGGGACCCAAGTTATAATTCATGTGAGAGGAGGGAGCGGGACGGCCAGAGGAGTCACCCTCGCGAGAGGAGGTACGGCACCTGTTCAGGAGCAGCAGCGCGCGGATCAGGGGCAGCAGCGCGCGGGTTGGAAGCAGTAGCGGGCAGGCTGGAAGTAGCAGCAGGTTGGCCAAGAGGCACCGTCTCGCCGATAGGCGAGACGGCCTGGTGATTAGGCGAGGGAGGCGGTGGAGTTTCCCCTAAAGAGATAGGGCTCCCTTGGGGAACCTTCCCCCTATCCTTGGAGATAGCTACGGCTTTCTTCATTTTCTTTTTTGGGGGGCTGGAGCGAGAGGGGACGGTGTCATTTCCGGGACGCTTCGGCGGGACAACCGCCAGGGACTCTCTCGCCGCCTCTGCCGCTGCATTGGCGAGATCAAGACCCTTGGCAGGGTGAATATTGCTCTTATAAGGAGGGGATGTTGGGATAATTCGCTCACCTAAAAGCGAGTGGGTGGGGGTTAGGAAAAAGCGAGACAACAAATAGCCAAGAGAGAGGAATAGAAGAATACCCTCGCCCGGGAGCACTGGGAGAAGCGAGTCGAGGCCTCGCCGCAAGAAGTTGACCTCGAAGTTCTTGCCAGCAAGGTACTCGCACAGCAACTTCTCTGGCCCGCTGACTTGGGGGGTGGCGTAGAAGCTCTCTGGCGGAGAGACCGGCGCGAGAGGGACGCCGCCGAAGTCAGCCCGGTCTCCCCGGATGAAGACGAATCGGGTGAGCCAGTGATGGTTCTTGTTAGGCGTCTCGCATACCTTGAGCCCCTGCCCAGTGAAATACGAGACGCCATCGGCGTTGGCGTGGTAGATGAAAAGCTTGCGGAAGGCCGTCAAGCTGAAACTCGATGCGCTCTCGGCGCATGTAGCAAGCAAACGCAATCAGCACCGAGATGGCGTTGGGATTGAACTGAGCCGGGACAACACCGAAGTACTTGAAGACCTGCTTCACCTCAGGCCAGAGGGGGAGTCGCAACCCCGCCTCAAAGTGCGAGACGGGGAAGGCGAGTTCACCAGGGTAGTATGTGTTGATGCACTCGCCGACCTTGGGGGGCCGCGACTCGATCCCCTCCCCCAGATACTCGCGGGCGAACTTATCATGGTCTTCCCGAGGGAGCCTGCCGAGCGGGAAGTCGTGGTCAGTAAACCTCTTCCCGCAACGGCTGCGCCCCTCGCCCTCCTCCACTTTCTTCTTACCCATCTCCTTTGGCGAACTGGTCCTAGGCGAGACAAAGGAGTTAAGAGGCGAGAATGGCCTAGGCGAGACGAAGGAGTTAAGAGGCGAGAATGGGCCGGCGAGACGGAGAGATCAGAGGGCCAAGACTTGGTTAACGGCGATGGCGGAAAGTGTGGTATCTGGTCCAGGACTAGGCATATTTATAACTGATGCAATGCCAATGATTAAAAAGGCGGGAAAATAAGGGGGAGAGGAAGAGTCGGCGTTTTTCTCTCTCCTATACCTCGAACGGCGCGACCCGTCACAGTCAGCAAAAATTATAAATAAATATCTAGCATAAATTAAAAAGGAGGATTAAAAAAGAAAGAAAATCAAGCCTTAAGAAATATATATATGCGATCAGACATCATCCCGCAGGAGGCCAAACTCCGGCATACTTTGACGAGAATGCCATTATTACAAATCTTGCGAGAAAAAGGAAAAGATGAATAGTAGGACGGACATTCGTCAGTATGGGCGCCACTCCCAGCGGCCGCCGCGTGCTCCCCCGCGAGGAGGCCTACTCCGCGAGTGGAAGGAGCGGATGGTTTGGAGGCCACGCCGCGCGAGACGGAGCTGCATATCGGCCTCATTGATGATGGCCTCAGGGTCGGTGCCGTCGACATCCAGCTCGGCATCGGCTCCAGAAGATAGACGAGCGCACTCGCCCTCCAGCAACTCGATGCGCTTCTCCGCGGCCTGTTTGTCTAAAGTCAAGGAGTGAATGAGGCGCGCGTGCTTCCGGAAGAGCTCAGCCGTCTTCCGCTTCATCTCCACTGGATCTGAGGGATCGCCCAGATAGTCTTCAATCCCGTCTGCAGGAGGAGGCGAGACGGAGAGTTGCTTTGGCTGCTCCTCAATAGGAGAGTTGGCCCGAGAATCTGCGCAAGGAGTGCAGGGACAAGGTGGAAGAGGCACTCGCAGGAGAGAGTGAGAGTAGCGAAGGGGATTCAAAAGGGCGAGGGAAGGTCTCTTACCAAGATGGCGAGAGGTATCGGCAGCCGGGGAGGGGTCGTCCCTCCTCTCGCTGGGAGTAGTTGGAGGAGTAGATGAGGGTAGCGAATCAAGTTCCTCGCAACGGAAGAAGAACCATCTCGCGGACTCTTCGGGGACAGCGGAACCACAAGAGCCCCCTGAAAAAAAGCGTTAGTCAACAAAAGAGCACCCGGTCGCGAAAATAACAGTAGTAATCGCGAGTACCCACCTCTTTTTCCGTGGAAGGCGCACGGGGAGTGGGGGCAGGTTTCAAAGAGGCGCGAGACGAATCTACTGCTGCAAAGAGAAGGGCCCCCAGCCTTCGTCTTTTTCGAGCGAGACGACGGGGCGAGGGGACGACCCAGGGAAGAGGTGAAAGCAGCCACGTTGGCCTTATGTTGCTCTCGCACCAGGGCGAGACGTTCGCGAAAACTTTGACTGTGCGTCATTCTACAAGAACTCGAGGACAGGGAAGAAGAAGAATATGCAGAGCGGGGCATCAGGAGCGCAGGGCAGGAGTCATATATTTATAGACCCCGGTGGGGGCCTCCGAAGATTCCTCATAAATACGTTTTTTAATGCACCTTGAATAACGAGCCTCGGTTGAACATTCTTTTTGAGCTTAGGGTAATCTCAAAAAGAGCGGGGATTGTGTACAACCTCGGGCTCGCGAAGAGCCTCAAGAAGGAAAAAGCGAGACAGGCAAAGGGTACCAAGAGGGCCCACTCGCAAGCAGCGAGATGATGAGCTCCCCAAAGGGCAAAATGCCCGCCTAGAAGCGAGGACCTCCAAGGGCGAGAGGCTCCGGCGAGACGGGCGGCGGGTCCTTCTCGCCGACAGACGCCTTTCCTCTCGCCAGGGGGGGAGAGTTTTTTTACTCTTTCCTATCAAAGCAGGGGGTTTTTACTCTTCTACCCCGGGTATTTTTACCCTTTTATCCTTGGTGGACTGTGTATAGCTCCTCAGAACAGCGGAGTTTGGCTGTTGCAGATCCAGCCAAGGGTACCCCAGTAATTTCAGGCCGGAGCAGTTTTGTTATTTGCAGTTCAGATTCTGAAATCTATAAATAAGCCCATAGGGTTCTTCAGAAGGGGACCTTTTCTTGGAGACTCTTGAGAGGATTCTTTCGGCACCGCCTTCTGAGGAACTCCAAGCCCAGCCTTTGGCTTTGGAGGGGAAGCTCTCTGTGACCTTCCGGGTAAGCGGTGGGACCTCCCTGCTGCGGCTTAGGGCCAGTTTTCTAATCCTTCACGACCGGTCGGAGGTCGGAGTTCGGGCCAAGTAGGAGTCGGCTACGCCCCTATTTTGTGAACATTTGTCGGAGTCAAAATTTGGCTTCAAACATGAATATACTCAACAATGCTCAAAAATTGTGTTTTATGATCGTGACATGGAGAAAGATATGTGATAGAAAATGTGTAGAATGATAAGTGGTGAGATTCAATTAATTGTATACCTTTATTCATCGCTCTTATTTAGGATATGATATGTTTTTGTGACACTTTATTTTCATTTAATATATGATATAATATGTGAGATATATTATGAAAAAAATGAAAAAGACGTGAATGCCACATTTCTTCACATTTTTTTGTACCTATATTTAAATAATTTAAAACGTATCTTGTATCTGAGGTTTTTTAAATCATGTTTCTCATATTTGTATCGTAACGTATCTCGTATTTCATCCCCATCTTCGTGCAGCATGATCGGCCACAAACTAGTGTTAGAGTAGTAGTTTAGATTCACTTGTTGAAAATTTAGAAGGGTAGGTAAACTTAGTACATTGTAGATGGAGAATTATTAAAAAAAGGGGCAAGATGATAGTAAAAATTAAAGTTAGATGTGAGTTCAAAGACGATGAACTCAGCTTTTAGGGGGGGGGGGGATAGATCGCCATCGAAGTCCTTATGCAGAGAGTTAGACTACTTACATTTAATAATAAACACTTCTTCTTAGAGTTAGAACTACCATGTAGACTACCTAGGTTGAAGAAAGCAATTGTTAATATAAGATTTATAAAATCATAATATTATAAAATCATATGCTAAAAATAAGATAAATTATTTAAGATTTACATAGAGATTCGATGGTATGTATAAGATTTAGGCCAGTCATTCTATGAAAATATAAGCTACCTTGGTAGAAGAAAGTAAATTTTAATGCCATAATAACAACAACAACACTCAAGCCTTTATCCCACTATAATGGGGTCTGCTATATGGATCCTTTGTCGCTATTGTGCCCTACCTTTAGTCATAATCTCACTAATGCCAAAGTACACAATGTCTTTCCCTATTGTTTCATTCCAAGTTTTTATTGGTGTGCCCCTCCCCCATTTTAACATGCCTAGTGACCAAACTCTCACAATGCCTAACAGGTGTCTCTAATGGTCTCATTTGTACGTGTCAGAACCATCTTAGTCAAGCTTCTTGCAACTTCTCTACAATTGGTGTCACTCCTAGTCTTATCCCCGCTACATTCAATGCCATGATATTTTGTAAAAATCATATGCTGAATATATGATAAATTATCCAAAATTTATATTGAGATTAGATGATGTAGGGTTCAGTGAGTCATCTTATGAACATATATAATTATTTATGGTTGGACACATGTCATGCAAATGATTTTTGGGGTCGTTTTGAATTTAGCGGTTTTTATATATCCAATAATAAACAATTATATCTAGATGATTAGATAACCAAATCGTCAAACGATTTGGGCGGAGGCGTTGTCTTGGGTTCTTCTATGTTGGCTTGAAAAATGATTTGTAAAGTGATTTCTAGTATTAAACGGTGATATTATCCCATGTTGATGCCTTTCTTTTGCCTTGCTGAAGTTTTATTTTTGGTGTGTATTTAGTATTATGGTTGTGATTGTTGAAAGGTGCTATGATGCATGTCATATACATAACAGATAATGATAATGAATGATGTGATGTATGCATGCCGGCATGAGTAGATCATGGTATGATAAGGTTGACCCCACATCCGAGGATGTGTATCCCTCTTCCTGTCACTTTCATTAGAAAGGGAACCCTTATTTGGAGGATGGAGGGCTATGTAATTAGAAGTTGAGCCGCACCACTGTAGGATGTAGGTATGGGGTTGTCTAGGAGTTCTATTGACTTCCCTTATACTGATAGAGTTTGTCAGGACTGCCACTTTCATAAGGTATGTCTCTTCCACGATTGTTTTACCGTCCGGGACCAATCAAATGCAAGCATTTGGTGGGGCTCATAGGCGTGCAAACCTGTGCATCATGAGCCCCACAGATTGCTTGGATTCGATTGGTCCTGGACAGTGTTCGGGCCCGGACCTAAGAATTGTTCCTCTTCCACAAGGTACCATAATGCTATCTCAAAATACATCACTTTCAGATATGACCCTACTTTCGTAGGGCTTATTGAAATGTCCGTCATATGATACATTGGAGTTATCTAGTAGGCCAACTAGACACCTCAAGAAGGTGGTAGCATATTGCACCCTCTTATTTTTGAAATTATAAAAACCTCCCATATAAGTTTACATTTCATAACATCCATTCACAAAGATACCTCATTGGAGTAAATTTTCAGGTGATTTTTTGTGCGTATTGAGGTTATGAAATGTAAACTAACACGAGAGACTTTTGTAATTTCAAAATTATAAGAGTGGCACAACTTATAATTTAGCAAACCTAGAGGGGAGGTCCCGGTAAATGCAATACACACTATGCTTATTAATCACTCACTTGTTGTCCTTCCATATTATATTATTTTAGTTTTTCTTGCATTTCATATTATGTCGTTTTTAATATAGGCAATAACTATATGTAGGTTGTAAAGTTTTATAAAACGGAAAGGTCGCAGAAACACTCAATCAACCAGACCAAATAAATCAGTAGTAACCAGAAGAACAAGAGCCAAAATTGTATTAACAATGTTCTTTACAAGGCGAGATATATATTGAGAGACATGATTTTGCAATGCACTCGATGAAAACTACAAAAAAATAGACAAATACAAAATTGATGGACAGAGCACTGTATGTAACCGTCTAGCCGCCTATCCGCTCGGGTAACCGCAAAGCGGCGCGAACTGCTTTATTGACTGTTGAAGAAAGAACCCTGCCCACACTTCTTGGTCTCCTGATCACAAGGTCGCCTAACCGTAGAAGTCGACCTACTATTAACCGCCGATTTCTATCCTCTTAACCGTACTGCCTCCCCTGACTTCACTGTCAGAACCAGTTGTCTGGTTGCTCTGTCCTAACAACACAACAATAGATCAAGTCACCTCTCCTTGCCGCACGGTTAAAAAAACTTAAGCGCCGAGTTTAACTCAAAATACAGTTCTTACAGTTCCCGTTATTTATGACGAGGCCATCACCCCTATTTATAGGCGGGCAGACGGATGTCGTCACCCCCCAGGGGGATAGGATAACCGTCAGTGACGTGTCTTCTAGCAGCACCGGTCCGCCCAACATGTAGACTGCCAACACCAGACCGCGCGCGGTTTACACCACCAGTTTGCACAGCTATGCGAACAACTCCCTCAGTCTGCGTGGACTTATGTAGCCAAACAGACAACCACGCGACTTGAAACCCAACTGCGCCAACGCTGGTCTGCCGGTCTCCGCGGTCTCCCAATCTAGACCGCGTAGTCCGCGATTAGCTAAAACTAACCGCTCGGTTAACACCCCGGGGAGCTTGCCGAGACAGACTGCTAGAAGAAGGATGACCATGGAACAAGCCATTTGCTAATGCCTATCCGCGCAAGCCGTGCGGTCTCGACGATCGGTGCGGTCTGCACCTTTCTAACCGACTTTCAACTTCAACATTTTTAACACACGCTGACTTTGTCTGTGTGCAGACCGCACAATTTCATAATGGTTATGTGCAGGTCAAGGTCTATACGGGTTCACAACTTCCTATGATTTTTTAGTTTGATCTGCATTTATACTTGACCTGCACGTCGTCGAAAATGACCTGCATATAACATCACGCGAAATATATCATGCAGATGCGATGAAATTTACTCATCCTATTCATGCTTGCTTATAGTTCGAGAGAATACATTGCTTTTTTTCTTAGTCTGTTGTTCTGTGTGTGATTGTTGGTGTAATAAATGCATGAGTCATGCATGATATTTGATGGATAATCTCCTCTTTTGATTACATGATCTCCATTTACAGTAATAAAAGCCCCATTCATTGTCCTCATCAAGTACTACACAATCCTGAATATAAATGTGATTTCGCAAGCAAATAAAACCTGCGAATGGATGGTATTGCCCAGAGATCGTCTTCTTCCCCATGAGCTTTTTTTGCCATTTTTTGTGCCCGTATCTCCTGTAGTTGCGGCTCTCTGTTATCAGCTATGCACTTGAATCACAATAGGAATCATCAATCAGACTTATTCACTTGTTTCGCTTAAACCGTTGTCTCACGAGTGATGATTTGAACAGAATGTCATACCTATGCTTAAGCATTCGCAAAATTTGACAAGATATTTAGCGACAAATCCCCGCCCATTTTCTCATAATTCTACGGAGAGCAGATGAAGTTCATGACCGGCGTGGTTTTCATTGTTGCGTGTGTTGCTGCATGAACTATTTGTTTTTTTGCTGCATGTTGAACAAACATGGAAGCATGGCTAGAGCTCCTTCGTCTTATAATCTTCTTCTATTTGTGAAGATTTGCAAGTTTATTTCATATTCTTGGATTACCAAAAGACTGATTTGCCCCCATCAACTTCATAATCTATGCTTATTGTTAATTTTTTTTTTTAAAAAAGCACGCCACATGCGGCATGAAACCCTAAATGGTAGAGCAAACCTGCACGGTGAATATCAAAGTTATCTGCAAGCAATAGTACTACAGAAAGCTACCAAAAAAATATGCTCTGTGAATTCATAAGTCCCACACACTTTCAGCTGGTCACTGGATCCAATTATTGAATTAGGCTTCGTTTGGGGAGACTTATTTTCACTGGTCAAGCGATTACGGTCGCATGCATCCCCCCCCCCCCCCCCTCCCCAAACAGAGCTTTCAGGTTTTTTCCGCTCTGTTAACTTTGGATAAAAACACCACCGTGATAAAATATATGTTTGGCATGATAATGATTATGACCATTATACATAAAAGCAGATGAAGCTCCTTAGATGAGGTCTTGGGTGTTCAAGAACGATGGTTCATAACTACATCATTCATGACCGTCACCACCGTACCAAATTTGAATTTGAGGATCGGATCAGAGATCTAATCGGAACAAGGAGAGGTTCAACGCTGAACTAGTCCGACTAGTTTGAATTGTAATAATCTAATTATATAAAATGTATTTTAGTATTATTAGATTTTTATTGTCTCACATATAAAATAAAACACATTCAATTGTAATATACAAAATATCTCCATTATGAAATATATCATTAAACTTATCTAAATATTAAATACATGTTATAATATTTTTAAATTTTAAGGCTCTATTTGATTGGGCGTTTCACGGCTTCATTTTGGGCAAATGCCGCCGGAAGGAGGGTAAACAAATGAACCTCCGGCGGCCTTTGCTCCGTTTTCACCCGCTCGCCTTGAGAAACGCTTCAAAAAAGCTCCGTTTGGAGCAACCACCTCTCCCATTCGTTTCGAACACTTCGTTTCCACCCGCCGGATCGACCCGCCACCGCCGAACTAAATGAAGCCTAAATCTAATATTTTTATTTTGAGTAAACTATAAAGATGTAAAATATAAAATTAAATATAATTTCATAAATATAAAAATTTAAATTATAAATTATATCATAAATATAATAATATTTATATATATATAATATATATATATATATATATATATATATATATATATTTGGAATCAAGTTTCGCCCGGCCCTGACGGGTTTCGCCCGTGTTTCATGCGACGTTACAGGTTGTGCTCATATCAAGACGGGATGTGCACTGTGCACACAACATATACATATGAGTATTCAAAATGACTAAAAAAAATAATTTCTCAAACTCTTTTTCTCTCGTACTTTCTCTACAATTAGAGAAAATAGAGGTGGGTTGGAGATACTCTTAGCCCACTCTCTCTCTCTCTCTCTCTCTCTCTTTCTCTCTCTATCTTTGTTTCTCTCTTTGAACATGAGTCATATTTAGCTATTTGTAACTCAAATATCATTAATATTTAAATATATTTTCCCAAATAAAAATCTCTATTTGTGCCCCCTTTCTTCTGCCTCTCTGAGAAAAATCAGGAGAAATTCCGTCTAAATCCGAGTCCGACGGCCCGCTCGCCCCTTCCGCCCGGCAGACGTGCCTCGCCCTGCTCCCTTCACCCCGCACGACCTGTTCTCTTACACCGGCGACCTCCCTATTCACGCAGCTGCAAAAATGACGCGGTTGTATCCCCGACGGAAGCGGCCGGATGAAGGGAGCCGCAACGCGGGGAGAATTCCGAGGGAGTGGGGCAGAAATGCGGATTTGGGGGAATCTGGCGGCGGAGAGGTATCTCATGGCGGGGACGAGATGGGCGATTAGGTTTTGATCGCCGGAGGCCATGATATCGTTTCCTATAGCGATTAGTGATATGTTGGTGGCCGGATAGAAGGGGGAAATATTAGCGGCGACCCACGCACAGGCTCCAGGGAGGCGAGAGAGGGAGGGGATGTCGCCATTTGGGGCTGTTATGAAAAGGGAGATGCCGGAGCCGGCGAAGGAGCGGTGGATATCAGGTTTGTAGTCGAATATCTTCATGTCGAATTTGGTTCGGATCTGAATCCGATTTTTTTGAATTGTTTCTTTCCAAAACCTTGACCCCTAAATGAAGGAGAAAAAAAAGGAATGGTTTTTATCCTGTTTTGATTTCTCCCCCGAGTTGCTAAAATTGGAGAAAGAAAATGATTTCCTTTTGGAGGTCTGTACATTTGGATGAAATCATTAAAACCACCTTATATATTATTTACCTTTCACGTTGGAGAAGTAGTAACCGTTTGGGGAGAAGAACCGCCGCCCCTGGTAGCATTGGAGAACGGGAGCCGCCGCCGCCGCCGCTATCTCACTCTTGGTTCCGCAAGGGGTGGGAGACCCCTGTTGAATGCCACTGGTGGTTGCAGTTGGTGCAACACCGAGCGATGGCGGCGAAGCATTTCTCTTGTGAGGGACTCTCGACGACCACCTCCGCCGGTTTGGAGGAAATAGCCACCGGTCTTGGAGGAGAGGATCTCTACCGGTCTTGGAGTAGATGAGGCGGTGCGGGCGTGGCGGCGAAGCTTGCGGTGGTGCAGTGGCCTTGACGGAGTTTCTCTCCGGCGATGCGGATATGGTGGCGAAGGCTTGCGGGAGTGCAGTGGCCTTGATGGTGTTTTTCTCCGGTGGTGCGGCTTGGCGTCGATGGCATGCGTGAGTGCAGTTGGCCTCGACGGTGCTTCTCCGGTGATGGCGGGTGGTTTGGTCGTCATCGGACGACGAAGGTTCTCGGTGAATCTTGTGCGTCCGCTATGCTAACGGATTGCAGTCCAGATAACTCTCTCTCCCGCGGATCGAGCGAGTCCGGCTCTCCGCGGTGTTTTCTGTAACGGACGTCGGTACATTTCTTCATGTATTATTATTGCAGTTACATTAATTTTGTATGCAGTGGTTTGTTCAGATTTATATGTTCTTGTACACCCTATAAATATTTGATTGCGCCTTGGGGATAGTTTCCACGGTATATCCCAACAAGTGGTATTAGAGCCAGGTTCGTAGGCGACTGATTGAACGTTCGAGGAATGATTTGACTGCGATGGGCGACGACTAGGTCCGCTCCCCATCTTTTCAAATCTGACCTCTGAATTAATCAGGTCTCCTAGTCGTGTCGTAAGACAACCATGACAGGAAAGAACGAGAATTTGAATAGTGTTTTTGAAGAAGTGTGACAGTGGCGGATTTGACATATGACAGATGGTACTGCATGAGAATGTCATGATAACCGCAGATATGTTACAAGGAGAAGATTATCTGTGGGAACACGATGTGTGTTCAGACGGTTTTTGTGTCAGTTAGAGGCAGCTGGTGCAGAGACAGAGGAAGAAGTGAAGACCCGTTTCACTTCTTACCTCGCTCACTTTTTTACCCGACCTTAGTGACGATGCTCTTGTATGAGAAGGATACGGTGGAGTTGTTGGAGGTCACGATCGCAGTGCTATCCAGACAGATGTTAGTGAGTCCTACTCCTGATGGCGGTCACATCTTGGCAGCAGCGGATGGGTAAGGTGAGGCAGTTTGGCAAGGGATTGAGTGGAGCACGATCTCAATCCGGGCAAAGGAGGGTATGATATTTTACCAGTGCAGTCACACAGGAGATCGAGTTCGCAGCGTGCGAAAGGGTCTTGATACCAGGGTGACAGCTGGGTCAGGGTGCAGAGTGATGAGGTCCTCACCATCACTGAGAGTCCGTGCGACTCTGACAGCTAGATGTTTTACATCACTGAGCGGATTGGATTCAGGTGGCTACAGTTGGGTGGCCTGAGGTGGAGTCCTGATGGTGGAGTGAGGATGTACCATGCTCAGGAGAGCTGTGTAGTGCGGTAGTTTGTACCGGCTGATGGGGATCACGACGTGTGGTGGTGTGCCCATGATTTCTGAGGCCGATAAGGTGGATTGTCGTGGTGGTGCAGAGGATCGTCCTTCTGGGACTCGGGTTATGCGAGTCAGTTTCTATGATCACGATGCGACGACATTCACGGGTTGAGCCAGAGCAGAGTTGAGTCGACTGCAGCAAGTCAGTTGATGCCTCAGACTGAGGCGGTGCTACATGCATAGTTGCTTGATGCAGTTGTTGTCGTGTGCAGTCAGTGCTTTGTGCAGATGGTGGATCCGGATCCCGAACCAAGGTGGTGATTGTCGAATTTGGTTCGGATCTGAATCCGATTTTTTTGAATTGTTTCTTTCCAAAACCTTGGCCCCTAAATGAAGGAGAAAAAAAAGGAATGATTTTTTATTCTGTTTTGATTTCTCCCCTGAGTTGCTAAAATTGGAGAAAGAAAATGATTTTCTTTTAGAAGCATGTACATTTGGATGAAATCATTAAAACCACCTTATATATTTTTTACCTTTCACGTTGGAGAAGTAGTAACCATTTGGGGAGAAGAACCACCGCCCCTGGTAGCGTTGGAGAGAGGAACCGCCGCCGCCGCCGCTATCTCACTCTTGGTTCCGCAAGGGGTGGGAGACCCCTGTTGGATGCCGCCGGTGTTTGCAGTTGGGGCAACACCGTGCGATGACGGCGAAGCATTTCTCTTGTGAGGGACTCTCGACGTATCCACCGGCTTTGGAGGAAATAGCCACCGGTCTTGGAGAAGAGGATCTCTACCGGTCTTGGAGTAGATGAGGCGGAGCGAGCGTGGCGGTGAAGGCTTGCGGTGGTGCAGTGACCTTGACGGAGTTTCTCTCCGGCGATGCGGACATGGCAGCGAAGGCTTGCGGGAGCGCAGTGGCCTTGATGGTGTTTTTCTCCGGTGGTGCGGCTTGGCGTCGATGTCATGCGTGAGTGCAATTGGCCTCGACGGTGTTTCTCCGGTGATGGCGGGTGGTTTGGTCGTCATCGGACGACGAAGGTTCTCGGTGAATCTTGTGCGTCCGCTGTGCTAGCGGATTGCAGTCCAGATAACTCTCTCTCCCGCGGATCGAGCGAGTCCGGCTCTCCGCGATGTTTTCTGTAACGGACGTCGGTACATTTTTTCATGTATTATTATTGCAGTTTCATTAATTTTGTATGCAGTGGTTTGTTCAGATTTATATGTTCTTGTACACCCTATAAATATTTGGTTGCGCCTTGGGGATAGTTTCCGCGGTATATCCCAACACTTCACGCGATCTATGTAGGTTTTGGATTTGAGGAACGATGCTACTTGGGATGGTGGCGGTAAGTTGTCGGCCAAGGTGCCGTAGTTTACGCCGATGGAGAGGATAGATGAAGGGAAGGAGAGAAGGGCGAGGAGGATGAAAGCGGGGATGGATGGCTGGAAATTAGGAGCAGTTAGGGTTCCGGCCATGGTTGAGAAGGAATAGAGGGAGAGAAACACAGGTGATGTGTAGATTTTAAATGTGCGGGAGAGGTGAAGAGGCAAAGAACAGAACAAAATAGAAGAGGCGGAGAACGAACTTGAATGCGCCGATGCTCGATTTTCCCATTAATTTTAAAAATTTTATTTTGTGAGATACGAATATGATCTGTGAATATCAATTCCTATTAGATTATGACACCTCATCGCGCCCGGATCGTTAGGATCGCGCCATGTCACCTATCCGTGAGAATCTCATTTCCTAATCAAGGCTAAAACCACATTTAGGAAGATTATTAAGGGAGATAATTCTCCAGGCTGGCTTTCCCCCTTTGTGCTCGCCTAACATGGCAAGGTCGGCCCTCTCTAAAGTTATAAAATGGAGGAGGGAGGCAGTGATCTCTATCCCTAACCTACAACAATCCAGAGAGAAGTTCTTAGCCACCCACCGTTCCCATCCCGACGGCAAGATCGATTTCGGCTTATGGCAAAAGCGGATCAAGGCGGTTCTCATTCAGCAAGGTCTCTACAAGGCGCTCCTCGGCAAGGAGAAGTCCGGAAAGAAGGATGACGAATGGGAAGAACTGGATCTGAAGGCCAACAACACGATTCAGTTGAGTCTAGCCGATGAAGTGATGTACAACGTAGTTGACGCCGAGACTACAGAAGAACAATGGAAGAAGCTGGAGGATCTATACATGTCGAAGTCTCTCACTAATAAGCTTTACGTGAAGAGACAGTTGTATAGCCTGAGGATGTCCGAGAGCAATCAGCTGTTGGAGCACATGAACGTGTTCAACAAGCTTATCTCCCAGCTACGGAGCATGGACGTGAAGGTTGAAGAAGAAGATCAAGCTCTTCTGTTATTGTCCTCTCTACCTAAGTCATATGACCATCTAGTCACCACCATCCTCTATGAAAAAGACACCCTCAAGATGGAGGAGGTGATGACAACGTTGCTCTCGAATGAAACGAGGAGCAAATCTGGTCCTAGCACTAGTGAGGGTTTGTTCATTAAGAGCAGCAAACTAGCCCGAGGTAGATAAAGGGATAGGGGCAAGAAGGAGAATTGTTCTAGGTCCAAATCCAGGAGCAAGGATAACAAGTGCCACTACTGCAAGGAGGAGGGACACTGGAAGATCAACTGCCCGAAGAGGAAGCTGAAGGGGAAAGACAAAGAGACACAGCAGGCGGCCGTGGCTTCAGACCTAGATAGCGATGCTGACGTCCTACATGTCTCACCCAGTCTTGATACTGCTAACGCATAGATCATGGACACCAGATGCTCATATCACATGTGTCCTCACAAGGAGTGGTTCACCACATTCAGGGAGTGCGACGGCGGTCGAGTATTGATGGGAAACGACTCAGAGTGCAGAACACTGGGAATTGAGAGCGTTAGAATCAAGATGTTCGACGGGACGATTAGGACTCTCACTGACGTTAGATATGTGTCTGATCTAAGGAAGAGTCTGATATCCCTAGGAACTTTGGAGGCGACCGGATGCTCCTACACCGGCGAAGGCGGATATCTGAAGGTCAAGAGAGGCGCTCTGGCGGTTATGAAAGGAGAGCGCTCTGGTACTCTCTATAAATTGATCGGCACCCCAATTGCCGGTGATGCAGCAGTTGCTGCAACATCAGATGAGGACTCATCTCTGCTGTGGCATGCCAGGCTTGGCCATATGAGCGAGAGAGGACTGCTGGAGCTTCATAAGAAGGGCCTAGTGAAGGGGGTCAAGATGTGCAAGTTAGACTTCTACAAGACCTGCGTTCTCGGAAAGCAACACAAAGTGAAGTTTGTGACGTCGAGCAAGCGGAGTAAGCATGTACTGAAATATATTCACTCAGATGTCTGGGGGCCTGCCCCAGAACCTTTGCTTGGAGGAGCTAAGTACTTCGTGACCTTTATTGATGACTTCTCGAGAAAAGTCTGGATTTATATTCTGAAGAACAAATATGAAGACTTCGAGAAATTCAAAATATGGAAGACTAAGGTGGAGAAGTAGATCGGGAAGAAGGTAAAGTACCTCAGATCCGACAACGGAGACGAGTACACCTCAGCCGAGTTTCAGACTTACTGTGATCAGGAGGGCATCACTCGCCACCTTACTATCCCCGGTACACCCCAGTAGAACGACGTCGCAGAAAGGATGAACGGGACGCTGTTAGAGAGAGCTCGGTGCATGCGTCTGTTCGCCGGCCTACCAAAGTCCTTCTGGGCCGAAGCTATTAACACGACGTGCTATCTAGTGAATCGATCCCCATCAATGTCACTGAATCTGAAATCGCCACAGGAGGTCTGGTTAGGCAAGCCGGTCGATTATTCTGATATCCACATATTCGGTTGTCCTGTGTACACCCTAGTGCAAGACTCAGAAAGAACAAAGCTGGATGTTAAGTCCAAGAAATGCATCTATCTGGGCAGAAAGGCCGGCACGAAGGGATTCAAGCTATGGAACCCTGACACGAAGAAGGTGGAGGTCAGACACGATGTTATTTTCGATGAGGCTTCTATGCTGAAGAAGTCTCAGTCTCTGTCCAAAGAAATGGTGAAGACTCCAGTCACACCCCTGGAGGTGGAGCTGGAGAGGAGTGACCAGACTAACGACCATGGTGATTCCTCCGACACAGAGTATGCTGATGCTGCGCAACCTACTAAAGAGGAGTCGTACTCCATTGCCAGAGAAAGGGCGAGGAGAGAGGTCAGACTGCCTCTCATGCTACAGGACACTGTAGCATATGCTTTTCAAGTGATCTCCTCTGAACCTCGGTCTTACCAAGAAGCTATGAAGAGCAGTGACCGCTCTCAGTGGAAAGCTGCGATGAATGAGGAAATGAACTCACTTCGAAAGAACCAGACTTGGGAACTGCTTAGCCTACCGAAAGGAGCTAAGGCAATCAGCTCCAAGTGGGTATTTAGGAAGGAGTCCACTTCCGGGAAGGACCAGTGGAGATACAAGGCGAGATTCATGGCTAAGGGATTCACACAGAAAAAAGGAGTTGATTTCGACGAAATCTTCTCACCCGTAGTAAAACATTGTTCCATACGGGTGCTACTTGTTATAGTAGCGTTGTGAGACTTGGAGTTGGAGCAAATGGACGTGAAGATAGCCTTTCTTCACGATAACTTAGAAGAGGAGATCTACATTCTGCAGCCTGAAGGGTTCATTGAACCAGGCAACGAGAAAAAGGTGTGCAAGTTAAGAAGATCCATTTACAGTTTAAAGCAGGCTCCGAGAATGTGGAACAAGAGGTTCGACATGTTCATGGTCTCCCAGGGTTTCAGCAGAAGCCAGTACGACAGCTGCGTCTACCACAAGTTCCTGGCGAATGGCGACATTCTGATTCTGATGTTATATGTCGACAATATGCTGATAGCTTGCAAATCAGCTCGGGAGATTCAATTACTAAAGCAGAAACTACATGCTGAGTTTGAAATGAAGGATCTGAGTCACGCACAAAAAATTCTTAGAATGGAAATCAAGCGGGACAGAAAGCGAGGCATGCTCTGGCTTTCTCAGGCAGGTTATATTCAAAAGGTGCTGGAGAAGTTCAGTATGATGGAGTCTAAACCTGTTACCACTCCTCTCGGGCAACAGTTTAGACTGTCGTCACAGCAGTGTCCAGACACCGAGGAGGAACGCCAAAAGATGCTCAAGGTGCCGTACGCTAGTACGGTAGGATGTTTGATGTACGTTATGATCTGTACGAGACCAGATATAACTCATGCTGTGAGCATTGTCAGCATGTATATGGGGAATCCGGTGCGACAACATTGGGAAGCCGTCAAGTGGATTCTAAGGTACTTGAGAGGAACCCCAAACGTCGGATTAATATTTCAGAAGAGCCAGGATGTCCGTACGCTAGAGGGCTACGTTGACTCTGACTACGCCGGTGACCTCGATAGAAGAAGATCTACTTCTGGGTACATCTTCCTTCTAGGTGGAGGTCTCATCAGTTGGAAAGCCACTCTCCAGGACATCGTGACTCTATCTACGACGGAGGCAGATATATTGCTGCAGTGGAAGCTGCCAAAGGAAGCCATCTGGCTAAAAGGTCTCGCCAAAGAACTTAGGATTTCTCAGGAGGCGGTGAAGCTGCACTGTGATAGTCAGAGTGCGATTTGTCTGGCCAAAGACCCGGTCTATCACGCCAGGACAAAACACATCGATGCGCGCTACCACAAGTTGAGAGAGTTCGTTGCTGGCGGAGACATTCAGCTACTGAAGGTGCCCACAGAGGACAATGTTGCAGACATGCTGACCAAACCAGTAACAGGAGTCAAGTTCAAGCACTGTCTTGACTTGGCTCATATTGGTGCATGCTGATTGGGGCGACCCCAGAGAGAGGGGGTAGTTCGTCGGAGGGAGGAGATCCAAGTTTCAGGTGGAGTCTGTCGCGTGAGGCGTCAAGATGGAGATTGTTAGATTATGACACCTCATCGCGCCCAGATCGTTAAGATCGTGCCATGTCACCTATCAGTGGGAATCTCATTTCCTAATCAAGGCTAAAACCACATTTAGGAAGATTATTAAGGGAGATAATTCTCCAGGCTGGCTTTCCCCCTTTTTGCTCGCCAAACATGGCAAGACCGACCCTCTCTAAAGTTATAAAATGGAGGGAGGCAGTGATCTCTATCCATAACCTACAGCAATCCAGAGAGAAGTTCTTAGCCACCCATCGTTCCCATCCCGGCGGTATCAGGCGGCGACGGCGGTAGCAGGCGCGCAAGGTGCGGCGACTCCAGGCGGAGCTAACGGAAGCGGCATCCGGTCGAATCCAGTCGGATCGACATTCAGGCTGGCTTCCTGCAGTGGTTCCAGACGACGGTGGTGATCTCAGGCGGTGCGGCGGCATCGGACGGCCGATCCAGGCGAGATCGGCTTCAGGCGTGCAGACCAGGCGGTGATCCAGGCGAAGAAGGAGAACAGTACCACTGTCGCCTGGCGACATCACTATCGCTCGGGGATAGTCCGTTTTCAGCCTTTTCGGTTTTCTCTTCATTGCTCGACCTTTACGGTCTCTGTTGTAATCTGTATCTCCATACCTTATAGTGGATCTCTTCCGGCGCGCTCTCCCCGTGGATGTAGGAGCTTCTCTCCGAACCACGTAAATTTCTGTTTGTCGTCTGTGTGCTTGGAATCTCGCTCTATTATTTTATTTTGCGCGATTGTATTTGTTCGATTTAATTCTGTTGCGCTACCGCGGTACTCGGCACGATTGCATTACAAATTCTCTCTTTTTTTAAGTGAAATAAAATCGATCATTGGATTGGATTACTTTCAATAATTTTCTCTGAAAAAAAACAGAGAAAGCAGAGTGATCACGCGAACCGAGAGCTTTTCAGTTCTTCCCTGCTCCGGCTTTTTCTTTTTTTCCCTCTTTTTTTTGGACCATCTAAGAAATTTTCAATTGGGTAGGCTGTACGATCCGGTCGTCTTCCTTGGGCTGCCTGTGCTGCTTTTGAGATAAGGTAAAGATTTGCCCGTGAGCAGATAAATTTCTATTTGTGTTTTTGCAGTTCTCAATGTGTTTAAATCTAAATCTGAGGGTAGGCTTCTTATTACTGTCTCTTTCATCTACCTGTCCTTTGGGCTTAGAACAGCGTGTGATCTCTGTGGTGTTTCGCTGTTCTGAAAACTGTCAGCAATGGCTTCCCTTTTCTACTCTCATTTGATAAATTTGTAGTTTTTTTAGCATCTTGTGTGGTTCAGGAAAGCAAAAAGCATTCCTTTAGTTGTTCTTTTAAAATGAGATTCTTCCTTTGATGGTGCTGCACTTCCTTTAGTTCTTGTTCGAGATGCTTACTAGTTGCAGTTCCTTTAACTTCACTTTTTTTTTGGTTTGTTGATGAGTGGTGCGGCTGATATGATTTATGCTCTGTTTTCTTCTATAGAAATTTAAGGTGCCATGGCGGTGAGCACTTTAGGTCCTGGTTTTTTGTTTTCGTGTGATGGATTCAATGGGGATTTGAAGACTTGTAGCAGCTCTCTTCTACACCGTGGAGAAACCTCAAGCAGAAAGGCAAAGCATCCTGCAGGTTTTTTGTACTTTTTATAAGTTTTTCTGGAATGAAGAGTAAAACCCCTGTTGCTTTTCGATTCCTTCTCTGCTTCCTCCTCCTCTGCAAAATCCCCAAAACTTCATCTTCCGCACCACCGCCGCCTGATGTAACATTCTCCCACTCCCCAAGTTCTTCGCCACCGTACAATCACCTTCCATCCTCAACACATGCCAACCTCAGGCGAATCCTTCTAGGCATTTTATTTGGCTGCATCACTGGTGCTTTTGCTTCCATTATCTTCCTCTTCTCCATCCGGCTGTTCCTCTTCTTCACCAACCGCACCCCAATTCTCAAAGGCCCGGTCATCTTCTACCCCAAAATCTCTCCCAAAACTCTGAAAGTGAACTTTTCCGGCAATCCCGATCCTTCACAAGTGCTTGGTTCTATCCCCAACGGGAAATACTACTTCAAACTACAACTGAACAGCGAGCTCACAGTTGCAGTGAAGGTGCTTCAAACCAGTTACTCTTCTGGTTCCCCAGGACCAAATTCCAACTCATGGAAGAGAAAGGTTCAGAGAGAGCTGGAATTGCTTGCGAAGGTCAGCCATCGGAACGTGATGAGCTTGAGGGCTTATGTAAGAGACCACGATCGGTTCTCCTTAGTGTATGATTTCATTCCTAATGGAAGCTTGGATGATGCCATGAAGAGGGTGAGATTGAATCAGCTGAGGTTGGGATGGGAATTTAGGCATAGAATCGCAGTGGGGATGGTGAAGGGATTGAAGTATCTGCACTTCGAATGCATCCCCAGAATCTTACATTACAATTTGAAACCCACAAATGTGTTGCTGGATGAAGATTTCGACACAAAGCTGGGGGATTGCGGATTGACGAGGCTGGTAATGGCCGCCGTCGATGCTTCAATCTCTTCCTGTTATGTTGCTCCGGAGTGTTTTCAGAGTTGCAGGTAATGTTCTGAGCCCCATTCTTTACTCTTTTTCACCATGCAAGTATTATTGTATAAATGCAATTTTGTAACTTTTTCATCGCTTCTTCTTCTTCCCATAATCTTAAACCGAGTTTCTGACTGCAATTTTCATTATTGAATCTAAAACTGAGTTTTTCCCCTGTTCTAACCGTAGGAGGAATTTTGTCTGTATCTTTTTTTTAATCAAATTGTTAGTTGATCTGCTGCAATCAGCACTGATTTAATCGAAGATTCATCTGCAGAAGTAGATTCTTGGCCATCTGTTTTTTTACACGAGAAGGTTTTAAGAGAGTCATTGCTAATGAAATATGCTCTGTTTAATGTGGCAGGTACACAGATAAGAGCGACATATATAGTTTTGGAGTGATTTTGAGCATGCTGTTGACGGGGAGAGATCCCTGCGATTCGTTCTTTAGGGAGGAGGCGGGGAGGGGAGGCCTTGTGCCTTGGCTGAGGCACCTGCAGCAGGTTGGGGAGGCAAGAGAAGCCCTGGACAAGGGAATTGTAGGAGAAGGAGAGGAGGAGGAGATGCTAATGGCCGTGAGGATAGCCCTTGTTTGCCTCTCCGACTTGCCGGCAGACCGCCCTTCCAGCGACGAGCTGGAGGCCATGCTCACACAGCTCCACAGCTTCTGAGGAAGATCCTCTGTTCTGCCATTGATGCCTCTATCATCATCTTCTAAGTTTGCTGCTGCGAGCCAAAGGAATGTCTGTTGATTCATGATTGTAAAATTCTTTTGATCTCTTAGCATTTTGATTCCAATTGTTGTGGACATGGTGAATTGGGATCCTCTCTACTGTTCTTTTGAATTGGATTCTTTTCTTCTTTTCAAAATGAAATATTTTTTTCATTCTTCACCGAAAAAATCTGAGGAGTCTAAAAATCCGATGGTGAAAATTTAAAGAGAGAGAGAGAGAGAGAGAGAGAGAGAGAGAGAGAGAGAGAGTATTTGGTGCCTTAGAAATATGAACATAGATCAAGTTTAAATTTCGTCCCAAAATGTTGGATTTGAGGTTGGATTTGAATTTTTTATATAGTTATATAAAATTTATTTAATTTTATGACATTTTATTTAAACATATATTGCTATTATTCTTGTCCCTTCAATTTGAATTTGGATATACGGCTTATACAGCTTTATTGATAAGGCTTATACTATTTTTTTAGGAAATTCTTAAATGCAAACTCAATTTGACTAATCGCAAACCATAAGTCATAACAACCAGCTCCCTTTTTTCGCCGCTGTTTTTTATTATGCAAACTGCTCCGCGAATCGCAAACCTAGTGATATGCTGAAGGAGAAGATCATGCGCCTCTCCCGCTGCTATTCCCTCTCCCGGCGCCTCTACCGTTGCCGGTGGTTTGCGAGGTTCCTGACGAGCCGCTTGGCACGTAGACGTCTCTTTGATCCTTAGTCGGAGGAGTTAGGCTGCTATTGGGAGTTGCTAATGAAGAACTATCAGAATCATGTGAATCCTCTACAAGTTGATGGACTTTCTCACCAGTCTCACCGGCAATGCCTCGTAGTTTGTATTATTGATTTGTTGTTAACAAAATTAATTTGTGGTAAACATTTTGATAAAATATATGATTTGCTATTTATAATGGTTTGCAGATAGTCATTTTTTATTTGACTTGAACAATAATGAAATTGTTAAAAGCAAATCAAATTTGAATATACGCAAGCCATTGTTAATAACAAATCATATATTTTGAAAAATATTCTGTGCAAATCAAATTGTTAATCACAAATCAAAATTGTTAACAACAAATCAACACTACAATTACATAATCAATTGTTTTAGAAAAAAAAAATCATTTCATGAGAAATCCAACGCAACAGTCAGTGGTGCACATAAAGACCCCGGTCCCGGTCCGGAACCGGTCCTGGGCAGGACCGGTCCTTTGGGACACCGGTCCCGGACCGGTCCTGCCCAAACCGGTCCCGGTCTGGGACCGGTTTTTCCTTTGAAAACCGGGACCGCCTGGGACCGGAAGGACCGGTCCTAACCGGGACCGGTTAATTAAATTAATTATTTTAAATTTTTTATTATATATTATTATATTTCATTTTTAATAATTTAATTAAATAACATGTAATAATATGAAATGCAAAATTGCAAAGTAAATAATTTTTTTTATTAAATTTGAAATAAAATTACAAAATCAAAATACAAATTATAATACAAAATCAAAATACAAACATTTTTATTAAATTTGAAATTATAATACAAAATACAAATTCAAAATTTGGAGTTGAGCCTTGTACTCGTCTTCAACTCCGGAGTCGCTTTTGATTTTGAACTCGTCTTCAACTTCAACGTCTTTATTCTGCGGCGCTCCCCAGATTTAAGTTATTAAGCTCCTCTTCAACTTCGGACTCACTGTCTTCAATTGACGAGACGTGTTGTCTCCTCAAAGCGTCCAAATGGTCTTTGTAGCAAATGCAAATCTCCAAAGATTCTTCGGTCAAACGGCTTCTTCGCTCGTTCAGTATCCTGCCACTCAAAGAAAACGCAGACTTCGAAGCTACTTTACTAGCTTGGATGGTTAATAAATCACGGGTCATTAAGGCCAAAATAGGATAATTATTAGATTTAATTTTCCACCATTTTAAAATATCAAAATTTTTATTTCGTGCGCGGTCATAAAATTTTGAAACTGTGTTTTGCTATATAAACCTAATTCGTTTAAAGTACTCGAAGTTCGTTGTTTTTTCTTCGAAGCTAATTCTAAAAATCTATTTTTTAAAATATCTTTTGTTCGAGGGGCGGTGGATTTCTCGCGAGGTCGCAATCCATATATTTGATCGTAATAATTATATAGGCGAGTAAAATCAAAATTAAATTTTGAAACAATAACGTTGTGAAAATCATTAGAAGATTCGTTTAACTCTAAATTTCGATTAATTTCCTCTATAAAATTTTCAACCCCGTCTACACCCATTAAAGGGTTTAAAGCCGCAGCAGAAGAAAACATAGGTGACATATGCGTATAATATTTTAAAAACTTTTCCTCCATTAATAATATTAACGGACGTCACATTGGGTTAATTTTGTAAGTTTTAAAAGTTTCAGTAATTAATAAAAAAATTTCAATAACAAGCGAGCTAGTAGGATAATAAACTCCAGATAAAATAGTTATTGTCCGATAAAAACTTTCTAATAAATTTACGTAATCTTCGATTATAGCCCAATCTGACGCATCTAAATCATGTGCTTCTTCTACACTATTATAAAATTCTATCAATAACAATTTTTGTGACAAAGCCCGCTTTAACATTTTGTATGTGGAATTCCATCGTACGGCATATCATAAGATGGACCCAAAAAATTTTTACCCTGTGCTATAACAAATTTTTTGAAATCTTATTTTCGTCGTTTTGAACTATAAATAACTCGTAACATAGTACGTATTTTAATAACATAATTTTTCATAAAAGTTAAACTATCTTGCACAATTAAATTAAGAACGTGACATACACAACATGTATGAAAAAAATATCATCTAGCATAGGTTCCAGATCATTAATCAAATGTTTAATAGGCATATTATTATTCGAGACGTTATCAAACGAAATACTTAAAATTTTATCTTTTATTTTAAAATCTCTAATACACTTAATAATCACCTGATAAATAGCTTTACCGGTGTGCGGATATTCAAAACCTTCAAAACAAATTATACGTTATTTAATTCTCAACTATCGGGATCGACCCAGTGACAAATTATGCAAATATAAGAAAGTCCGTCAACTAAACCGCTCGTCCAAACTTCGCTCGTTAAACTAACTCGACCGTCGAATGCTTCAAAATAATTTTGTAAATATAATTTTGATTGCAGCTAAGCTTGTAAAGCATCATGTCGAGTTGTAGTACGACTTACCTGTTGATATTTTGGTTGGAGTGTTTCGTGTATGTAAGACGTCATTTCGTCGTTGTCGTAGTGGTTGAACGGAAGTCAGCTTTTGATGACATTCTTCATTTGTCGCTCCCGTTGCCGAGCTTGGTCATACGTCCAAATGTGCCCGGTCGTCGAAATTTGAGCTTGGTTGGCCTCCGACGGGGCTTGTTTGGAAAGACACGATTTGTTGTGTCGGGCGAGCGTTGTGTTGCTACTGTTATCGGCCATAAGCTTCGCGCAAAGTTTGCACTTCGCCTTAATTTCGCCGCCGATCCGCACTTTATCGAAGTTATCTCATACCCTGCTTTATGCCGGTGCTCAACGATCTCATGATCGACGGACGCTGATGAGGACGTCGGCATGGAGGAGGAGCGGGCCATTTAACACGAATATGAGTGAGAGAGAGAGTGAGAGAGAGAGTGAAAGAGAGAGAGTAAGAAGGGGGGGGGGTTATAAGATATAAATAATATATATATATATATATATATATATATATATATATATATATATATATTTAATTAATAAAATTAATTAAAAAAGAGCCAAACGACTCTCATTAAAAGAGTCGTTAACGGCCGGTTAACGACTTTTAATGAGAGCCTTAACGGCTCTTTTAAAAGAGCCGTAACACAGCTCGACGGAATCGTCGAGCAGAGCTGGACGATCGTCGAGCTCTGTTCGACGATTTTCGTCGACCTCAACTCGACGATTGAGCTCGACGAACATCGTCGAGATGAGCTCTTTCCGGTCCCGAACGGTCCTGAAACCGGTCCCGGCCGGTCCTGAAACCGATCCCGGACCGGGACCGGTAAAAGACCGATCTAAGACCGGTCTTTTACCGGTCCCGGTCCGGGACCGGTTTTTACCCTTGAAGGGGGGACTGCCAGGGACCACAGGACCGGACCGGTCTTAACTGGGACCGGTCCTTGTCCGGTCCCGACCGGTCCGGTTGGGACCGGTCTTTATGTGCACGCCTAGCAACCGTTCAACAAAATAACATTTTTATAACATAGAAATACCAAATTTATGACATTTAATATATGATAACTGTCACATCCATTTCAAGAAAAACATGTAGAATCCATATGCAGAATCCAATTACAGCACAAAAATAAAAACGAAGAACGAAAAAGCTAACGTGTAAAATCCATATGCAGAATCCAAAACCAAAAATTAGCTTCTCAATATGCTGAAGATAAAAGAAGAAAATTTGTATTAAAGAGTTCAGATGCAGCATCAAAATGTAAATGAAAAAAGCGCCAGCGCACCTTCAAAATCAATGAAAAAACCGCTGCCCGCGACGAGAGAGGCAACGAAAATAAAAAACCAACGTGTGCACCTTTAAAATCGTCTGGCTGTTGTATGTCGAACCGCTCATCAGAAGCCTCACAACTTACCGGCGACAGGAGAGGCAGTGACAAAGAGGCCGGGAAATGCGGCGGGAGTTGCGGCGGCGACGGGAGAGGCAATGACAAAAAGAAGTTGGGAGATGCAGCAAGAGCGGCGCTGAATTTGATTTGCGTATTGTACAACCCGTATTCGCCCCGGTATAGTTTAAGCTTTTGAGAGATTTTGCACTCTCGGTGGCCAATTTTGGCTCTAGCTCGGAAACATACTAGTAGGGGGAGGAAAAATCTACCTCCCCCCAGTGGCCCTCTTTTGGGGGCGGGTGCGGCAAGTTGGCTAACACCAGCCCCCGTCCCGATAGGTGCCTGGCGGCTGGTGGGGCGAGACCGGCCGGGGGCCGGGGGTCTCGCCCCTGCTCCTTCTAGCCTGGCGGCCTCGTGGGGCGAGACCGGCCGGGGGCCGGGGTCTCGCCCCTGCTCCTTCTAGCCTGGCGGCCTGGTGGGGCGAGACCGGCCGGGGGCCGGGGTCTCGCCCCTGCTCCTTCTAGCCTGGCGGCCTGGTGGGGCGAGGCGAGACCGGCCGGGGGCCGGGGTCTCGCCCCTGCTCCTTCTAGCCTGGCGGCCTGGTGGGGCGAGACGGCCGGGGGCCGGGGTCTCGCCCCTGCCCCTTCTAGCCTGGCGGCCTGGTGGGGCGAGACCGGCCGGGGGCCGGGGTCTCGCCCCTGCCCCTTCTAGCCTGGCGGCCTGGTGGGGCGAGACGGCGGGGGGGGCCGAGGTCTCGCCCCTGCTCCTTCTAGCCTGGCGGCCTGGTGGGGGGAGACCGGCCGGGGGCCGGGGTCTCGCCCCTGCCCCTTCTAGCCTGGCGGCCTGGTGGGGGCGAGACCGGCCGGGGGCCGGGGTCTCGCCCCTGCCCCTTCTAGCCTGGCGGCCTGGTGGGGCGAGACCGGCGGGGGCCGAGACCCTGCTCCTTCTAGCCTGGCGGCCTGGTGGGGCGAGACGGCCGGGGGCCGGGGTCTCGCCCCTGCTCCTTCTAGCCTGACGGCCTGGTGGGGCGAGACCGGCCGGGGGCCGGGGTCTCGCCCCTGCTCCTTCTAGCTTGGCGGCCTGGCGGGGCGAGACCGGTCAGAGCCGCGGTCTCGCCCTTGCCCCCCCTGCAGTTTTACCTTCTTGCCCTCGGGGGGAATTCCCTCTTTACCCCCCGCGTGGCTGTTTTCTATTGGCCCTTGGTTTTCTGGGTGTAAGGGTATTCGGTCTTTTTACCCCCAGGACTTGGAAAAACTATAAATAGACCCCTTGGGTGCCTTGGAGAGGGGGCCTTTCTTAGCTTCCTCCTCCCTTAGCTTCTTCTTGTAGAGTAGAGAGAGCTCTCCAAGGCGCCTAGCCTAGCCCTTTGGTAAGGGAGGGGAAGAGCTCAGGTAGCCTTCCGGGTGTGAGGTGGGACCTCCGTGCTAGAGCCGAGGGTCTGTTCATAGTCTCCTAAGTCTCCGGTCTGTGACGTTCTCTCGAGTGTAGTAGGTGTGAGGTCACCCCTTTCCAGGGACCCCGAACTCCACAGAGGTCAATTTTGGCTTCAACACTTTGGTGCGGTGAGCGTGGAGAGTGACCAGCATAGAAGATCTCAGGAGAGTGTCATGACGGGAGGTCAGGGAGGTAGTGATGATCTCGGCGAGCTCCCCAGCTCAGGACCCTTTGTGGGGAGGCAAGAGTTCATGGCCTCCATCCAAGGCATCATGGAGATGCTGCGAAGCATTGCTCCCCAGGGTGGCAGCTCCACCCCGACCCCCCGAGCTAGCTCCCCCCTCGACGAGTCGACTCCCAGGGGTCTAGGCGAGATGACCCCAGCGGGGGGAGAAGGAAGCGCACCAGGAAGAAGGCCCGGGAAGGAGAGGATGGGAGATGGGGTCGAGCGAGACCTCACTGGCCGGGAGTTGTTCTCTAGCCCGGCGAGTGCCAACCTCTCAGGCGAGCAGGTTGCGCGAGTGGAGGTGGAGAGACCACCCCTTAGGGGGTCACCTTTTAGCGAGCTGATCATCTCAGCACCCGTTCCCGAGGGATTCAGAGAGCCAGACATGACTTACTATACCGGGAAGGATGACCCGTTCAGCACCTGCAGTGGTTCGAGGACGCCGTCTCCATCAGGCCGATGACGGATGCCTTCAAGTGTCGCCTCTTTGCGATCACGTTGAAGGAGAAGGCAAGGGACTGGTTCCATCAACTCCCTCCAAGGTCAATCTATGGGTTCGAGGACTTGAGCCGGAGCTTCCAGCTTCGCTTCTCCACCTCCAAGAAGCGGAAGAGGAGTCCTGAGTCCATCTTCCTGATAAGGCAAGGGGCCGAGGAGTCGCTGGCCGTTACGTTGACAGGTTCCAAGAGGAGATCCTGGAGGTCCAGGAGATGCCAGGGTATGCTCTCCAGATGGCCTTCACCGTTGGGCTGAAGGAGGGCTTCTTCAAGATGAGCTTGACTCGGAAGGCCCCCTTTCCTTCGAGGAGCTGATGGAAAGGGCGGCTGAGGAGATTGCCATGGAGGCAGCCAACCCTACATTTGTCAAGAAGTTGGCAAAGCTGACAGAGACGGAGGCAAAGGAGCAAGGTGGCTCGAGGCCTCAGGAGGGGAGAAGGAGAGAGGAGCGGAGAGCTCAGGAGGGTCCGGAACCAGGTTGGAGGCAGCAGGGAGGACTCGCTCAGGGCCCGGGAAGAGAGTTACGCCCATGATGGGGGAAACTTCCATGGGGGCCAAGGGAGGTTCAACTTTCAGAGGCAAGCCCCTAGGCAGCTCCTACCCCACCACAGCAAGCGATGGAGATTGGTCGAAGGGAGAGGAGGAACCGCCAGGGAAGGAGAAGGGTCAGGGTAGAGTTACCCTACTGTGACTTCCATCAGGTAGAGGGGCACGCCACGGCTACCTACCCCGAGTTCCTGGAAGTGAGGGGGGCGAGAGGTCCTGCCCAGCCGCAGCCACCGGTGCGGGTTGAAGAGGTTCTGCCCCAAGGAGGGGGTGATGATGTTTGTGAGGACCGGGTCGATGTCGGACCCCGAGGCGGTTTATAGCGGTGATCCATGGTGGGGTGGGGATTGAGGCCACTCGGAAGGCAAGCCTCCATGTCATGTATCGAAGGAGCGTCGCCTCAACCTCCCAGACCCCGCCCCAGGAAGAGAAGGTCACCTTCTCGGTGAAGGACCTGCCGGATCAGGAGGATCCGTTTTGCGATGCGCTGGTCATTCAGACGGCCATCGAGGGCTACAGCGTCTCCCGAATCTTGGTGGACAACGGGAGCTCCGTCAACGTCGTTTTCAGGAAGGCGTTTGAGGAGATGAAGGTAGAGCCAAGGAGGGTGTTGGCCTCGGACGGACCCCTGTTCGGATTCTTAGGAGAGAGGAAGGAGGTCGAAGGTGGAGTAAGACTCCAAGTAAAGTTGGGAGGGGTCTCAAGAAACTGCCGGTTCGTCATTGTTGACGCTCCGAGCAGCTACAACGCCATCTTCGGAAGGCCCCTCATCAGCGCCTTCCGTTGCGTGCCATCTTCCTTCCACCAATGCATCAAGTTCAGCTCCGGAGGGATCCAGGTCAGAGTCAAGGGAGACTCCAGGATGGCAAGACAGTGTTATGTCACGGCCGTCAACACCATCTCTTGGTTGGCCAAGGCAGAGGAGATGGAGAAGATCATGGAGAGCCTAAGCAGGATGGAAGTGTCCGGTGAGCAGGAAGCGGATGGCGACCACCAGGCCCAGACCCCCTGAAGAAGCCTCGTCCGGTAGAGTCCTGTATTTTTCTTATGTGTATTGAGTCCAGCCCCCGACCAGCTGAGTCGGGGGGGTCATGTAACCCATCTTTTCCCCATTTGAGGATGTAAGATTTGCTAAGGACTGATTGAGATGCTTAGTTCTTTTGCTCCGAGACGGTCCCGCTGCCCAGGCTCTCACTAGCTGGGCAAGGCCGGTGGTACCTCTCGTTGATGCCTGGTAGTCTCACCTCGAGATGGATTCCGCTGCCAGGCTCTCACCTAGCTGGCAGGGCAGGTTGATCTCTCGGAGGGTGGGAAGGTCTCACCTCGAGATGGATTCCGCTGCCAGGCTCTCACCTAGCTGGCAGGGCATGTTGATCTCTCGGAGGGTGGGAAGGTCTCACCTCGAGATGGATTCCGCTGCCAGGCTCTCACCTAGCTGGTAGGGCAGGTTGATCTCTCGGAGGGTGGGAAGGTCTCACCTCGAGATGGATTCCGCTGCCAAGCTCTCACCTAGCTGGCAGGGCAGGTTGATCTCTCGGAGGGTGGGAAGGTCTCACCTCGGGATGGATTCCGCTGCCAGGCTCCCACCTAGCTGGCAGGGCAGGTTGATCTCTCGGAGGGTGGGAAGGTCTCACCTCGGGATGGATTCCGCTGCCAGGCTCCCACCTAGCTGGCAGTGCAGGTTGATCTCTCGGAGGGTGGGTAGGTCTCACCTCGGGATGGATTCCGCTGCCAGGCTCCACCTAGCTGGCAGGGCAGGTTGATCTCTCGGAGGGTGGGTAGGTCTCACCTCGGGATGGATTCCGCTGCCAGGCTCCCACCTAGCTGGCAGGGCAGGTTGATCTCTCGGAGGGTGGGAAGGTCTCACCTCGGGATGGATTCCGCTGCCAGGCTCCCACCTAGCTGGCAGGGCAGGTTGATCTCTCGGAGGGTGGGAAGGTCTCACCTCGGGATGGATTCCGCTGCCAGGCTCCCACCTAGCTGGCAGGGCAGGTTGATCTCTCGGAGGGTGGGTAGGTCTCACCTCGAGATGGATTCCGCTGCCAGGCTCTCACCTAGCTGGCAGGGCAGGTTGATCTCTCGGAGGGTGGGAAGGTCTCACCTCGAGATGGATTCCGCTGCCAGGCTCTCACCTAGCTGGCAGGGCAGGTTGATCTCTCGGAGGGTGGGAAGGTCTCACCTCGAGATGGATTCCGCTGTCAGGCTCTCACCTAGCTGGCAGGGCAGGTTGATCTCTCGGAGGGTGGGAAGGTTCTCACCTCGGGATGGATTCCGCTGCCAGGCTCCCACCTAGCTGGCAGGGCAGGTTGATCTCTCGGAGGGTGGGAAGGTCTCACCTCGGGATGGATTCCGCTGCCAGGCTCCCACCTAGCTGGCAGGGCAGGTTGATCTCTCGGAGGGTGGGTAGGTCTCACCTCGGGATGGATTCCGCTGCCAGGCTCCCACCTAGCTGGCAGGGCAGGTTGATCTCTCGGAGGGTGGGTAGGTCTCACCTCGGGATGGATTCCGCTGCCAGGCTCCCACCTAGCTGGCAGGGCAGGTTGATCTCTCGGAGGGTGGGAAGGTCTCACCTCGGGATGGATTCCGCTGCCAGGCTCCCACCTAGCTGGCAGGGCAGGTTGATCTCTCGGAGGGTGGGAAGGTCTCACCTCGGGATGGATTCCGCTGCCAGGCTCCCACCTAGCTGGCAGGGCAGGTTGATCTCTCGGAGGGTGGGTAGGTTTCACCTCGAGATGGATTCCGCTGCCAGGCTCTAACCTAGCTGGCAGGGCAGGTTGATCTCTCGGAGGGTGGGAAGGTCTCACCTCGGGATGGATTCCGCTGCCAGGCTCCCACATAGCTGGCAGGGCAGGTTGATCTCTCGGAGGGTGGGTAGGTATCACCTCGAGATGGATTCCGCTGCCAGGCTCCCACCTAGCTGGCAGGGCAGGTTGATCTCTCGGAGGGTGGGTAGGTCTCACCTCGGGATGGATTACGCTGCCAGGCTCCCACCTAGCTGGCAGGGCAGGTTGATCTCTCGGAGGGTGGGAAGGTCTCACCTCGGGATGGATTCCGCTGCCAGGCTCCCACCTAGCTGGCAGGGCAGGTTGATCTCTCGGAGGGTGGGTAGGTCTCACCTCGGGATGGATTCCGCTGCCAGGCTCCCACCTAGCTGGCAGGGCAGGTTGATCTCTCGGAGGGTGGGAAGGTCTCACCTCGGGATGGATTCCGCTGTCAGGCTCTCACCTAGCTGGCAGGGCAGGTTGATCTCTCGGAGGGTGGGAAGATCTCACCTCAGGATGGATTCCGCTGCCAGGCTCTCACATAGCTGGCAGGGCAGGTTGATCTCTCGAGGATGCCAAGTCCTTAGCTCCGAGATGGATTCTGCTGTCAGGCTCTCATCTAGCTGGCAGGGCAGGTTGATCTCTCGTGGAAGCCAAGTCCTTAGCTCCGAGATGCTGATTCTGCGGGCCTTAGATGGCAGGGCAGGTTGATCTCTCGTGGAAGCCAAGTCCTTAGCTCGGGATGGATTCCGTTGTCAGGCTCTCACCTAGCTGACAGGGCAGGTTGATCTCTCGGAGGGTGGGAAGGTCTCACCTCGGGATGGATTCCGCTGCCAGGCTCCCACATAGCTGGCAGGGCAGGTTGATCTCTCGGAGGGGTGGTAGGTATCACCTCGAGATGGATTCCGCTGCCAGGCTCCCACCTAGCTGGCAGGGCAGGTTGATCTCTCGGAGGGTGGGTAGGTCTCACCTCGGGATGGATTCCGCTGCCAGGCTCCCACCTAGCTGGCAGGGCAGGTTGATCTCTCGGAGGGTGGGAAGGTCTCACCTCGGGATGGATTCCGCTGCCAGGCTCCCACCTAGCTGGCAGGGCAGGTTGATCTCTCGGAGGGTGGGTAGGTCTCACCTCGGGATGGATTCCGCTGCCAGGCTCCCACCTAGCTGGCAGGGCAGGTTGATCTTTTGGAGGGTGGGAAGGTCTCACCTCGGGATGGATTCCGCTGTCAGGCTCTCACCTAGCTGGCAGGGCAGGTTGATCTCTCGGAGGGTGGGAAGATCTCACCTCAGGATGGATTCCGCTGCCAGGCTCTCACCTAGCTGGCAGGGCAGGTTGATCTCTCGAGGATGCCAAGTCCTTAGCTCCGAGATGGATTCTGCTGTCAGGCTCTCATCTAGCTGGCAGGGCAGGTTGATCTCTCGTGGAAGCCAAGTCCTTAGCTCCGAGATGGATTCTGCTGTCAGGCTCTCATCTAGCTGGCAGGGCAGGTTGATCTCTCGTGGAAGCCAAGTCCTTAGCTCCGGGATGGATTCCGTTGTCAGGCTCTCACCTAGCTGGCAGGGCTGGTTGATCTCTCGTGGAAACCAAGTTTGTTACCCAGAGAAGCTCCCGCCACCTAGGCTCCCATAGCTGGCGTGGCAGGTTGACTCCCTGGAGAGGCGTGCAAGGAAATTGCACTCGGCGAATACGTTGGTTGGACATTTCTTTCCGAGTTTGTGCCAACCTCGAAAAGAGCGGGGATTGTGTACAACCCCGTATTCGCCCCGGTATAGTTTTAAGCTTTTGAGAGATTTTGCACTCTCGGTGGCCAATTTTGGCTCTAGCTCGGAAACATACTAGTAGGGGGAGGAAAAATCTACCTCCCCCCAGTGGCCCTCTTTTGGGGGGCGGGTGCGGCAAGTTGGCTAACACCAGCCCCCGTCCCGATAGGTGCCTGGCGGCTTGGTGGGGCGAGAGACCGGCCGGGGGCCGGGGTCTCGCCCCTGCTCCTTCTGCCTGGCGGTCTGGTGGGGCGAGACCGGCCGGGGGCCGGGGTCTCGCCCCTGCTCCTTCTAGCCTGGCGGCCTGGTGGGGCGAGACCGGCGGGGGGCCGGGGTCTCGCCCCTGCTCCTTCTAGCCTGGCGGCCTGGTGGGGCGAGACCGGCCGGGGGCCGGGGTCTCGCCCCTGCTCCTTCTAGCCTGGCGGCCTGGTGGGGCGAGACCGGCCGGGGGCCGGGGTCTCGCCCCTGCCCCTTCTAGCCTGGCGGCCTGGTGGGGCGAGACCGGCCGGGGGCCGGGGTCTCGCCCCTGCCCCTTCTAGCCTGGCGGCCTGGTGGGGCGAGACCGGCCGGGCGCCGGGGTCTCGCCCCTGCTCCTTCTAGCCTGGCGGCCTGGTGTGGGGAGACCGGCCGGGGGCCGGGGTCTCGCCCCTGCCCCTTCTAGCCTGGCGGCCTGGTGGGGCGAGACCGGCCGGGGGCCGGGGTCTCGCCCCTGCCCCTTCTAGCCTGGCGGCCTGGTGGGGCGAGACGGCCGGGGGCCGGGGTCTCGCCCCTGCTCCTTCTAGCCTGGCGGCCTGGTGGGGCGAGACCGGCCGGGGGGGGTCTCGCCCCTGCTCCTTCTAGCCTGACGGCCTGGTGGGGCGAGACCGGCCGGGGGCCGGGGTCTCGCCCTGCTCCTTCTAGCTTGGCGGCCTGGCGGGGGCGAGACCGGTCAGAGGCCGCGTCTCGCCCTTGCCCCCCCCCTGCAGTTTTACCTTCTTGCCCTCGGGGGAATTCCCTCTTTACCCCCCGGCGTGGCTGTTTTCTATTGGCCCTTGGTTTTCTGGGTGTAAGGGTATTTCGGTCTTTTTACCCCCAGGACTTGGAAAAAAAAACTATAAATAGACCCCCTTGGGTGCCTTGGAGAGGGGGCCTTTTCTTAGCTTCCTCCTCCCTTAGCTTCTTCTTGGTAGAGTAGAGAGAGCTCTCCAAGGCGCCTAGCCTAGCCCTTTGGTAAGGGAGGGGAAGAGCTCAGGTAGCCTTCCGGGGGTGTGAGGTGGGACCTCCGTGCTAGAGCGAGGGTCTGTTCATAGTCTCCTAAGTCTCCGGTCCGTGACGTTCTCTCGAGTGTAGTAGGTGTGAGGTCACCCTTTCCAGGGATCCCGAACTCCACAGAGGTCAATTTTGGCTTCAGCAAACGCCTCCACCAACCGGGCCGCCGCCGCCGCCGCTCTACTTCTCGAACGCATTCACCTATGTTGCTGCCCGACCTCCTCCAGCAACTGGATCGCCGCCCGACCTCCTCCAGCAACCGGATCGCCGCTCGACCTCGCCGCCCGACCTCGTCCAGCAACTGGATCACCGCCGCCCGACCTCCTTCAGTAACCCTTCTTTCGCCGCCGTCGCCGGAGTAGATGGCGGACATGGGATTCCCCCTCTTCCAGTCGGACCCGACCCAGTGGTTCATATTCCAGCAACTCCATGAAGTCCAGCCACTCCATCACTTTCCCCCTCTTTCAGTCGGACCAGACATGCAGTGGAAAAGACTCTCGACACTCCAACAACTCCTTTCTCGCCGCCGCCGCCGCCGGTGAGCTTCGGTACATTCAAAACCCTACCTAGAAATTTTTTTGGTGAATGAAAAAATGTTAAACAAATTTTATTTTGTATTTACATGGTCTTTTAGTGTGATTTTTGGTTTTATATTATAGATTCCGTAGATGAAGGTGTTGGGAGAAGTTTAATACCGTTTTCATGCATAGATTTGAGTGTGCACTTCACTACTAGCATGCCATTTTCATCCAAAGATGATTTAGTTTCTTGGGCACGCAATATTGATAGAAATTTTGGACTTGTGATCACCATTAAGAGTGCTGATAAGTTAACATCTAGAAGCAGACTGAGAGTACTGTTAGAGTGTGATAGAGGTGGCTGCAAACGAGCTAGTCAGAGTGCAAACAACTGGACTAACAAGAATATGCGGAAATCTTCTTCCAAACGTTGTGGGTGCCCTTTCACATTAAAAGGTGTAAGGAATGCAAGTTGTATTTAGTGGGTTGTTAATGTGAAAAGTGGTGTTCATAATCATGAGTTAGTTCACCTAGAAGCTCATTCTTATGCTGGTCGGTTAAATAAGGACGAGCAGAAAATATTGCATGATATGCATGTTGTTGGTGTGAAGCCGCGTAAGATTTTGTCAACCTTGAAGCAGCGAGATAACAGCAATGTCACAGTAATCAGAATACTTTATAATGAAAGGTGTAAGATGCAAAAGGAAGAATTACAAGGTGGGACGACAATTCAGTATTTGTACAAGTGCTTTGGAAAAAATACAAGAGGAGGTTGTTCAATTGCAATCGGGGACTGCTTTTGTTGATGTTTGCACACACAAAAATAGAAGTGTATTTGGATTACCATGTGCTCATAAGCTAAAGCTTTATGTTGCACAAACAAATTGTTGTCCTCTTTGGATGGTTCATTCACACTGGAAACATTTACAATTAAATGAAAACGAGGTGGGCGAAGACATTAAGGTGGAGTGTGATGTTGAGAATGATATTGACATTGAGATGCAGGGGATTCTAAAGAGATATAACAACACAAATGTGCTTCAACAAAAAGAAATTAAAAGAAAATTGCGCGAAATTATGGATCCTACCTCGTCATTCACCATTGAACCGCTGGTTTCTAGAAACCTAAAAGGTAGACCGAAGGGGAGCTATAAACTTCGTCGTAAAGTGGACAAATCAACAACACGTGAATCATCATTATTTGAACATGTTCTTGAAAATGAGAAAGTTAGTGGCTCTAAAAAAAGTAACACAATCAACAGATGACACAAAAATGGTTCAAAGGGTTCAAAAAGAAATGCCAACATGCATATCAAAATTTATCATTGACATGGTGGACGTGCTAGGGGATGGACACTGTGGTTATCATGTCATAAGTTCAGCAATGAATATGGGGGGTGATTGGAAGCAAGTGCGAAAAGACCTTTCACATGAGATACAAAGTAATTTGACCATGTATACAGTTATTTATGGAAACACCGACATATCAAAATTAATAGACTCTTTGGATTGTGAAGTCACTCCTGCCCCATTGAGTAAGTGGATGAGTATGCCTGACATGAGATTGGTAGTGGCATCTTGTTACAATATAAAGTTTGTTCACTTCTCAAAATTCCAATCATTCACATTTTTACCGTTACATTCCGCGCCAACAACATTCCCAAGGACCGTTTTCATTGCATTCATAAATGACAATCATTTTGTACAACTTCTTATGCATGCCGATTGTCCGCTACCACCCGTATTTTCAAGTTGTAAGCGATATCACACATATATTGCGAGACAATGAGATTCTGAAGTTTAGGTACATTTTGAACATTTCACTTTTGAATATTTCACTTTTGATAAATGTTCAAATTTGGACGTAATTGTTTATTTTTGAATTTCAGGTGCGCTTTGGCAGAACATGAAGATCATTTTGTAGCATTTCGAAATGATTTTGGCTCATCAAACGAGATCATTTTGTAGCAAGCTGAACTTTATTTGGGCTGCCGTTAACAAATTGATATTGTGCACTTAACCTTAATCTAGTCGATATTTCCTCCCACATTTCCATTCTTTTGAATAATTAATGTATTTAAACTTATCTAACTTTCCTATTTTTCATGTTATCCTCTGATAAGATGTATTGAGAATTGCTAATATTACCCAATTGAAATTGTATATCATGTACTCTGCTTGTTGCTCTACTAATTTGAAACTCTTTCTTCTAAACAATGTCATTGTTCTAATTTTTCACTTGACTTCGTGGATGTTTCATCTCGCTTTGAATAATTTTTGTAAAGATATTTATAATTATTATGAAAATATATTGACTCAATGTTGATCACTGATGTAAGCCTAATGTGATATATAATTTCATGTATTATTGAAAAGGTTGCAGCTTTCTTGGTTTATTTAAGAACCATATTTTGTTATAGTGATGAATATTAAACTTATATTTCCGGTTTTTTGTGTCAGAAATCCAAGTAATTTCTATTAAACTTCTTGAAGACAAAGTTTCTAAGCTGCTTTCTGTCTTAAATCAAAGCATAAATAGAACTTAGATCAATTCATTTTGATATTCTTCTCAACCATTAGTTTTCAATTTGAGATGCCTCTCAACTATTAGTTTTTTATTTTGATATTTTTCTCAGCTATTAATTTTCTTTTGTGGGGGAGCACTAATAACTCTGTACATTTATTTCGCATCTGGATCTTTTCATTTTATTTGTAAACATGATTCAAAGTTCATCTGTTTACAAATGTTGCCAAAATTTTATAATTTTTCTATTAATGCAGGTTTCATTGTTGGAGAAGCCACATGCACTCTCTCACTTGAGCTGCTAGATGTAATAGAGTTTTATCTCCCTTTCCATTCCCAAATTGGCTCCTGCCCAACTGCCTTGGCGCCCTCTTGCCACTGTGATTAGAACATCAATGAGTATTTCAAAATCTATTTGGCTTGTGTGTATTGTAGGTAAATTACCAGCATGAAATTCTTAACTTAAGCATTTCAAAAAATTTATATATTTTTTTAAAATTTGAACTGCCATTAACAAATTAGTCTGCTTGTGTAAAAACTTGATTTGCCATTATCACTGAGCTGGCACTAGCTAAATAAGGACTGCCTAACAACTTCTAAAAACTTCCCCTCGCTCATCATTCCCGCACTTCGCCAAATCTCCCTTCCGCCTCTCCGCCATCTGTAGGATTACCCATCCGCACTTCGCAAATCACCCTTCCGCCTCTCCACACAGCTCTAGGGTTCCCTGCCCGCCCGCTTCCTTTGGAAGGCAGCGTTCAATGGAAGACGAACATGTATCCGGAAACTCGCCATCCTCCACGTCGCCGTCGCAGCCTACGGTTGGCCCTGTGGGGAGTTCCGTGATTCCGATCGTCAACAAGCTGCAGGACATCTTCGCTCAGTTGGGGAACGCGTCGACGATCGATCTGCCACAGGTGGCCGTCGTGGGGAGCCAGAGCAGCGGCAAGTCGAGTGTCTTAGAGGCGTTGGTCGGCCGCGACTTCTTGCCGCGGGGCTCCGACATTTGCACTCGTCGCCCACTTGTGCTGCAGCTTGTGCACTTTCCTGCCCGCCCCGATCCGCCCGCCGGCGAGAGCAATGAGTGGGGAGAGTTCCTGCACCTGCCCGGATTGCGGTTCTACGACTTCTCCGACATCCGTCGGGAGATTCAGGTATATTAGGTATATTTATATTTGGGTTTTATCAAATTAGAGCTTTCGATCGAACATCGTTTTGCTATATATATACATAAAAAATGTATTGACAAGATGATCCTAGCGAAATTCTACTAGATAGCTGAATTTGTTTGTTTTTCCATAGATGTTTAAAAAAAGGGCAACCCGTGCACAAAGCATCTGTTATGGGCCCGGCCTGTCTGCCCAACAAACACCATCTGAGCAGCGGCTCAGTTGGTGATGAGGGACATGATTAAGTCTTCTTATCAAGGAGGTCTGAATATCGAGCCCCAACATCAACAACCCGTGACAATTATACTTGTTGCCGAGAGGGGTTGTGGTGCATGGGCCGCGGCCCTGTTATGGGAGGGGGGAAAGCCCGTTCGGGAGCGGGGACAAGCCTTGCCGCCCGACCCTGGAGCGGGGAGAAGCCCTGCCGCCAAGCCCGGCCCATAACAACATCCCCTCTGGGGAAGGGTCTCAACCGCAAGGGCGAAATGTAGGAAAACCTTACCTTGCATTTTGCAAGTGGCTTGCTTGTAAGACTCAAACCCATGAACCCACGGTCACATAATAACACCTTAACGGGTGCGCCAAGGCTTCCCTTCTTTTCCATAAATGCTAGCATTTTATATTATCTTGTAAAACTTCTCTATTTGATTATGATTTTTCTTTCTTTTTGAGTGATGTTGTCACCACTTCAATGCAGACTTTAATTAGCTTTTGGACTTCTTCTCTTCACTTGTTTTGTTGTTGTTTATCTACTGTTCTTTCATTAGTCAACAACAACACTCGAGCCTTTATCCCACTTTAATGAGGTTGGCTATATGGATCCTTTGTCGCCATTGTGCCCTATGTGTCCTTTGTTCTTTCATTAGTCAATTATATTTTTCATTTTATTTTGGTTGCACTATAATATGTAGGCTGAAACTGATCGGGAGGCAGGTGGGAACAAAGGCGTGTCGGACAAGCAGATTCGTCTAAAGATTTTTTCACCCAAAGTCCTTAATATTACGCTAGTTGATCTTCCTGGAATAACAAAGGTACCTGTTGGGGATCAGCCAAAGGACATTGAGTCTAGAATCAGAACAATGATCTTATCATATATCAAACATGGGACTTGCATTATATTGGCAGTTTCACCTGCAAATGCAGACTTATCAAACTCTGATGCACTTCAGATGGCTAGGGTTGCGGATCCTGATGGTAGCATCTCAATTTAATGCATTCATTTTGTTTGCAAATCAGTATTCTTCTTGGTTATAATCAATTTGTTCTGGAGTAGGTTGTATAAATCATATATGATAATATAAAATAGTAAAAAAATTTCTGTCTCGCAGGTTCTAGAACAATTGGGGTTATCACAAAGGTCTTACCTACAAAATTCTATGATTTCATCCCAATCTTAATGTTAATAGTCAGTCTTGTCTCATATATAGTGTTTTCTTTAATGCCTTACAGTTGGACATAATGGACAAAGGTACTGATGCGCGGAACTTCTTACTAGGAAATGTAATTCCCCTTAAACTTGGCTATATTGGTGTGATTAATCGAAGTCAACAGGTATGTTCTTTGAAATATTTTTCCTCGGAAAACTACTTCTCATTGCTTGAATATACCACCGTTTTTTTCAGAATTATTTTATATGCTTAAGATTTCTCTCTCTCAAGTATGTCTATGCCGGTCACCTTCATGGGAATCAAATCAATTTTCAAGGTGGCCAGGACACATCTACTAATGCTCTCAATTTTCATACCTTGACATAGTATATGTTACTTATGCTAGTTTTTATGCACTAAAAATTTACCTAGAGATAACAATTGCTAGCATGGTAAGGAATACTAAACTCAATTTACGTAAAGTTTAAGGGAGTCCCAATTGTTGGCAATTTTTATCTAGATATAGTTATTGCAAATGAGTTAAGTAAATCAGAGAAATATAAAAATATAATATTTTATCGTAAAATTTAAGTATTTGAGGCAAATGATGCTTTAAAAAAGATGAAAAATGGAAAGACAGTTGAGTCAGACGATATATCCATTGAAGTATGGAAATGTTTAGGAAAATAAAAAATTTTGTGGCTTACATATTTCTTCAATAAGATACTGAAATTAAAGACAATGTCAGACCAATGTAGAGAATGATCTTGGTGCCTTTGTATAAGAACAAAGAAAATATACAAAATTATGTTAATTACAATGAAATTAAATTAATGAGTCATACCATGAAATTATGAGAACGAATAATAAAAGAAGAGTAAGACGAGAGACCAGCATCTCGGAGAATCAATTTGGATTCATGATATGACGGTCGACCATGAAAGCTATACATCTCTTGAGGACAAGGGCGGACCCACGTCTGGACACACCCGAGCACGTGCCTGGGTGTGTTTTCGCTAAAATACATGGCAGAGAGCGCAGTCTGCAGCCAAAGTCTTGCCGCATTCGATTGTTTTTGAGGGATTATGGATCTGTAGCTAGAGAGAGCTGACTCGTACTTCCATTTGCACTTTTGGAGCTGCAACACTGCAGCCTCTCACTTTCTCTCTCGCCCTAAAAGGAAGAGTCGTAGGCAAGTGAAGATGATCTTTGCCAGTATTTCTGGCCAGGGGCGATAGATCAAAAGAGATTACCGACGCCAGATTCCTTCTCGCCGACTCCATTTCCGCTTGACAACTGAAGCTAGGTCGGGATTTGAAATGAGGTGGGTTTTTTCTTACTTTGTTTATAATTTCAGCTGATTATCTTTTTTTTTTAACTTCCCGCTGAGATTTTGTGAAGTATGGTATAGATTTCAATGTCTTTGGTGGGTTCCGAATAGGCAAAAAAGAGTAATTTTTTTGAGGATTTTTGGCGGATTCAAGTTTGACATTGTGGGGAGTTGGGCATTTTCTTCGATTCTATGTGCTATGAGGAACCTTTTCCATGCTGAAACCTGCAAGGAAACACAGATCCATTCCTTTAATCCTCAATCACGGCTTCAGGTGAAGAGGGGAAAGGTTTCCAAGTTCTCGCCTAAAAAATTAAGCAATTTGTTAATTCTCTGCGATCAACGTTCTCCTAGGTTTATTCTCATCTTTTTGGTGCATTTGAATGGCTTACAATTTGTACATGTTTTTGTATATTTCTTGAACAACTTGGACAATCTTTTGAGTTATTCATTGTAAAAAGAGCTAAATAAAAGACAAATTTTATTGCTTCAAAAAATAAACAATACATAGGTATGCCCCATAATTTAAAGAAAATGTGGGAGATAAGAGAATACAACAAGCGATGTGAGACTAAATACTAGCCGCGCGGGTTGTGCGGTTTGACACAGTCAAACCCCCAGACTATACAACAAATCCAAATCCTGGGAAGCCTCTGAACACCTACGACGGCTAACCTTCAGACCGCAGTTGCAGTAAACCCCCGGACCGCTGTTGCGGCTAATTATCAAACCGCTGTTGTGGCTAACCATCAGACCTCTGCTGCTGCTAATCTCCAGACCGCTGCTGCGGTTAACCACCAGACCGCTGTTGCGACTAACCATCAAACCGCTGCTGCGGCTAACCATCAGACCGCAGCTGCGACTAACCATCAGACCGCTGCTGCGGCTAACCTCCAGACCGCTGCTGCGGCTAACCACCAGACCGCTGCTGCGGCTAACCTCCAGACCGCTGCTGCGGCTAACCACCAGCCCGCTGCTGCGGCTAACCACCAGACCGTAGTTGCGGGTTCTCATCAAACTGCTGCCACCAGGCCGCTGCTGTGGATAGACACCATGCCGCTGCTGTGGATAACCACCAGGCCGCTGCTGCGGATAGCCACCAGGTCGCTACTGCGGACTCTTGCCAAACCGCTAGGACAGCTACCAGACAGACTGCTGGTCCAAACCGCAAAACTGATAGACCGCTGCGACTAGAATACTGACCGCCCGGTCTCCACAGGTTTCAACACTCCCCCTCAAACTGGAGCATATATGTCAACCTTGCCCACCTTGTTACAAACATCTGAAAGTAAAGCGAAAACTGGTTTTGTGAAGATGTCTGCCAGTTATTTATCAGAAGTGACAGATAGAGTGCAGATTTGATTCTTCAACACCTCTTCTTTAATGAAATGACAATCAACTTCAATGTGTTTTGTCCTCTCATGGAAGACAAGATTCTTAGATATATAAATGACGGCTGTGTTATCACAGAACATAGGGAGATAATGATCATAGACTTCTCCTAAGTCAGACATAAGCGCTCGTAACTATTTCAATTAGCAAGTTGTTGAAGCCATGCTCCTATACTCAACTTCAGCACTTGACCTTGAAACCACCTCCTGCTTCTTGCTTTTCCAGCTAATAAGGTTTCCTCCTATGAAGGTGCAAAAACCTGACGTAGACTTCCTATCTTCTTTGTTATCAACATAACTGATATCAGAATACGCTTCAATCTTAAAATGATTATGCTTCTGAAACAACAATCCCTTTTATGAAGACCCTCTCACATACTCCAGAATTTTCATGGCAGAACGCCGATGATACTCTCTAGGAGTTTGCATAAACTGACTGACCTTCTCAACTGCATAACAGATATCTGGTCTTGTAACAGTCAGATAGATGAGTTTACCTACAAGTCGCATGTACACAGTACAATCTGGGAGAAAAGAAGAATCTTCAGTCCACCCCTTATCATCCCCAACAACCATCAGACAACAAACATGTTTTGTGCCAAGAAAACCAGTTTCCTTTAAGAGATCTAGCGCATACTTTCGCTGTGAAAGAACCATAGAATTGCGCTTTCGTGAAATCTCAATTCCCAGAAAATACTTTGGAGTTCCCATATGCTTAGTAACAAAATGTTGTTGAAGATGTCGTTTTGCAAGATCAATGTCTTGCTTATCATCACAGTAGGAATGATATCATCAACATAGACAACAAGAATCACAAGGTCTTTAGTAATCTTGCGTATAAACAAAGAATGATTAGCCGAACTTCGATTGAACCTAATAAGAGAAACAACACCACTAAACTTATCAAACCAAGTTCGTGGACTCTGCTTTAAACCATAAATCGCCTTCCGAAGCTTGCATACCTGAGACTCTCCCTGAGTAATATACCCAGGAGGTTGCTCCATGTAAACCATGTTGAAACCAAAAACTTGGTCTCTCGTGGAGTTCGGGGTCTCTTGAAAGGGGTGACCTCACACTTACTACACTCAGGGGGATGTTTCGGACAAAAGACTCAAGAAACTAGAAACACAGTCTCGGCTCTAGCGCGGAGGCCCCACCTCACACCCGGAAGACCTTGGAGATCTCCCCCTTCCTAGCCAATACTGAGCTAGGGTGCCTTGGAGGATGAAGAGAGAGTGAAGAAGTGATGCTCTTCAAGGCACCCCTAAGGGCCTATTTATAGTTTTCTGGGAATGACCTGCAAATAACCAACCCCACTGCTCTGAAAATTAGAGAAATGCCCCCGGATTGGCCTGCCAACAGCCAAATCCCGCTGTTCTAAGCGGCTAATTACAGTCCACCAAGGGTAGTCCCTCAAGCCGGGCGAGCTGGCGGTTAGGCGAGCTGAGGCCGGGCGAGCTGGTGGCCTGCGACTGGGGCTAGGCGAGACGGTCGGCTGGGAGAGCTGCGGCCTGGCGAGCGGCGGCCTGCTTGACGAGACGACGGCCTAGCGAGACGGCGGTCTGGCGAGCGACAGCCTGCTTGGCGAGACGGCGGTCTGGCGAGCGGCAGCCTGCTTGGCGAGACGGCGGTCTTACGAGCGGCAGCCTGCTTGGCGAGACGGTGGTCTGGCGAGCGACGGCCTGCTTGGCGAGACGGTGGTCTGGCGAGCGGCGGCCTGCTTGGCGAGACGGCGGTCTGGCGAGCGGCGGCCTGCTTGGCGAGACGGCGGTCTGGCGAGCGGCGGCCTGCTTGGTGAGACGGCGGTCTGGCGAGCGGCGGACTGCTTGGCGAGACGGCGGCCTGGTGGTTGGTGAAACGATCACTCGAGTACAGTGAAACGATCACTCGAGTACAGTAAAACGTTCACTCGAGTACAGTGAAACGTTCACTCGAGTACAGTGAAACGTTCACTCGAGTACAGTGAAACAATCACTCGAAGGGGCCGGGGGAAGACACATATTTCCTCCCCCTACTAGTATATTACGCAGGTCCAGCCAAAATTGGCCTACAGGAGTGCAAAACTCCCAAAAAGCTTAAAAACGTGCACCGTGGGAGGAGACAAATATTTCCTCCCCTACTAGTATATTACGCAGGTCCAACCAAAATTGGCCTCCAGGAGTGAAAAACTCCCAAAAAGCTTAAAAATGTGCACTAAGTCTTGCGCCTTGCTTGAGGTCCACTCTTCGCGAATACGAGGTTGTACACAATCTCCGCTCTTTTCGAGGTTGACACAAGCTCGGAAAGAAACGTCCAACCCAGCGTATTCGCTGAGTGGCCTTCTTAGAGCTGAAAAGTACTTGGCCTCTCCCAGAGGACTCAACCTGTCGCGCCAGCTAATGAGAGCCTGAGTGACGAGACGGCCTCGGGGTAGAAAACACTTGGCCTCCCCGAGGGGTCAACCTATCAAGCCAGCTAATGGGAGCCTGGATGACGAGACGGCCTCGGGGTAAAACTCTTGGTCTCCCCGAGGGGTCAACCTGTCAAGCCAGCTAATGGGAGCCTGGATGACGAGACAGCCTCGAGGTAAAACTCTTGGCCTCCCCGAGGGGTCAACCTGTCAAGCCAGCTAATAAGAGCCTGTATGACGAGACGGCCTCGGGGTAAAACTCTTGGCCTCCCCGCGGGGTTAACCTGTCAAACCAGCTAGTGAGAGCCTGAATGACGAGACGACCTTGGGGTAAAAATCTTGGCCTCCCCGAGGGGTCAACCTGTCAAGCCAGCTAGTGGGAGCCTGGGTGACGAGACAGCCTCGGGGTAGAAAACACTTGGCCTCCCCGAGGGGTCAACATGTCACGCCAGCTAATGAGAGCCTGAGTGACGAGACGGTCCTCGGGGTAGAAACCTTCTCTCCGCCGAGCCACATTCGACCCAACCAGCTAGTGAGAGCCTGGGTGAGGAGATCCTCTTGGGGGTGGTACTCGCTCTCCCCGAGGCACATTCGACCCAACCAGCTAGTGAGAGCCTGGATGAGGAGATCCACTCGGGGGTGAGACTTGCTCTCCCCGAGGCACGTTCGACCCAACCAGCTAGTGGGAGCCTGAATGAGGAGATACTCTCGGGGGGTGAGACTTGTTCTCCCCGAGACACATTCGACCCAACCAGCTAGTGAGAACCTTAATGAGGAGATCCTCTCGGGGGTGAGACTTGCTCTCCCCGAGGCACATTCGACCCAACCAGCTAGTGAGAGCCTGGATGAGGAGATCCTCTCGGGGGTGGGACTTGCTCTCCCCGAGGCACATTCGACCCAACCAGCTAGTGGGAGCCTGGATGAGGAGATCCTCTCGGGGGGTGGAACTTGCTCTCCCCGAGGTTCATTCGACCCAACCAGCTAGTGAGAGCCTGGATGAGGAGATCCTCTCGGGGGTGAGACTTGCTCTCCCCGAGGCACATTCGACCCAACCAGCTAGTGGGAGCCTGGATGAGGAGATCCTCTCGGGGGGGGGGGGTGGGACTTGCTCTCCCCGAGGCACATTCGACCCAACCAGCTAGTGAGAGCCTGGATGAGGAGATCCTCTCGGGGGGTGGGACTTGCTCTCTCCGAGGCACATTCGACCCAACCAACTAGTGAAAGCCTGGATGAGGAGATCCTCTCGGGGGTGGGACTAGGCGTGTCATTCGAACTTTACTAAATTCAACATCCTTAAACGGAGAAATTTTAAGGTACATGACCTCCCGACTTAGCTTGTCAGGGGTAGAGCTCATTACAGGAATAAGAAAGATAAAAGACCTCACCAAGGCAAGACTCCCTTAGGCTGCTTGAGCACGATGACCATCACTCGCCTCCTCTGATACCTCTATCCTGCTCAGGCTCTCCATGATCTTCTCCATCTCTTCTGCTCTGGCTAGCCAGGAGATGGTATTGACAGCCGTGACGTAGCACTGCCTTGCCATTCTGGGGTCCCCCCTGATCCTGACTTGGACCCCTCCTGAGTTGAACTTGAGGCACTGGTGGAACGATGAAGGCACGCAACGGAAGACGCTGATGAGGGGCCTTCCAAAGATGACGTTGTAGCTGCTTGGAGCGTCAATAATGACGAACCGGCAGTTCCTTGAAGTCCCCCCCCCCCCCCCCCCCCAATTTTACTTGGAGTCCTACTTCACCCTCTACCTCATTCCTCTCCCCTGAAAATCCGAACAGGGGTCCGTCCGAGGCCAACACCCTACTTGGCTCTACCTTCATCTCATCAAACGCTTTCTTGAAAACGACGTTGACGGAGCTTCCATTGTCAACCAAGATCCGGGAGACGGTGTAGCCTTCGATGACTGTCTGGATGACCAGCGCATCGCAAAACGGGTCCTCGTGATCTGACATGTCCTTCATTGAGAAGGTGATCCTTTCCTCTGGGGGCGGGGTCTGGGATGTTGAAGCGACGCTCCGTCGGTACATGACATGGAGGCTTGCCTTCCGAGTGGCTTCAATCCCCACTCCACCGTGGATCACTCCTATACCTCCTCGAGTCCCTACGTCGACCCGGTCCTCACACACGTCCTCTCCACCTTCTCTGGGTAGAACTTCTTCAATCTGCACCGGCGGCTGCTGCTGGGGTGGGGCTCTTGCACCTCTCACTTCTAGGAACTCGGGGCAGGTAGCTGTGGCGTGACCCTCTACCCGGTGGAAGTCACAGTACGGTAGCGCTCCTCCCCTCCTTCGGCGGGTTGGGCGTTCTCTCCTGTTACCTCTTCCCCCTCCTATCGCCAAGGCTTGCTGCGGCGGGGGTAAGAGCTGTCTTGGGGCTTGCCTTTGGAAGTTGAACCTCCCTTGTCCTCCATGGAAGTTCCCCCCATCTTGGACGTGACCTCTTCCTGGACCCTGAACGGGTCCTCCCTACTGCCTCCAACCTGGTTCTGGACCGTCCTGAGCTCTCCGCTCCTCTCTCCGCCTTCCCTCTTGATGTCTCGAGCCACTTTGCTCCTTCGACTCCATCTCTGTTAGCTTCGCCAACTTCTTGACAAATGTCGGGTTGGCCGCCTCCATGGCTATTTCCTCAGCCTCCTTTTCCATCAACTCCTCGAAAGAAAGGGGGGCCCTTCGAGTCAGACTCATCTTGAAGAACCCCTCGCGCAACCCCACCGTGAACGCCATCTGGAGGGCATACCCCGGCATCTCCTGTATATCCAGGATCTCCTCTTGGAACCTGTCAACGTAACGGGCCAGCGACTCCTCGACCCCCTGCCTTATCAGGAAGATGGACTCAGGACTCTTCTTCCTCTTCTTGGAGGTGGAGAAGCGAAGCTGAAAGCTCCGGCTCAAGTTCTCGAACCCATAGATCGATCTCGGAGGGAGTTGGTGAAACCAGTCCCTTGCCTTCTCCTTCAACGTGCTCGCAAAGAGCCGACACTCGAAGGCATCCGTCATTGGCCTGATGAAGACGACATCCTCGAACCACTGCAGGTGCTGGACGGGGTCATCCTTCCCGGTATAGTAAGCCATGTCGGGCTCTCTGAACCCCTCGGGAACGGGAGCTGAGATGATGAGCTCGCTGAAGGGTGACCCCCTGAGGGGTGGTCTCGCCGCCTCTACTCGCGCGACCTGCTCGCCTGGAAGGCTGGTACTCGCCGGGCTGGAGAACAACTCCCGGCCGGTGAGGTCTCGCTCGACCCCATCTCCCATCCTCTCCTTCCCGGGCCTTCTTCCTGGTGCACTTCCCTCTCCCCCTGCTGGGGTCATCTCGTCGAGAGGGGGGGGGGCTAGCTCCTGGGGGGTCAGGGTGGAGCTGCCACCCCGAGGAGCAATACTTTGCAGCATCTCCATGATGCCTTGGATGAACGCCATGAACTCTTCCCTTCCCACAAAGGGTCCTGTGTTGGGGGTCTCGCGGGAGTCATCGCTACCTCCCTGATCTCCAGCCATGACACTCTCCTGAGATCTTCTGTGCTGGTCACTCTCCACGCTCACCGCACCAAAATGTTGAAATCAAAAACTTGGTCTCTCGTGGAGTTCGGGGTCCCTTGAAATGAGTGACCTCACACTTACTACACTCAGGGGGACGTTACGGACCAAAGGCTCAAGAAACTAGAAACACACCCTCGGCTCTAGCGCGGAGGCCCCACCTTACACCCGGAAAACCTTGGAGATCTCCCCCTCCCTAGCCAATGCTGAGCTAGGGTGCCTTGGAGGATGACGAGAGAGTGAAAAAGTGATGCTCTCCAAGGCACTCCTAAGGGCTTATTTATAGTTTTCTGGGAATGACCTGCAAATAACCAACCTCCACTGCTCTGAAAATTACCGAAATGCCCCCGGATTGGCCTGCCAACAGCCAAATCCCGCTGTTCTAAGCGGTTAATTACAGTCCACCAGGGGTAGTCCCTCAAGCCGGGCGAGCTGGCGGTTAGGCAAGCTGAGGCCGGGCGAGCTGGTGGCCTGCGGCTGGGGCTAGGCGAGACAGTCGGCTGGGCGAGCTGCGGCCTGGCGAGCGGCGGCCTGCTTGACGAGACGGCGGCCTAGCGAGACGGCGGTCTGGAGAGCGGCAGCCTGCTTGGCGAGACGGCGGTCTTACGAGCGACAGCCTGCTTGGCGAGACGGCGGTCTGGCGAGCGGCGGCCTGCTTGGCGAGACGGCGGTCTGGCGAGCGGCGGCCTGCTTGGCGAGACGGCAGTCTGGCGAGCGGCGGCCTGCTCGGCGAGACGGCGGTCTGGCGAGCGGCGGCCTGCTTGGCGAGACGGCGGTCTGGCGAGCGGCGGCCTGCTTGGAGAGACGGCGGTCTGGCGAGCGGCGGCCTGCTTGGCGAGACGGCGGTCTGGCGAGCGGCGGCTTGCTTGGCGAGACGGCGGTCTGGCGAGCGGCGGTCTGCTTGGCGAGACGGCGACCTGATGGTTGGCGAAAGGATCACTCGAGTACATTGAAACGTTCACTCGAGTACAGTGAAACGTTCACTCGAGTACAGTGAAACGTTCACTCGAACGGGCCGGGGGAAGACAAATATTTCCTTCCCCTACTAGTATATTACGCAGGTCCAGCCAAAATTGGCCTCCAGGAGTGCAAAACTCCCAAAAAGCTTAAAAACGTGCACCGGGGGAGGAGACAATTATTTCCTCCCCCCACTAGTATATTACGCAGGTCTAGTCAAAATTGGCCTCCAGGAGTGCAAAACTCCCCAAAAGCTTAAAAACGTGCACCAAGTCTTGCGCCTTGCTTGGGGCCCACTCTTCGCGAATACGGGGTTGTACAAACCACCTCCTGCAAATCACCATAAAGGTAGACATTCTTCACATCTAATTGAGACATCACTCAGTCTTTATTAACCGCGACAGAGGAAATAACACGTATAGTGCTGATGCGAGCAACATGAGAAAATGTATCAAAGAAATCTACACTATACGTTTGAGTAAATACTTTGGTAACAAGCCTCGCCTTATAACGGTCAACAGAACCATCTGGAAGATACTTGACAACAAAGACCCATCGACAACCTACCACATCTGTGCCCAGAGGTGTGGGAACAATGGTCCAAGTACCTTTCTCAGTTAAGGTTTTCATTTTTTCATCCATATCGGCCTTCCACTACGGAATGACAAGAGTCTCGTGATACGTAGCCAGAATGACAGCAGAAGATATAGCAAGAGCAAAACGCTTGCCAATCGGGGAAAGCTGAGCATATGAGACAACAACATCAATATGATGTTTAGTGCATTGTCAGACGCCCTTCCGCAAGGCAATGAGAAGATCAAGATCACTCTTGTCTGTAGGAGCAGATCCACTGTCAGAAGAGGGAAGAGGCCTGAGAACAGGTACAGAAGGCTCAAAGGGCAAAGAATCAATCTTGAGAGAAAGAGACGGTGCAACAGAAACGGATGTGAAAATTGGTGCTGGCAGAGGTGTCGAGATAATAGACATTGAAGAGGAAGTATCAAGGGTAAGAGAGAAGAAGCAGGAGAAAAATACGGTGTATCCTCAAAGAAGGTGACCTCAGCAGTAACGTACTGTTTGCAGAGAGGGGGATCAAAACAACGATATCCCTTCTGAGTCGGACAATAACCAAGGGATATACATTTAACAGAACATGGAGAAAGTATGTGAACAAACGCCGTACATTCAAAAACTCTAAGAGGTAAATGAAACGACTCGGCTTTGGGATACAAAACGAAGAATGAAGTCTTGCCCTGAAGAATAGACGAGGGAATACGATTTATGAGATAATGAAAGAGAAGAACAACATGACCCCAAGAAGACCGAGAAACATTCATTTGTAAGAGAAGACTGTGAGCAACATCTAGAAGATGACGATTCTTGCGTTCAACAATGCCATTATGTCAAAGTTGTTAATGTTGAAGCCAAAATTTGACCTCTGTGGAGTTCGGGGTCCCAAAAGAGGGGTGACCGCGCACCTACTACCCTCAAGCGAACGATCTATGCACAAGACTAGGAACACAAGGGACAGACCCAAGGTCTCAGCGTGGAGGTCCCTCCGCATACCCGGAAGACTAACAAACTCTTCCCCTCCCAAGCCAAAGACTGAGCTGGGACACCTTCGGAGGGCACTCTTGGCCGACCGGAACATCTAAGGAGGATCTCAAGACCAACCCTCTCCTATCCAGATGTGTCTCCTTGGGTCTATGCAAAATGCTCCTCATCCGCCCTATCGATGGCGTAACCCCGCCGAACAGCTCTACCTTCCGCAGCCTCAATTGGGTCGCCAACAACGTAACTCCGTTGTTCTGAAAGACTGCCAAACCCTCGAGGGCTTCCCGGTAACTTTATCTCGAGATCCCCACGGGGCGAGCGGTTCACGAGAATACCGCTCACCTAAAACAAAAGGATAAACAACATATATACGGCCGCACATGCATTTTAATTTATAGGAATATAAATTCCATACTTCGGCACGCAGGCCGGCAACATAAGCAAATTAGGCCTTCTAGGGCCGACACAAACTTGGGCTTAAGCCCGCTATTCCCCGCTTGGTACTGCAGCACCTGTACCCCAACATCGCGACAAGTGGCGACAAACTGAGCATCAGTCGACTAAAAGCAAACCAGTTATATTGCACTCAACCATTTTTCGGGGCTATGACATTTATTCTCTGTAAACAGATAATACACAACTTCCTCGGAGTATTCTCCGGGAACGCAGAACATCACCATTCCGGCTCATACGTCCGGATGAGCTTCACACAGCATGCCTAAATCTGTATTCACGCTTCCAGATGCTAAATGCAATTAACTGCGGGGATGTACACATCGACCCGTCGGAGAGCTCCCTTCCCCCACCCATTAGTGGAGAGAGGCTTCCATGCAAATATGTTAATTGAGGGCTTCACCTGCCCAAGAAGAAACTTCGTTACGCTTGACGCGTGTTTTGACGGCGGTGTCGGGAGAGGAACTCCTAGCCGATCTACCTCTGGGCGGTGACGGGAGACTAAATCCCGGCCGGCCTTGCTCTAGGCGGCTGCGACGGTGAAGGAGAGCTAGGGCTCGGCCAGCCTTGCTTGAGGCGGCTGCGGCGGGGAAGGAAAGCTAGGGCTCGGCCTTGCTCCAGGCGGCGGGAAGACATCCCGATCCTCCTCCCTTTTCACCCCTGCTCTTCTCTCTTTCTTTCTCCTCTTTTCCTGTACCCGAGCCCCCTGCCCCCCTTTCCTTCTTTCTCCTTTTTTATAAGTATGTCTGATCGTGTCTGAAATCAAACCAGAGCTGCACTGATTCGGGGAGGGTTTAGGATTTCAGTATCTCCCGGTCGGCGGCGCAGATCTCAAAGAGGGAGTAGACGGCGACGATGGAGTTGGCGGCGAGCACGTAGCAGAAGGTGGGGAAGTGGAGCCAGGAATGAGAGTCGTGAGAGCGAGAGGAGTTGGAAGCCATGAACACGGCGGCGGCGAGTGAGAAGCAAAAGGCGGCGAAGCGGAGGATGAGGATGAGGATGTTGAGGCGGCGGAGCTCTGCTGGGAGACATTTTGGCCGAGCCATTTTGCAATGGGGAAGGAGAGCTAGGGTTCTTAGAGCTTTTTCTCTTCTTGCTGCTGTACCCGAGCTCCCCCCCTCCTACTTCTCTTTTCCATTTTCTTTTTTCCCCCTGCTGTACCTGAGCTCCTCCCTCCTACTTCTCTTTTCTTTTTTCTTCTTTTTTCCTCCTGCTGTACCCGAGCTCCCCCCTCCTGCTTCTCTTTTCTTTTTTCTTCTTTTTCTTGCTGCTGTGCTGTACCCGAACCCCCTCCCACTTCTCTTTTCTTTTTTCTTCTTTTTTTATTTACCACCCCGATGTATATATATATAATATATATATTATGATATTAATATATATAATATTAATATATTATAATATTAATCAAATATTTATAAAAAGCCTTTACACATAAAAATCTCCGCACGCATGCACGAGCACTCATCGCTCAGAGCACGCCCCGAGCCCGCTACCTGGGGAGGATCCCACTTGGCCGGGTACGAGGTTGTACAGTTAAGATCAAGGTTTTAAGTGAGATCGTTTTGAAGTTGGATCATATCAGATCGTAAGATCGGATCGAGGATCGCAAGATCCTACAACATTCATAAATTAAGTATAAAAAATAAAATTGAATTTTGTATCATTAAATTACATGCTCAATTAATAAAAAAAAATCAATAAATTGAGTAGTATGTGTATAACTATATTAATTTTTTTGAATAACTAAATAAAAAAGATAATATCATACTAAGTTCAATTTCAGTTTCTTGTAAGACACCCAATGTTTACTAATAATAAAAACAAATCTGGACTGGAAGCGACCGAAGAAGCCGCTCTTGACCTCTATTTGCAGTCGACAATCAACACTTGAGATACAGTAAAACAACATGATATGATTCTGTGATGGGGTATGGGTGCGAGATTGAGATTAGGCTAAACAATGAGTTATGGGCGTTGGACCGATTGAATGAGGTCGGGATAAGATTGAACATGTTTTTAGTTACCTTTGGCCATACCTGTAGAATCGTGTCAGGATCGCGATCCTAAAGATCCTAAGATGCAGATCGCAATCCCAGCCGTAGATGTGCCGATTTAGATCCCAGGTAAGATCAGGATCGATTTACAAAATCTGGATCGTAGGATCGTAAGATCCGGATCGCGATCCTGATAACCACGCATTCTGTTGTGAGGTATATGGGCAAGTAGTTTGATGAATCAAACCGTGGCTCGCACAAAAATCGGAAAATTGACCGCTGATATATTCCTTGACATTATTAGTACGAAGAACCTGAATAGATACATGAAACTGTACGAAGATCTCATTATAAAAGGTGGTGAACGCATAGTTAAAATCAGAACGCTCTTTCAAGAGATACAACCAAGTACACCTGGAGAAATCATCAATGAAGTTAGCAAAGTACAAGCTATCTCTACCAACAGTGAGAATAGGAGAGGGGCCCCAGATGTCAGAGTGAACTAGTTTAAAATGACTTGAAGAACTACGTCCCGTCCGTGCTGAGAAAGAAGAGCGATGATGTTTACTAAGCTGACATACTTCACAATTCAAAGGAGAATACTCTTGAGGAAGATCTGGGAGAAGTTAATTGATGATGCGAGAGGGAGGATGAGTAAGACGATGATGCCATTGTTGAAGGGAAGAAGAAACAAAAAGTGCAATGACATTGCCAAGAAAGAAGAGACCACCATTCGCAGTCCCAGTAACAATCGTAGCCTTTGAGATATAATCTCAGAAAGAATAAGTAGTGGTAGTAAAAGTAACCGTGCAATGCAACTGTGTGCAGAGAGCATGAACAAACAATAAATTACATGGAAAGGTAGGAACATAGAGTGTCCTCAAGCTGCAAAGACGGAGTGAGGTGCACAGTGCTAACACTATGCACAGGAGAAGAAGTTCCATCTGCAATAACGACATGAGATACCAATTTCTGTCTTTTCAAGCAGAAGAACAAACGAGGATTGCCGGTCATGTGACAAGTGGCAACAGAGTGAATAAGCCACTTATTGGAAGAGACCAAAAGAGCACGAGTTGTAGATGTGACATGAGAAACCGACCCCATGGAGAGAGAAACCGGACGGAGAAAAGGCTAACCGCACGGTTAGACACAAGCCGACAAGAAAGGTGATGCGGGACAGGAGTCCACCTGCCCGCCACCTTGGCATCACCACCAAGGGCCCACCTGGAGTCAGCACCAGGCGGCTTTATCAGGCCCGCGGGCCATACAAACCAGCTCTCCGTCAGCATTGTTGAGGCCGGGACTCGATCCCGCACCCCCTAGATAAGAGGCCCTCAAGCAACCTCTCATCACCAACTGATCCGCGGATCAGATGAGAGGTTGCTTGAGGGCGCGGGATCGAGAAGCCGCGCGGTGCTGATGCCGTGACGGAGAGCTGAATAAAGCCGCCTGGTGCTGACTCCAGCCCAAAGCCAGACTCCTGTCCCGCATCAAAGGCAAAGAGACCGTGTGAATAAATAAACCGCGTGATCAAGCAGTTAAGAGAAGAAACCGCAAAAGACGCCAAAAAGAGCGCAAGCCGAAAAAGAACAGGTCGCAAAAAGAACGCGACCAAGAAAAAAGGCCAACAGAGACTCAAACCGCACGGTTGAGTGAGAAGCCAAAAAAGAACAGGTCGCAGAAAGAGAACAAGGCAGGAGTACTTGCCACCAACAAGGAGCAAACAGAGAAGAGGAAAAGACCGCGCGAGAAGAGAAAACAACTCGCGCGAGAAGAAAACAAACCTCGCGACCACAACAGCCCGCAAGAGTACATGAGAGGAAAGAAGGAAGTGCGAACACCAGCGAAGCCGCGCGAACCGAATAGAACGCAAAGAAAGAACAAGTCGCAGGAGAAGTGACAAGCAAGGGAGGGCAGGGCGGGAAGAAGACCTGACGAGGGAAGAATACCGGACGCGGTTAGAAAAAACAAACCGCGAGCAAATTAGAGCAAATGATCGGTTAGCTCTGATATCGTGTAAAAAGAGCTAAGTAAAAAGACAAATTTTATTGCTCCAAAAATATAAACAATACATAGGTATGTCCACTAATTTAAAAAAAATGTGGGAGATGAGAGAATACAACAAGCGATGTGAGACTAAATACTAGCCGCGCGGGCTGCGCGGTTCGACACAGTCAAACCGCCAGACTATGCAACAAATCCAAATCCTGGGAAGCCTCTGAACACCTGCGGCGGCTAACCTCTTGTCCTCACCTGCGGTAAACCCCCAGACCGCTGTTGCGATTAATCATCAGAACGCTGCTGCGGCTAACCATCAGACCTCTGTTGCGGCTAACTTCTAGACCGCTGCTGCGGCTAATCATCAGACCGCTGCTGCGGCTAATCATCATACCGCTGCTGCGGCTAACCATCAGACCGATGCTGAGACTAACCTCCAGACCGCTGCTGCGGCTAACCACCAGATTGTTGTTGTGGCTAACCACCAGACCGCTGCTGTGGCTAGGGGTACAAGTTGAGTTGTGCCGTCTCGAAAGCTTGATGAGACGGCTCAAAAAAAGCTCGACTCGAGCTCGAGCTCATCTAGTGTTGTTCATGAGCTCGCAAGCCGGCTCGCGAGCTTTTTATTTATACATTTTTTTAAAAAAAAAAAAATAAAAAAAAAAAATAAAAAAATAAAGCTCATGAGTTAAAAAGCTCGCGAGCAGTTCGAGCTCGCGAGCTCGAAACTCGAGCTCGATAAGTTGGCATTGAGCTCAAGCTCGAGCTGGGATAAATGAGCTCGTCGAGCTCGAGCTTGGAAATTTTGCCAAGCTCGTCTCGAGCTCAACTCGTTTGTACCCCTAGCTGTGGCTAACCTCCAGACCGCTGCTGCGGCTAACCACCAGACCGCTGCTGTGGCTAACCACCAGACCGCAATTGCGGGTTCCCATCAAACCACTGCTGCGGATCGCCACCAGGCCGCTGTTGCGGATAACCACCAGGCCGCTGCTACGGATAACCACCAGGCCGCTGCTGCGGATGGCCACCAGGCCGCTGCTGCGGACTCCTACCAAACCGCTAGGACAACTACCAGACAGGCCGCTGGTTCAAACCGCCAGACCGCTGCAACTAGAATACTGACCGCCCGGTCTCCACAGGTTTCAACATTCATAAGAAAAGTTTTTATTCTGATTTGATTTGATCAGGATCTTTCCTGTAATTCATTTCTTGGGAATTAAAAAAAATAAAAAATCTATATTTTTACTTGGTGCCTGGGTTGGATGAAAATTTTGGGTCTGCCACTGCTTAAGGAGACTCATGAACAACTATCGAGAAAGAAAACATGATTTGTATGTACTGTTTATTAATGTTGAGAGGGCTTATATGATAGGATTTCAAAAGAGATCTTATGGAGAGTCTTAGAAAAGAATGTTGTAAATGTACTATACATTGACATAATCAAAGATATGTATGCAAATACAGTGACGAGGGTGAGGACATCTGGAGGATTAACACATACATTCTCTATCACTATTGGATTACATCAAGGTTTAGTTTTAAGTCCTTATCTCTTTTCCCTTATCTTAGATGAGATCACCTTAAATATCCAAAAAACAATACCTTGGTGTTTATTATTTGCGGATGGTTTCATTTTGGTCGATGAGACTCGCAAGGGTGTGGACGTAAAACTTAAATCTTGGCGAGGCACTTTAGAAAAGAAGAGTTTTAGGTTGAGCAAGGTAAATACAGAGTACATTGAGCTTAAATTTAGTAGTGCAAGTAGGACGATTGACTTTGTTATTAAGTTGGGTGATCAAGATATTTCCCGCAGTGAGTGCTTTAAATATCTTGGATCGATAATTCAAAAAGGATGAATGTGTTTATAAAGATATGATACTGATATGGGTCCTTTAATGACATTCTTAAGTATTTATTAATTCTTAATATATTTTGTTCTGCTTTTAAGAGCCGCGTCCGTATATGACGTCATTATTGTATTGTGTCCTTTTTAGTCGCATGTCCGAGTCCGTCGATTTCCTTTAATGTTATTTCCTTTTTAGTATCAATTGTAAGTCCTATTTAAAGGACTTAGTGAGTCTTGTATCAATATGTATGAATGAAAGTTCTATTTCCCTAACCCTAAAAGAGATCTTGAAAGCTCTCTCTCGAGCGCCCCCCGCTTAGGCATCCACGATCAAGGCTCCATAGTATCTCCGTCACCATCATCTCCGCCTCTGGCCTATCCTCCGGGCAACATTCTTGAACTCGTAACAACTTGGTATCAGAGCCATCTTTCCTCGGCGCTACTCTTCGGTTGCTCCACACCGCCACCGCCGCCTCGTTGATTTTTTTTCCCGCAAGCCAGCACTGCTTCATCGGCTTCACCATTACGTCCAGATCTGCACTATCCAGCCCACAAATCAGTTTCCGCAAGCCACACACACTCTGACGTCGGCTCCGATCGCCGCTCAGCAACAGAGGGCCGCACCCCTCTGTGGGTCTTTCCGATCGTCGAACCACAACAGAGGGCCGCACGCCTTTGTGAGTCATCCCCGGCCGACCTGCGCTAACATTCGCACGGTCTCCCTCCTTATAGGATCGTCACACGCATCGTGACATCTGCAACAGCTCCTTCATCGGAGGCCTCCTGCATCAGGGTCATCCCTAACTCCTCCCGGCCCCCGCTCTCCAGAGTCGATCGCCATCAGAACGACGCTCCACCGACTCCGTCAATGCCTCTCTCCAAGCAGTGCCTCTCCCTGTTGATTGCAAGACGTTCAGATGACCTTGTCCCATCTCAACGGAAGTACTGTCTCGACCTCCTTCAGGATGCCGGTTACTCTGGATGCAAGCCGACCAAAACTCCCATGGATGCCAATCATAAGCTTTATGCTGACGGCGTAGTTACAGATCCACTTCTTTCAAATCTAGAATACTATCGACGTCTTGTTGGAAAACTAATTTACCTAACGGTCACAAGACCTGATATATCCTTTGTTGTTGGGATTGTTAGCCGGTTTATGCACTCTCCTCGGATGTCTCATCTACCGGCCGTCGAACGCATCCTGAGATATCTAAAAACAGCCCCTGGTCAAGGGCTGGTATACAAAACCTCTTTCTCTACTTCTGCTCCAACTCTGGTTGCGTATTCAGATTCAGATTATGCTGGATCTCTGGATGATCGACACTCTACCAGCGGTTTTTGTACCTACTTAAGAGGTCATCTTGTTACCTGGCGGAGCAAGAAACAAGCTGTGGTTGCTCGATCTTCAACTGAAGCTGAATACCGTTCGATGACATCTGTTGTATCCGAGCTTACCTGACTCCAAAGTCTCCTAGGTGATATGAGAGTAAAACTTCCCTCATCAGCTATCTTACTCTGTGATAGTCAAGTTGCTATACACATAGGTAAGAATCCGGTCTTCCACGAAAGAACAAAACACATTGAAGTTGATTGTCACTTCATTAGAGAGAAAATTCAAATGAAGAAACTGGAATTGAGACATGTTCCGGCTGCTGACCAAGTTGCTGATATTCTTACTAAGGCCTTACCGAGTACTCTATTCTATAAGTTCTTGTCCAAGCTTGGTGCCTACGACTCGGACGCTCCAGCTTGCGGGGGAGTGTTAAAAAAGACAGTGTAAAGGCCCACCTAATGACCCATTTTGTTTCCATTTCTCTTGTTATATTAGTCTCACACCTTGTATATGAGACTCCTCTCTCTTTCTTCCTCCTATATATATTTACTCATATTGTATTCAAGCACACAAGGATATACAAGATTGACTAGGTTTACTGCATTACACTTGTACTTTTCTACAATAGGAAATGAAGAAAATGACAATAACACTAAAATAAGAGGTTACATGGTTAAATCGGAAGGAAAATAATCGATTGGAGGGAGTCAGTACTCCCAGGAAGTGGATCGACGACACTTTGCAAGTAGCACAGAGGTGCCGCTGCGGGTTCTGAAAAAGGAGGCGAGAATGACGCTGGCTTCCTCCGTCGATGGGAGCAAGTGACGTCGCCGATCGCTGGAGTTGCGCTGTCAAACGAGAAAGCCCTAACAACAGCGGCTGTTTCTCTTTTCTTTTCTTCTGTCGAGCGCTCAAAGGGAGGAAGAGATGCTCGACTTTAAGGAAACTCTCGGTAGATATGGTAACTGAGCGGCGGTTAGCATTTCTATCGAGCGCATGGGAGAAAAGAAACACGCTTTCACAGGTTATGGAGATCGTGGGCTGAAATCGTGGGTTTGACATTTATGCCATTTCTGTCGTGAGATGTAAATCTCGATTTAAATATCAATTTCGCCATTATACAGTTGCACCCTAGTTTCATGAGATTAACGCTTTTGCGAACGTCTCAATTTCTTCAAAAAATTCCAATAATCTCGATAATTTAATTATTAACGAGCACCAATTAAACATAACAACGTCGTACCTTGACATGACATTTGCTTGATCAATTCCACTCGCGTTTGGGCCTTGCAATCCAAATTTTATTTTCGTAATAAATTACGGTTGTTACATAAAGATGGATAAAATAATTATGCAAAAAAGTAGAGTTATATTTGCACAGATCTTAACCGGAATAAATGAGCTGACGACCACACAAACCGACGACCACACAAAGGTTCCTTCGCCGCCCTTCACTTTCTGTTGAGTCAGATTACCAGAAGCAGTCCCTTGCGATTCTCCTTCTCTTGTCTCAAAAATGCTTCTCTTAAGGCCTACCAATATGAAAGTTAAGTGAACAAAGAATGTGAAAGCTTTAGATCATATTGCCAATGGAGACATGATTACTATATTTAATAGAAGGTACAGGTTATTGCTGCTTGCTTGATGCCTACCATTGTATTTAAAATAAGAGTTTTTCTTAGCCTTGGTGGTTATTACAAGTTGTTTCCTGAGGGTTTCTCCAACATTGCTAAGATGCTATTGAGATTGACATAAAAGTCAGTCATGTGTCCATGAAAGCTGGAAGTACCCATGCTTGGTAAAAGAGGGAAGTCGAGTCATGCTATGTAGGTCAAAAGATCATGTGTCCATGAAAGCGGGAAGTACCCATGCTTGGTAAAAGAGGGAAGTCGAGTCATGTTATGTAGGTCAAAAGATCATTGAGGAAATCACGAGGGTAGCTTATGGAATTTTCTAGCCAGTGCATGGTATATTTCACATATATCCGTCTCGAAAGTATGTAGTCGATGAGTTAAGTTATGTTACTTCATATTCTGTGGTCATTCAACCAATTCACATATATGTCGAGGAAACGAAATGGATTCTTGCGTAGGAAGTGAAAAAGCTTTGGGATTGTATGATCTCTACATAAAACTTCAGTGGAAACATTGAGTAAGCACGAGGCAATATTAGTAAATGTTCTCTAAAGTTTTATGAACAAAAAATTAAAGGGCAACAATTATAATTACAGCTTCAATTTATGATTTTCTTGTGCTACATTAATATTTATATGTTATTCGCTTTGTTTAGTTGTAACCTAATTAAGAGTTGTTGATGAATTTCTCGTAGTGAATGTTTTAAGTATCTTGGATCGATAGTTCAAAAAGACGGAGGTATTGATAAAGATGTGACACATAGAATCCAAGCGGGTTGGTTGAAGTGGAGAGGCGCGCCAGGGATCTTATGTGATTGTAAATTACCATTAAAACTCATGGGAAAGTTTTACCGTACTGCAATTAGACCAGCGATGCTCTATGGTTCTGAGTGTTGGGCAGTGAATTGTGGACATGAGCAAAAAATTAGAGTTGCGGAGATGAGAATGCTTAGGTGAGTGTGTGGACACACGAGACTGGATAAAATTAGGAATGAATGTATCAGGTTTAAGATAGGAGTAGCACCAATTGCAGAGAAGATGAGAGAAGCTCGACTACGATGGTTTGGATACGTACAAAGGAGACCATTAGAGGCACCTGTTAGGCGTTGTGAGAGTCTAGTCACTAGGCTTGTTAAACGGGGGAGGGGTAGACCAATAAATACTTGAAATGAAACTATACGAAAAGATATGATGTACTTATGCATTAGTGAGATTATGACAAAAGATAGGGCACAATGGCGACAAAGGATCCATATAGCCGACCCCACTATAGTGGGATAAAGGCTTGAGTGTTGTTGTGTTGTTGTTAGAGTATTTGGACTTTAGAAGGACCATTAAGTTGAGTTGAGCTTTTGGATGCAAACCCAATACCATTAAATCCAGAAATCATTTCCAAGTCCTAATAGCCCCCAAAACCACTATAGTAGTTAGGTCCCTATTTAGAGTATAATGATATGGTCATGGTAGCTTTATCTAAATCATAGACATGGTTCAGTTTGTGGTAGGAAGGTCTTGGGCCTGTTTTATTGGCCTAAGTTGATGGTTGTGATGTTTTTAAGCCTAATTAGATGATTTCTAATCGGTGGATGATTTTTAGAGGTTTAGAGGTTAGATGAATTAGAGTTTAGCCATTTCATTTATTGCTTTGTGCTTGAGAGTTTTGTGGTCTACTCGAGGAATGGGCTAGGGTAGCTCCAGGAGGGGAAAGTTTTGGAGAAGCAACGGTTTACCAGTTGAAGTGTTCAAAGGGAGTGCATGACGTTGAAGAGGATGCAAGGCCGGGCTAGAAAATTTATTTGGGTGTGTAATTATTTGTTTTTTTGTTGGATAAACATTTCTCCTCTAAAACTAGTATTCCATGATTATGCATGGAGATTAGCTCAGCTTCTATGAGATTCTCTTTGATACAGCCTAGAACTCATGATGGCCTAGTTTCTCCACGATGAAATTATGCAATTGTTTCTGTTAGAGAATATTAGGAAAATTGATGTATTGGCTCATTAATATGGCCCATGTAGGATTTAGTGTTTAGTCTTACATTGTTTGTATGGCTGAGTCTTCCTCTCTTCTCTCTTATATATTTGTACTTATACTTGTATTTTTGTATTCAAGAAATATATACAAGGTTTGAACCATTTCTCTACATGGTATCAGAGGAAACTGCCCGACCTGTTTTTTTCTAACCGCTCAGGCTTCATTTATTTTGGCTTTTTTTGAGCGTTTCATTTTCTAAAAACGCAGAGCGCAGTTTTTCCGTTTGTTTTTCCGCAATCATTTGGAACCGCCCGCGTTTTATCCGTGCTCAAAAAATTGCGGATCGAAACCTTGAGTGAGAGCTCCATTTCTAGCGTTTGGGCCGCATCTTCTCCGACTGTGCATCTTCCTGTGCTTCTTCCGTGCTCTTCCTGCGCCGCCATCCCTTGCCCCTTTCTGTGCTCTTTTTGGTTACCCGCAAAATTTTTTTAGGTCCGGCGCCATCGATTGCTTTACCGCTGTTTTAAAAATTATTTTTAAAACGTCACCGCTGTTTTGTCAAACGGTTCTCTGTTCTGAACAGCTTTGTAAACGCAGACTATCCAAACAGATCTCCGTTTCCAGCATCCAGTTTCCAACAGCTCCCTTTACAAACCTGCCTGTACAACAACTTCTTTTACAACCGCAACCGCTCTACCAAATGAAACCTCAGTCTTCCTGTTAACCGAGCAACTCGTTTTCTTGATTAACCGCACTGCTTTGCGACTTCCTTTTTTTTTCCTACCAGGCTCTTTCTTCTCTCCCGTGGATCCACATATTCTGTCTCTTCTACGCTCTTTTATAACCTTCCTCTCTCTGGCGAGTGGACCCCACTCCCGTGCGGTTAGATTTTCTTAACCGCCACGGGCTGCTCTCTACCCGCTGCGGCTTCCCTTCTTCCTGCTGATAGATCTAACCGTCTGGCCTCCAGTTCTACCCGTTGCGACCTGCTTCTGTCCGCTGCGACCTTCTCTCTCTTCTTGTCGTACTTCTTCTCGGTCCTATCACCGCGGAAGTCTTTCCCGTTGCAGCCTCTTTTCTTGCCGCGCGGTCTCCTTGTCGCGCATAGCTCTTGTCGCAAGGAATATTTCCCACTGCAGGGCCCTCTTGTCGACTAGGCTGTCTTGTCGTCTGCCTTGTCGCTTCGCGCTTCTCGGCTCGTCTTGGCTGTTCGCACGGACTACCTACGCCTTCTCGACTACCCTGTTCACCGACCTCTGATCTTGTTGCGGTTTGCTTCTACCCGCACGGTCTAGTGTCTGTTCGCTGTTTTTTGATCTTGTTACAGTCTGCTTCTAACCTCATGGTCTAGTGCTTGTTCGCCAGCCTTCTGATCTTGTTGCGGTCTGCTTCTAACCGCACGGTCTAGTGCCTGTTCACCGGCCTTTTGATCTTGTTTCGGTCTGCTTCTAACCGCACGGTCTAGTGCCTGTTCGCCGGCCTCTGTCCCTTCTGGTCGCTGCCCGCCCAGGATTCTTGCTGTCGTACTTCTAATCGCCGCGACCTTCTTCTACCCGCTGCGGCCGAATGACGTCATAAAATTCTAATGCCTCCTCTGTTCTACCTGATCGTGTTGCGGCTCCAGTCCCCGAGCTTCGTGATGAACTCCGAATTGCTACCATCTCTCTCAGTGGGAAGCGCAATTTTGTGGAATGGGTACACTCAGTTCGTCGCGTCCTGCAGACGAAAGGCCTTCTTCATCATCTGACTCGGGTCACTCCGACCGCTCCCACCGATGAGTGGTTTCGAGATGATGACCGAGTCCAATCTTGGCTACTCAACTCCATGGACACCGAGCCCTATCGAATGGCTATGTATCATGACACGACCAAGGCCATGTGGGAGGAGCTCCATTCCTTTTACTTTGGGCAGAATAGTTTGCAACACCTGTTCAACATTTTCTCAGATCTTCAGAACCTTGATCCCTGGGCTCCTGGTGATATGATCTCCTTTGTCGCTAAAGCCAAGACCCTGGTCGAGGCCTGGATCCAACGTCAACCTCCCATTACAGATCTGACCACTCAACGGGCCCAGAAAGAAGCTGTCGGGATTGCGATGATGATGTCCCGGGTTCCCTTTCACCTGCACAGTGTTCGGGCCCAGATTCTTTCATCTACCACCACCCCATCTTTGTATTATGTGTGCTCTATGCTTCTAAAGGTCACACCGCCCCAGGATGCTCCTGTTACTCTCTCCCCAGCACTTCTACATCACTCCACACCTGCCCCGCCTGCTCGGGGGTCCTCAGCCCGTGGGGGATGCAATACGTCTCGGGGACGTGGCCGGTCTGGCAAATCTCAGTTTAAGTGCACCTATTGCGGACGTGATGACCATCTTGAGGCCACCTGCTATCGCAAACATGGCCTGCCTCCACATCTTGCTGCTCCTGCTATGGCTGATCCTCCTGCTGCTCCTGCCCCGGACTCTGCTGCCTCTGCTCGGGCAGACATTGATGCTCTACGCACTCAGCTCCAACACCTGCAAGGGGTGATCTCTCGCTCGTCTGGCTCGGTCGCATCTATTTCCAATGAAGCTATATCTTGTCTCTCACATGGCTCTCACTGGATTGTGGATTCGGGTGTCACACATCATATTAATTCGCAACGTCCTCCGCAATATTCGGTGACTGCTCACCCCAAGTTCATCACTGCGGCAAATGGTGATACCACCCCTGTTTCTGGTGCTGCTGATATGCCCCTCACACCCACTCTCTCTCTGACTTCTGCTCTTCATGATCCCGGTTCTCTATTTAACTTACTCTCCGTTAGCCGCCTCACACAAGACCTCAATTGTTGTGTTACTTTCTCACTTTCTACCTTTGTTGTGCAGGATCGGAAAACGCAAAATATCATTGGTAAGGGACGACTGTCAAATGAGCTCTACCTCCTTGATGTCCCTCCTTCTGCTCTCTTTGTTGTCTCTACCACCGATTGACATCGTCGTCTTGGGCATGTTCCCCTCAAGATTCTCAAGAAGGCTCTTCCGGATGTCTCCTTGCATGAGTTTTCTTGTGAGTCATGTATCTTTGGCAAACGACATCGTATGTCTTTTCCCCCTACTTGTACTCGGAGTGATACTCCATTATCATTAGTGCATTTCGATATTTGGGGATCTTATAAAACCCCTAGTATGTTTGGTTATCGATATTTTGTCACTTTTATTGATGATTATTCACGCTTAACCTAGTTATACTTACTTCGGGATCATGCTGAACTAACCACTATATTTCGCGCCTTCCTTAGCGAAATACGCACACAGTTCCCCTCTCCTCTAAAGTTCATTCGCACGGATAATGCCAGAGAATACAGTAGCCGGACATTTGCGAACTTATGCACCAAATTCAGTATTATACATCAAACCTCATGTGCATATACGCCTTAACAAAATGGTGTGGCAGAGCGAAAGAATCGCCATCTTCTTAATGTTATTCGGTCCCTCATGCTTCAAATGCAGGTTCCTATTCGTTTTTGGAACTTTGTTGTCTCTGCGGCATGTCACCGCATCAATCGCCTGCCCTCTTCTGTGCTCGACTATGCCACCCCGTTTAGTCTTCTCTTTCCGTCCCAATCCCCGTTTACTCTCACACCTTGTGTGTTTGGCTGTGCATGCTATGTTAACAATCTTGGTCCGATCATGTATAAATTTGCTCCTCAGGCCCGCAAATGTATGTTTCTCGGGTACTCTCAGACCCAGAAAGGCTATGTATGTTATTCTCTGACTAAGACAAAGTCATTGTCTCTGTCAATGTCACCTTTCAGGAGGCTTACCCATTCTACGAATCATCTGTCATCGCTCCTCCTCTTTCCCCTTCCATTCCTCGTCCGATTGTTCCCGTCATGTCTTCTCTACCACCTCTCCTTCCAACCCCTCCTTTGACACCTGCTCCAACTCTACCACCCAAACCACCTCTTATTCGTGTCTACACTCGTCATACCCCGGTCTCGGGAGCTCTACAACAACCGTCCTTCACCAGTGCTATCTCGCGGACTGGCGATCCAGCATCATCATCTACCGCTCACCCCATGGCTAATTATGTTTCTATGCATCGCCTTGCTCCACCTCTACGCAAGTTTGCTCTCTCCCTCTCCTTCATTTATATTCCTAACTCAGTGCAGGAGGCTCTTCTACATTTAGGGTGGTGCGCGGTCATGGACGAGGAAATGACTGCTCTTTGGTCTAACCAGACTTGGGATCTGGTTCCTCTTCCTCCTGGACATTCGTGTATCAGTTGCAAGTGAGTGTTTACTATAAAACATGCTCCAGATGAGACAATTGACCGGCTAAAGGCCCGCCTTATGGCTCAGGGATTTACTCAACAACAGGGACTTGATTATGATGAAACCTTCTCTCCCGTTGCCAAGTTGAAATCTGTTCGGGTACTGATCTCCTTGGTTGTGCATCGTCACTGGCTCCTTCATCAGCTAGATATTAAAAATGCCTTTTTGAATGTCGATCTTCAATAAACGGTCTACAAGCATCAACCTCCCGGGTTTGAGACCACAGAGGAGTCTCGTGTATGTCATCTTCGGAAATCTATTTATGGTCTCAAACAATCTCTCAGGGCTTGGTTTAAAAAATTTAGTAAGGCTATTCGCGATGTTGGATTCAAGCGGAGCTCGACTGACTTCTCCCTCTTCACACGTCATCAATCAACTGGGACTGTCATTCTCCTGGTGTATGTGGATATCTTGATTACTGGTGATGACACCACAGGGATACAAAAAATCAAGCAACACTTGAACTCTGTTTTTCAGACAAAAGATCTGGGGGCTCTCAGGTACTTTCTTGGACTTGAGGTTGCAAGACGGCTTGATGGTCTTGTTCTGTCACAACGAAATTATTGCCTTGATCCCCTCCACGATGCTGGCTACTCTGGGTGGAAACCTGTGGAAACTCCGTTGGATGCCAGCCACAAGTTATGTGCTCATGAGTCTGACTCTGATTCCCTGCTTACGAACCCTGAGTATTATCAGCGCCTTGTGGGAAAACTGATATACCTAACAGTTACAAGACCTGATATTTCGTTTGCTGTTGGAGTGGTCAACCAATTTATACATGCGCCTCAGACTTCTCATCTCCAGGCAGTAGAACGCATCCTCAGATATTTGAAGACATCTCATGGACAAGGATTTGTATATAAGTCATCCTACTCTCTATCTCTTGTTGCATACTCAGTTGCGGACTATGCAGGCTTGCTGGATGATCGACGTTCCACTACAGGTTTATGTACCTACTTTGGGGGGAATCTTATCACTTGACGTAGCAAGAAGTAGTCTGTGGTTGCTCGCTCTTCTGCTGAAGCTGAGTATCATGCAATGACAACCATTGTATCTGAACTCACCTGACTTGAGGGTCTACTTGGTGATTTGGGGGTCACTTTATCCTCACCAGCAACCTTATTTTGCGATAGTCAGGCTGCAATTCACATTGCGAAGAATCCTGTGTTTCATGAACGGACCAAGCACATTGAAGGTGACTGTCATTTCCTTCGTGAAAAGTTTTAATTAAAGAAGTTAGAGCTGGAGCATGTTCTTGCATCAGGGCAAGTTTCCGACATTCTCACCAAGGCATTACCACGACAAATGTACCATCAGTTCTTATCCAAACTTGGTGCCTGCGACTTGTACGCTCTAGCTTGCGGGGGAGTGTTAGAGAATATTAGGAAAATTGATGTATTGACCCATTAATATGACCCATGTAGGATTTAGCGTTTAGTCCCACATTGTTTGTATAGCTGAGTCTTCCTCTCTTCTCTCCTTTATATTTGTACTCATACTTATATTTTTGTATTCAAGAAGTATATACAATGTTTGAACCATTTCTCTACAGTTTTCGTATGTCCCATGAGTTTATACTAACGTTATAACATAAATCCATTGAATTTAAAGTTTTCTTACCTGATTTTTTTATTTTATGCTAATGCCATACTTTTGATAAATCATTGCATGTCTTGAGAAATTTTCCTTCCAAGTACATTTTTGTTAGTCACATTTTATGTGAATCAAATCTATTTCTCAGGACTTTCATACCTTGAATCTAGTATATGGATCTTATGCTAGTTGTTATGAAGCTGAAAAGGTACCTAGATATTACAATTGTTGACATAGGTAAAGTAATACTAAGTATATGACCTGAAGTTTATGGGAGTTCCATTTGACGTATTTTTCATAAAGATATAGGTATGTGAATGATCAGTTACGGGATACCTTACATATACAAGGGTTTATTTATATCAAATCATAGATTTAATGTTATTATATATGAAATCTATGTTTAGTACTTTTCTTTCCTCGAGTATCATTTACCTTTTTAAAAACCATTTCATGTTGTTTGTTATGCAGGATATCAACTTCAACCGTAGCATAAAAGATGCACTTGCAAATGAAGAAATATTTTTTCGCCAGCAACCTGTATGTAACTAGCTTTTCTTGAGATGCTTTCTATTTTTTAGGTTACAGTGCCAGTTTAAACTCTTCAGTTCCTTTGATACCAAGACAACATCTTTGATGATCAGGTATATCATGGTCTATCCCATTGTTGCGGGATTCCCCAGTTAGCCAAGAAATTAAATCAGGTTACGCTCACAATTACTTCATCTTTTACTGTTTTGATGTGAGCTTTTGCAGATTCAAAGTTTTCTCTAATAGATTTGTTGTTGTATTTGTGGAAGTTATTGGGGTTATGTTTAAATTAGATTACTTGTTTTAATCAATTAATTGCATTACTTAAAATTTTTTTTCTCCAGATTTTGATAAAACATATCAAGACAGTTCTTCCAGGATTGAAATCTCGCATTAATTCTCAGTTGGTTTCTGTGGCAAAGGAGCATGCTGCCTATGGTGATGTTGTAGATTCAAAGGTACAACTACATTTAAGATGTTCACCCTTGTTGTTTCATCTGCATTGTCTCACCTCATATGTATTTATATTGCATGAAAGATCTAAAATTCAAATTAGTTACTCAATCTATGCCTGGTGTAACAGTTAGTTTACTGCCTTACTGCAAATTATAGTCATATTAATCATGAATGTGATGTGCTTCGTCATTTAACCTAGTTATCTCACCCTTTTGAGTCCTCTAGAGTCGACATGATTGTCTCATCGAATGGCATCATCCAACGGTCTTATTCCCTTTTGCCTGAATCAAATAGAATCACTGAAAAAATGTTCATGACACTATCAGAAACTTGATTGTCAGGGTCATCAGTAGGCATCAGAGGCTAGTTGATGCATAACGGCGCGTAGGGTTTCCCGTCTGTCGGCTTTTTCTATAAAACTTTAAATGCGTGCAATGAATAATGGATTTTGCAAAAATAATTAGAGCGAGCGTTGCACATACTTTGAGAAATTAAGCAACTAGACTTTTATAAAGCACAAAATTACTATTTTGTTTCAAAAAATGGAATCACTTGAAAAATGATTCAATTTTAAATCCGGGAAAAGAAGGTTCGCAACTTTTGTTATTTTCCCCTTGTCATAACAAACCAAAAATTGTGAACTTCAAATACATTTCCGTTTGGAGTTTTCGACGTAGCGTTTGCTGACGAAATTTGGTCGAAAACCCAATAATGAATCTAATATTGTACGAGAAAAAAATGCAGATACACACAAAGAAAGAGAAAAAAACAAGTTATACACCGAAAGAGACGTCTTTCCGCAATCGAAGTCGACGGCAATCCCGCGAGGAATTCCTCGTCATCTTAGATCTCCCGCTTCGAGGTTGGCCGCTATCGTACACAGGCGCCACAAAATTAATTCGCTCACTTACACACAAAGTGGCTTCACGAAATCTCTAGCACACAAAATAGAACTACTCTATTAAAGTGTCATTCACCCTTTGGAAAACAACTCCAGGCAGCAGGAAAAAAAACTCCACATTCAACTAATTCACCCTCTTAAACGGGAACCAAAGAGCAACGTAAGTTTTCATTAAGCATGCAAACATCAAATTTCATTAAGCATGCAAACATCAAAGGAATCAAACACAACAACAGCAATCCAATTAAAATTCTCATCCTCCACCCGCACTACCATTTACATCCCCATTTATAGGGCATCGACAAGCAACAACAAAAAAAAAAAAAAAAAAAACGAAGCAAAACGCCACGTTCTCCATGATAGGCGGAGCAAACTTCATGGAGCCATGGGGAACAGTCATGGCTGAAACCGTTTGAGAATCCAGGCCTGCCATGGAATCAGATGCTGATACCTTTACTGAAGAACCGTCTGGGGACGTGGTTATGGATGGCCGACCAGGAGTTGCGCAAAATTGTGGGGCGGTAGATGCGGCGGAAAATGCGCGATGCGAGGAGGACGCGATTCAGAATCGCGCGCAGCTGAGAAATGGGGAGGAGACTGAACCTGCACTGGGCTGGCTGATTGGGGAAGATGAAATGACCCGGTCCTGTATTGCTTTCCTTTTTAACAGGAAAACAAAAAAAACTAAATAAATAAATAAACCATAATGCTAAAATGAAATTAATGCTATGCACGCAGGTGTGTAACAAAAAATTTGTTCAAAAAAAAAACGCAATAAAATAAAGTAATGATTCAGGGCCGGTAGGGTTTCAAACGAGCGCGACGTCGAGTACTTCTGCGTCGACCGGATCTGGGTTGGTCTCCACCAACTCTCCCCCTCTCGAAATCACTCATCTCTGGTGAGTGCTCCAAGCGGTACTGTTGTAGAAGATCAACATCCATATGCTTTAACTCATCAGCCAAGACCCAGCTGGTCTCGGTCTCTGGTCTGCCATGCCAACGAACCAAGTATTTCTGAAAACCACCATCAGTAGTGATCAGTTGTCACTGGTCACTGTCTCGTCATCCAATATCTACTCGGGAACCAAGATCTGTCGCGGAAGTCTGTCAACGACTCTGAAAACCGGTATGAAAGAATCTCCTGGTGTCTCATGCTCAGTCTGAAAACTGTCAGTGGAAAACTGAAGAACTGCAGACGGCGTGTCAGTAACTGAATGAGAATCGGTTTGTCCTGAATGTGACTCATCACTAACACCCACCAGCCCTGAAAAATCAAATGGAGGAGAAGAGAAAGAAAAATCTAAAAACTCATGCGGGTAATCGTGAAATAAAGTCAGATCGATTACATTAAAAACCGGATTTGCTCCTCAAACAGAAGACATCTCAAATTCATACGCATTTTGCCCAATCCACTTTACTACTCAAAAGGGTCCAGTTCTACCGTCAGCTAGCTTTTTTACGGTACCCGAAGGCAACCGTTCCGGATTTAACTGAACCATCACCAAGTCATCCACTTTGAAACTACTAGCTCTTTTATGCTTGTTTAAGTCATAAATACTATGTAATTTCCGCTCAATTTTTTTATGCAAATCATGCAAATGCAATGCATAGTTATGTGCAAACTGGCTAGTCCTAAAAGTCGGTGGCAGTGATGCTAAATCTAGTGACACTCGTGCAATGTGACCATGAACAACCTCATTAAGAGATAATTCTGTAGATCTATTCTTTGAATTATTGCTGACCAATTGAGCATGTGGAAGAATTAGATCTCAATTTCCCTGTTGATCTCCTACCAAACAACGCAGTAAATTTCCTAAACTCCTATTCACAACTTCAGTTTGACTGTCGGTCTGCGAATGATAGGCGGTCAAAAATATAAGTTTAGTACCTAACAGTTTCCATAGTGACTTCCAAAAATAACTAGTGAACTTGACGTCTTGATCAATAACGATAATCTTAGGTATCCCTCGGTGTGTGACAACCTATTTATAATAGATACATGCTATATGAAAGGCTTCATCGGTTTTGTTGCAAGTGTTGAAATACGTCATTTTAGAAAAACGATCTACCACCACAAGAATGGAATCGTGTTTCCTAAAAGTGCGCGGCAATCCAAACATAAAATCCATGCTAACATCATCCCAAGGAATACTGGGCACTGATAAAGCTGTGTATAATCCAGTGGGATGTTTATCTCCCTTCGCTACCTGACAAGTGCCACAACTATTGACAATTTACGCGATAACCCCCTTCATCATGGGACAATTGAATCGTTCATCTACTAAGGCTATCGTTTTATCACGTCCAAAGTGTTCACCTAAGCCTCTGCCATGTAATTCTCATACAATGAAGTTTCGCAATGAGGTGCGGGGAATACATAGATGGGTTCCACAAAATAGATATCAATCTCTAATGAGATAATCGATCTCATCGTGAAAAGGATCAGAACGTATCACATCATAAATACCACTAAAATCAGGACAACTAGAATAGTCGTCTTTGATATGTTCAAATCTTATCACCTGAGTACGCATCCGAGATAATACGAGGGTGACTCGACTAAGGGCGTCGGCAACCCGATTCTCCGTTCCCTTACAATGCTTGAGAACGAAAGTGTACTCCTGTAAATATGATACCCACTTAGCCTGTCAAGGGTTCAACTTCTGTTGCGAATTGATATAACGCAACGCCTGATGATCGGAGTGGAGGACAAAGTCCTTGGGCAATAAATAATGTCTCCAGTGACGTAACGTTTGCACAATCGCATAGAACTCATGCTCATAGTTGGAATAATTCAGCTTCGGGGCTGAAAGTTTTTCACTGAAAAATCTAACGGAGTGACCCTCTTGACTAAGTACACCTCTTATCCCTACCCCCGAGGCATCACAGGATACCTCGAATACCTGACTGAAATCAGAGAGTCTCAAAACTGGTGCAGTGGACATCTTATCCTTTATAATCTCAAAGGCTCTAGCGGTCTATGACGTCCACTGGAAACTTCCCTTCTTTGTACACTCAGTGACTGACGCCATTATCGTACTAAAGTTTTTGATGAATCGACGATAAAATGTGGCTAGTCCATGAAAACTACAGACATCGTGAATGTTCTGAGGGGTAGGTCACTCACGAATTGCTCGAACTTTCTCAGGATCGATAGTGATACCAACGGAGTTTACTATAATCTAATAAAGATAACAGACTCAACCATAAATACACACTTCTTCAAGTTGATATACAGTCGTTCGGCTCGTAGGAGCTCGAAGATAGTATGTAGGTGAGTCAAATGCTCACTCTCAGTCTGACTATATATCAAAATATCGTCGAAATAGACTACTATGAACTTCCCTATATAAGGTCTGATGACATGGATCATCATCTGAGCGAAAGAACTAGGGACATTGGATAACCCAACGGGCATCACAAGCCACTCATAAAGTCCGTCCTTCGACTTGAAGACAGTCTTCCACTCGTCTCCTTCACGGATTTTGATCTGATGATATTCACCACGAAGTTCGATCTTAGAAAAGATCGTGGCTCCAGTCAATATGTCTAACATGTCATCTAGTTGGGGTATCAGGAATTGATATTTCACTGTAATCTTATTGACAACATGACTTTCAACGCATATACGCCAAGTACTGTCTTTTTTCGGGGCAAGGAGGGCATGCATCACACATGGACTAAGACTATGGGGGAATAAAGCCTCTATCAAGTAATTCACTGATCTGCTTCTGCAGCTCCTCGTGGGAGGTAGGATTCAATCGATAATGCGGTAAATGAGGGAGGGAAGCTCCAGATAAAAGATCTATCGCATGCTGAATCGACCTCATGAGAGGTAACTCAGCCGGAAGCTCATCAAGGTGTATATCCTGGAATTCCTCTAGGAGACTCCTAACAGGTATATGAATAGACTCATATCTCTCTAATAAGTCAGATGCCTGTAAGACCACTAAGGCATGATAAAATCCACCATCGAAACTTTCTCGACGGAACTCAGTGCCTCGAATAATGCTAAGAGTTTTCTTCCTTTCAAAGGGAGGAAGAGATTCTTTCGCACTATGGCTCGCACGAGATGTTGGTTTTGTGGGTCACACCGGGGTCAACATTACTCTCTTTCCATCAAGGAGAAATGAGCAAGTGTTGGACCTGTCATGTATGGTGACATCTCAGTCGTATAACCAAGGTAGCCTAAGTAATACATGACACACATCCATATGCATAATGTCACACCAGATCATATCAGAGTACGTACTGATAATTATAGACACCAAACATCTCCTAGTTACCGATAATGTAGTCTTGGTGACCCAAGCTACCTGAAATGAGGATGGGTGCGGCTCAGCAGTTAGTCCCATGCAGTGTAAAGCCGTCTCAGCTATCACGTTCATACAACTCCCGCTATCCACTACTAAACGGCACACTTTCTCCCCAGCCTTAAAGTAGGCCTGAAAGATGTTCATCCGCCAATAATCGGCGGATTCTTGTGGCGTAGATAACATGCATCTCAACACTAGAACGTCAGGATCTATCTTCTCATCACTAGGCGTACCATACACTTCGTCATTTAAAACGCGCGAATCTTTCTCAACTAAAGTCTCTTCTGCAGGCTCATCCTCCTCAGCCACCTCATGAATAACTAGCGTGTCTTTCCTCTTGGGACAATCCCTAGATATATGACTCATCTGCTGACACTCATAACAACGGATCTGTGAAGGGGTCACAGTTCCCATGAGGGATTTCCCTTTCTGATCTCTCGTATAGGTCGAGGTAGGATTCGATTCATTCTCCTTACCTTTCGGTTCTTCTTTCTTATAAGGAGTGTTTGTTTTGGTTTGAGATTTGAACCGGGAAGTTCTCTTCTGGTGCTCTTCGATATCGATGGCGATAAATATGATCTCTGCTAGGGAGTAGTGACCATATCAAATCAACTCATCTCAGATCTCGGGTCGTAGTCCACACTTAAATTTAGATAAGGTGTCACGTGGGTGTTCTACTACGTTGCACCTAATCATAAGATCCTTCATCTCAGCTAAGTAGCGCAGATACTGATTTGGACCTTTGACGTAGTGCGTCAACTCATCTTGTAGACGAATCTGATAGTGCTGGGGGTTGTACTGCTCCTCCAATATGACTTTCATATGTGGCTAATGTGTAATGAGAGGGCGTCCATTCCTCTATAGACTATGCTCTTCACCTATCCAAAGGATTTTCGCTCGCCCAGTCAACCTCATTTTGGCGAACTGAACCTTTTGGTTCTCCGTCATATGATACCACTCAAAGTAGGTCTTTATGTCTATAACTCAATCTGAAAAGACCTGGGGATCCATAGATCCATCATAAAGTGACGGATCTAGCTTCACAACTCGTGTGAGATCCGGTCGCCCATCCCGGGGAGGATAGTCGTAATCATCATCGTAAGGATCACGATTGTCTCAATTCCATGGGGGTGGCGGTCGATGCCAATCTCTAGGTCGATCATCACGTTGTATGGCCGGTATAGGCCGACGATGGTCTCGAGTACGCTCTTCTCTAGCTACGTCATTATAGGGTCTCTCCTGATAATGATCTTGCGTACCTAAAAAAGGCTCTCGTTGGGGTTCATGAAAATACCTTGGAGAATTTCTACTCATGACGTACTCAAACTCAAACTTATCTAAGGGATTTCTAATCTCTTCCTCAAAAATAGGGTTTCTCCTATGTGTAGACTTTTTTACATAGTGAGGTGGGACATCATAATGGGTCACACATAATGCTCGTCTCGAATTGGAGGTGACATTGAAACTAGAGGGGATACTTCTAAACTATTCACCCTAACACTAAGGTGTTCAAACCCTTCTCGCACCTGATAGACGCTCTTGGTTAACGCTGCCATTTGGTGGACAAATGGTAGAAACTACGGGAGTGGTTCATTCCCTTCGTTCACACGACTCGCTTGACAACGTTCAACTCGACACATCTCCGAGTTTACCTCTTGAGGGTGTTCATGTGTTGAATTGTGATGGAGTGAACTCATACTTACTAACCTACCGGTACATAAATGCATGCAAACGAACACATATGATGCAAATGTATGATTATGCTAATTTTTTTTTGAAAATGCTATGCGGGGTTCCTATTCTTTGCCGGACGGATTCCGAAACTTAGAAAATTCCGGAACCTGGCTCTGATACCAAATTGAGGCAGGACGGCGCGTAGGGTTGCACACATGTTGGCTTTTTCTAGGAAACCCTAAATGCGTGCAATGAATAATAAATTTTGCAAAAACAATTAGACCGGGCGTTGCACACACTTTGAGAAATTAAACAACTAGATTTATGTAAAACATAAAATTACTATTTTGTTTCAAAATATGAAATCACTTGAAAAATGGTTCAATTTTAAATCCGGGAAAAGAAGGTTAGCAACTTTTGTTCTTTTCTCCTTGTCGTAGCAAACCAAAAACCGTGAACTCTAAATACATATCCATTTGGAGTTTTTGACCTAGCGTTTACTGATAAAATTCATGCGAAAATCCAACAATGAATCTAGTATCTTACGAGAAAGAAACAAGTTACCCACGAAAAGAGACGTTTTTCCGCAATCGAAGTCGACGGCGATCCCATAATGACGTGCAACGAAAAATTTGTTCAAAATAAATTAAAATAAAACGCAATAAAATAAATTAATGATTCAAGTCCGGTAGAGTTTCGGACGAGCGCGGCGTCGGGTACTTCTATGTGGACCGGATCTGAGCATTTTATTTTCTACATTTGTAGTTCATCTTTGGAAACGGCCCGACAATCACGTGTTTACACGCTGAGAAAAGTGGGGGTAATGCAATAAGTATAAAGATAATTAAGGTCTTTTGGGGCGGTGGTGGGAGACCTGAGTATTGAATCAAGATAGAGACTAAAAACAAAATGAGTATTACTCTTCGGAGCTTGGTTCACCTTATACAATGGTAGCCATCCACACTTTGATGAATTATTATGATCTGTAGGTTATAACTGGCTGGGGGAAGAAGTGCTGAAAGTTCTAAGGGAGTGCTAAAAAGAAGAGGATAGAAAGAGAATTATAGAACAAACGATGAGATATCAATTTTTGTCTGCTTCATTCCAAAACCTAAGGTTCTTAAATAAACAAGCGATTTTCATGAATAATTCTGAATAATTGGACAATTACAAAAACACTAAAGGTAACAAAAGTAACAAAATACCTACAAATGAAAAGGCACTGAAGTTATTCTAAATACATAACCTATTCTAACAAGACCCATGAATTGACCCCAAACATTGGCCATAACTTCTTTCATCCTTCAATTCGAGCTTGTTATGAAGCTCGAAAGGATATGACTACAGAATTATTTGGTGATGTACAAGAGGTGCTCCTTATGATGATGCTTGTTGAGTTGAAGATTGATTCTATTATTTGGCCCTACTCCAACATATATAGGAGTGAGAAAAATACGTACGAACAGACGAACCAAAAAAAAAAGACTTGAAACATAACCGAAATGCAGACTCTCCAACACTCCCCCTCAAGTTGGGCGTGTAATGTCGGTCATGCCCAACTTGCCCAATATCTTGTTAAAGGATCACAGACTCAGTCCCTTAGTAAGCACATCTGCCAACTGCTAGTTAGATGAGACAAAGGGAGCACACACCATCCCCTTTACTATGTTCTCCTTAATGAAATGTCTGTCGATCTCCACGTGTTTAGTACGGTCATGTTGGACTGGGTTGTGAGCAATAATAATAGCGGCTTTACTATCACAGTAGATCCTGATTGGACCACAGTCTTTCACACCCAAGTCTCTTATCATTGACTGAATTCATATCCCTTCGCATATTTCAAGTGCCATTACCCAGAACTCCGCCTCAACACTGGATCTGGCAACATGTTTTTTGCTTCTCCATGTCACCAGATTACCCGCAACAATGGAGCAATATCCAGATGTAGAACGTCGAGCATCAATAGAACTTGCCCAGTCAGCATCCATGTAAACTTTAACCGTTAATGCCTCGTCTGGTTTAAACAGTATTCCTTTGCCTGGAGAGGATTTGAGATACCTCAGAACCCTGTATACAACATCAAGATGATGTGATCTCGGTGAGTGCATATATTGGATAAGAACACCAACAACATAAAATATATCTGGACGGGTATGAGAGACATGGATAAGTTTTCCAACCAGTCGTTGGAAACCTGGTATGTCATCAACCATTTCTCCACCATCTCTACCAAAGCTTGTGATTTGCTTCAATTGGGGTGTCAGCAAGTCTACACCCAATCATTTATGTTGTTTCCAACAGATCCAAAATGTACTTCCTTTGAGATATAATGATTCCAGGTTTGGATCTGGCAACCTCGATGCCCAGAAAAGATTTGAGAGACTCATGGTCCTTAACTTCAAACCCCTTTGCAAGCTTGGATTTTTAGTTCTCAATCTCCTCCGTGTCATCACCTGTTATCACAATATCGTCAACATAGACAATAAGGGCAGTCACCTTGCCATGTTGGTGTTTCACGAACAAGGTATGATCCGCATTGCTCTGTCTGTACCCGAAAGATATCATTGCCCAGTGGAATCTCCCAAACCATGCACGAGGCGATTGTTTTAAGCCGTACAAAGCCTTCTTCAATCTGCAAACTTTCCCTGCTGAACCTTTTTGAAGAACACCAGGAGACAGGGACATGTAGACCCCCTCCTCACGATCACCGTGAAGAAATGCATTATTCACATCCAACTGACTGAGACTCCACCATTTGCACACGACACATGAAAGCAATATCCAGATTGAATTCATTTTAGCAACCAGAGCAAATGTCTCCTGATATTCGATGCCCACTGTTTGAGTGTATTCTTTAGCAACCAATCTAGCTTTGTACCGTTCAACCAGACCTTTGCAATTCTGCTTCATAGAGAAGACCCATTTACAACCCACAACAATTTTCCCTTTGGGCTGGTGGACAAGATCCCAAGTATGATTTGTGTCAAGGGCTGCCATTTCCTCCAACATAACATTCTTCCATTCACTGTGCTCAAGAGCTTTCTTCCAGGAACGATGAATAAATATGAAAGACAAGGAGGTGACAAACGCTCTATGTGAATGAGACAAAGGGTCATAAGTCACAAAATGAGAAAGATAATGCTGAGTAGAAACACAATTACCTCTATCAGTGTCGGAAGATGGATCGAGTGGGGGCCCAGGTAGAGTGGGTAAGACCTGTGTATTCGTTCCCCGACGTCGGCGAGAGTAAACCTGCAATGGAGGAGGCATAGAATGAGGAGGTATCACCAGATCACTAGGGATATGAGAGCAAGCTTGAAATGGAGGAGGCATTGGAAGAGAAGGCAAGGGAACATAAGCAGGGAAAATAGACAAGGGAACATAAGCAGGGGAACTCACTTCCCTAGTTCTCGTCTCCCCCTGAAGAGAGGTCCCATAGTAAGCTTCTGATTCCCGAAAGGTGACATCCATAGTGACAAATGTCCGCTTAGTGATGAGGATGAAAGAACTTGTAGCCTTTTGGGTGGGTGAGTAGCCAATAAAGATACATCGCAGAGCACGAGGGTCAAGTTTAGTCTTCAGATGGATGTGCACAAAACACACACCCAAAGATACGAGGCAAGAGGGAAGTGGGGCGAACCCTGAGAGTGGCTAGAGGAGTCTGAAATCCAAGAACACGAGTAGGTAGACGATTGATGAGGTAGGCAGTGGTGAGGACGACATCACCCCAATAATATTTTGGGAGGTTCATTCAGAGAAGAAGACATCTGACAACCTCAAGAAGATGTCGATTCTTGCGCTCATCAACACCATTTTAAGCTGGAGTGTAGGCACATGAGGTCTGATGTATGATACCAAGATCACTTAGGTATTTCTCAAAACGAGAGTCAATGTACTCAAGTCCATTGTCACTACGTAAGATCTTTATGGTAGCACCAAACTGATTAGTGACCATCTCATGAAACCATTGAAAGAGAGAAAACACGTCACTTTTATGCTTCCTCAGATAGATCCAAGTACAACGAGAGTAGCAATTAATAAATGAAATAAATCAGGAGCAACTAGAAATGGATGCAATGAGACTAGGACCTCAAACATCAGTATGGATAAGGGCAAAGGGAACAAAGGAACGCGAAGACACAAGAGGAAGAGAACTACAATGATATTTACAATAAAAACCAGTAAATCGAGTGGTGGGAATAATAGGAAGCAAAAACTTCATAGAGGAGATGGAGGGAAGTCCAACACATATAGCCCATTGCACAGTCTACTAGAGCCAATCACCGTCCCCGTCTTTAGGTCCTGAAAAACACATGAGGTATGAAAGAAAGTTACGGAGCAGTTCATAGAGTTAATCAAATGACTAATTGACAAAAGATTACGAGTAAATGCAGGAACATGAAGAATAGAGGAAAGAGTAAGAGATGAGCAAACCCTTCCCACTAATGGAGGAGAGAGAACCATTAGCAATACTTACTTTGTCCCTGCCAGACAAGGGAGTGTAGGACACAAAACCTGTGGTCGACCCAGTCATATGGTCAGTGGAGTCAGAGTCAATAATCCACTGTGAGGACATAAGTGTGGAAGCAGAATGAGCACCCAGGGGGCCTTGGTGAGCATAGAAACAGGATGTTGAAGTGGATTGCGCAGCCGGAGTACCATGCATCAAGTGACGGAGTGGTAGGATTCCTTCTGTAACGTCTGAATCTAGAGAGGGAGAAACAGAGTTACCCGCCAGAGCACCAGACAAGCGTGCTCTCCACCACCAAGATGATTGAGGCTGGGTCCGACCACCACGAGGTGCAAGGCCGCCCCGGGTAGAAGGAAAGCGAGGTAGAGGCACACAAAACTACAAAGGGTATCAAAAAGAAGAGACGCCCTCATAGAAAGAGGGGAAGAAATCATAACTCCAACACCAATGGAAGAAACCAAAGAGGGAATGCCGGAGAGGGGAGATCAATAGCCCATTTCACCAACGCCCCTAGAGGACGGGGAAGACACCCCGCTGGAAGAAGAAGAAGCTCGCGACGGGAGAAGCTCGACGCGACGGGAAGCTCGACGCGACGGAAGCTTGCGACGAGAGAAGTTCGAACGCGACAGGAGAAGCTCGAACGCGATGGGAGAAGCGGAATGCAATAGGATGGAGCCGGACGCGGGTTGCGGGAGCCCTAAATGCCTATTCTTCTGATACCATGTTGAGTGGAAGATTGATTCTATTATTTGGCTCTACTCGAGAATATATATGAGTGGGAAAAATACGTACAACGACCAGACGAACCAAAAAACAAAGACTTGAAACAGAACCAAAATACTGACTCTCCAACAATGCTCAATAGTTTCAATATTGCCACAAAAGTGCACAATCTTTTCTCCCAATTGAGGTGAAAGAGAAGAATGCATCAGAGTGCTCATCGCTTGTGCAGAGAGGGAAGTGAAGAGATCTGTGGAGAGACAAAAAATTGAGAAATAAAATCGAAATTTTATTAATTTCTCCAATAATACAAAAATTACATAGCATGTGTATTGTTACATATTTATAGGTGAATAGGGGAGAGCCATAACACTATCCCAAGATGCGGGACTAAATTCTAACTCCTAAGTGGGCTGTACATGGGTTATAATGGTGGAATGTTTTTATACTTTCTTCAACACTCCCGCAAGCTGGAGCATACAAGTCGTAGGAGCCAAGATTGGACAAGAACTGAGAATATAAAGGTCGTGGTAGAGCATGTTTTAAATCCAACTTCCTGAGTTATACCTTTTCTCGAATAAAGTGACAATCAACCTCTATATGTTTGGTACGTTCATGAAACATAGGATTCTTGGCAATATGAATGTCAGCTTAACTATCACAGAACAAGGTGACAGGAGAAGAGAGTTTGACACCCAGGTCTTTCAGAAGGCTTTCTAGCCATGTGAGTTCCGAGATGAAAGAGACCATTGATCGATATTCTGCTTCTGCAGATGAACGTGCGATAATAGATTGCTTCTTGCTTCGGCAAGTAACAAGATGCCCACCAAAATATGTGCAGAAACCACTTGTGAAACGACGATCATAAATGGATGCAACATAATCGACATTAGAGTAAACAATGAGAGATGAAGATGAGGATGGCTTATATACAAGCGCTTGTCTGGGAGCAGACTTTAGATATCAGAGAATGCACTCAATAGCCTGGAGATGAGAAGTTCGAGGAGTATGCATGAACCTACCAACAACCCCAACGACAAACGATAAACCGAGTCTTGTTACTGTCAGATAGATCAATTTTTCTACAAGACGACGATAGTATTCTGGGTTTTGTAGGAGTGCATCAGAGTCGAAGGAGCAAGCACAAAGCTTATGGTTGACATCTATGGGTGTGTCAGCTGGTTTTCAACCAGAGTATCCCGCATCACGAAGAAGATCAAGACAAGATTTTCTTTGAGATAAGACAAAACCATCAGGTCGACGGGCTACCTCGATGCCAAGAAAGTATCGAAGATTCCTCAAGTCTTTGGTCTGGAATACGGAGGCTAAGTGTTCCTTGATCAGAGGGATGCCTTTCAAATCATCACCAATAATTAAGATATCGTCAACATAAAACAGGAGTATGACAATGCATGTCGATTGGTGACGAGTAATTAGAGAGAAGTCAGCAGAGCTTTGAGTGAATCCAACATCATAGATAACTTTACTGAACTCGTCAAACCACGCGCAGGGAGACGGTTGAGACCATAAATGGATTTCTTGAGATGACAAACAAGAGACTCCCCTGTGGTCTCAAACCCGGGCGGTTGATTCATGTAAACAGTCTCGTGTAGATCGCCGTTGAGGAAGACAATTTTTATATCCAGTTGATGTAAAGGCCAATGACGATGAACAACAAGAGAGATCAAAACACAAACAATATTCAGTTTGACGACCAGAGAGAATGTCTCATCATAATCCAGACCTTGTTGTTGAGTAAAGTCATGAGCCATAATGCGAGCCTTTAGACATTGGATTGTCCCATCCGGACCATGTTTGATAACGAATACCCACTTACAACCTACACAGCTCTGCTCGCAGGGAGAGGGACAAGATCCCAAGTGTGGTTTACCCGAAGAGCGGACATTTCCTCCTCCATTGCTGCCCACCACTCCGGATATTGGAGAGCCTCCTGCACAGAGTTAGGAGTAGACATAGCTGATAAAGAAAGAGTAGATCGCCTGAGTTCTGGAGAAAGACGATGTAAGGAGACATAATTCACCATTGGGTAAACTGTAGAAGGCATATCCAGATCATTGGAGCACAAACTGTCATTAGTAGAAGGTAATGGGCTCGGTGCAGCATAAGAAGGACGACGAGTGCGCACACTAATCAGAGGCAGCTTGGGCGGTTGGGATGGGAGTGGCGTGGGGAGGAGAGGTGGTAGAGCGAAGGAACAAGAACAACTGGCCGCAAAGGAGGTGACGGTAACGGCTGTGTATTATCGATCAATGAGATAATAAAAAATATAACCTTTCTGAGTGGAAGAGTACCCAACAAACATATGTTTTGTGGCACGTGGGGCAAGCTGTTAGTAGAGGGGCCAAGGTTGTGAGCATAGCATACACATCCGAAAACACGAGTGAATGCAATTGGGGGTGTGAAGATAAAAAGAAGGGAGATAGAAGCTTGAAAATTGAGAATAGAGGAGGACATGCGATTAATGAGATGACAGGTCGTAGAAACCGCAAAATTCTAGCATATGGTGGGAACATTCAGAAACATAAGAGTGCGAGCAACCTCCAGAAGGTCACAATTTTTGTGTTCAGCGACGCCATTTTGCTGAGGAGTATAGACATGCGAGGTTTGATGGATGATGCCGAACTCAGTACACAAGTCTGTAAACACATGACTTGTGTATTCACGAGCATTATCAGTGCAGAGAGTTTTAAGTGTAGTAGTGAATTGATTGCAAGGCAGAAGGATAAATGAACGAAAGACAAGAGACAATTTAGATCGATCATGCAGAAAATACAACCATGTGACACGAGAGTAATTGCCAATGAAGATAACATAATAACGATAACCAGAAATGCTGACAATTTTATAGGGTCTCCAAATATCTGAATGAACAAAAACAAGAGGAGCATCGCTCCGAGTACAATGTGGTGAAAAGGTAGAACAATGGTGTTTGTCGTAGATGTATGACTCCCATGTGAATTCATTGAGGGACACATCTGGAAGAGATTTCTGAAGGATGCAAAGAGGGGCATGCCCAAGACGCCTATGTCAAGTGACAAAACTAATAGTGGAGAGAATCGTGTGGTGGTTTAGGGTTTAGGGTCCAAGAGGTAAAACCCATTCACAAGTGTCCCTTAACAAATGACAGTTTGCGTTCGACGATCCTGCACAACACACGAAGTAGAAGAGAAAGTCACATAACAATCAAGATCTCGTGTAAGGCGGCTAATAGATAAGAGATTGAACGGAGAGCCCGAGACATTAAGAACCAAGCGAAGAGTGAGGGAGGAGGTTAGGGGCATATTGACAGATCCAGCGACTGGAGCAGAGTCCCCATTTGCAATAATGATGAACTTGGGGTGAATCGAATTCAAGTAGCATGAAGGTTTTGTTGGGGTAATGTGATGTGTTGCTCCAGAGTACAGAATTCAGGAAGAACCATGAGCAAGACAAGAGATCCTGCTGTCAGAGATAGACACCACCGTGCCCAGGGAACGGTCAATCATTCCTTGAAGTTGTTGAATTTGGAGGCGCAAGACCTCAATATCAAGCCGAAGGCTATTTGAAGTAGAATGAACTGCCCTGGGCAAAGGGGCTGCCAGGAAAACAGAATACTGCAGCACGGTCGCATCAATCAAGCGGCGGACAGCGGCAACAACAGCAACAGGGGCAGAAAAGGGAGGATGCAGCTAGAGCATGTGAGAAGGCAAGCCCAGCGGCAAGATGACTGTGAGAAGAACCTGCAGTTGGCAGCCAGAGATGCAGTAACAAGAAGAGATAAGACAGTTGCAAGAAGTCGCAAGCGGCAACCCATGACAAGGCCGACAAGGCGACTAAGAAGGAGCCGCGACAACACGCGGCACGACCGACACCAAAAGCGGGGCAACGATAGCTGGAGAGAGCACAACAAGATCGCTAGTCAGGCAAAAAAATAGCAACTGAGGGGCACAAGGTGCGGCTAAGCAGGTCGCGTCGGCAAGCAGAATCCGCAGCTGGGCAAAGAAGCATCGGCAAAGAAAATGCGACTAAGAGGACCACCAGATCCTCCTCTGAGTAGTAGGCAACCAAGCAGCGAGCGGAGAAGCTGATGCGGCCTGTATCAGAGAAGCTGTTGCCGGACACCGGATGTAGCAAGGATTGCGGATAAACAACAACAAGATGTCACATGTAGATCTGCGGACTGAAGCGACAAGATGTTGCGGACTGAAGTGGCTAGAGGCAGCGACAAGGTCTTGCGGGTAGAGCGTTGGAGAAGCAGCGACAAAAGACAAGCGACTTGGAGCAGCGGCTTGGAGCAGCCAGGAGTCGCAGTAACCTGGAGCAAGACGAGTCGTAGCGGCCTGGATGGCAGACAACAGTCAGGCGAACAATGACCCGAGGAGCAATTGGCGGCGGGGAAGACCAGAGGTTGCTAGTCAGGCACCGACGGTTTGGCGGACAGAGACTAGCAACGGCAGAAGACGTGACCCAGAATGCAGCTAGAGAGGTAATCGGCGGCCAGACAACAACGGTAAGGAGCAACACCGATGCCCTGAGGAAGAGAAGTCGTGCGGCCTGGCGATCAAACACTGGAGCCTCGAAAGTAGCAAGGCAAGTTGCGGGTAGCGATGGACAGGTCTCAAAAGAAGATCCGCGGTGGGTCCACTGGACAGAGGAGGGAAAGCTTTAAAAAGCCAAGGAAATTGGGAAGAAGAGGAGGGCACGGGAAAGCAGAGAAAAAAACTGCGGGCAGAAGCAGGTGACCGCAGAACAAGGGAGAGATCGGCTGTTAAGAACAATCTAACCGCCCAAATGGACTTGAGAGGAACCCGTAGCATATATTGGGAGGACCGTTTCGCTCTGATACTATGTAGAGAGACAAGAAATTGAGAAATAAAATTGAGATTTTATTAATTTCTCCAATAATACAAAAATTTCATAGCACGTGTCTTGGTATATATTTATAGGTCAAGAGGAGAGAGCCATAACACCATCCCAAGATGTGGGACTAAATTCTAATTCCTAAGTGGGCTTTACATGAGCCATAATGATGAGCTTTTTTTATACTTTCTTCGAGAAGATCATAGACTCGTTGCAAAGTGGAATTGATGTCTGAGATGTGACTTGATGTATGGGGACAAGAGGGGCCGATGACTGGAGAGGGTCCTGCTGAATGGAGGTAATAATAGTCTCTGGTATGTGTATAAACTTAGTTAACTTTTAAAGAAATAAATTTGGCATCATCCTTGTGCTGTGTGCCTTTGTTCTTAGGAGTAGATCAATTTGATTAAATTTTCATTTAGGGGTAGATCAATTTGATTAAATTTTCATTTAGGGGTAGATCCATTTGATTAAATTTTCATTTTGGAGTAGATCAATTTGATCGACTGCACATTGCTATTCATGGCCCTTTAACGATCTTTCATCTTCTTTTAGAGAGCACTCAATCTGGTACTTTGATACTATTCGTTAGTACATGTTAGGTATTATATGCTGGCTATGTTATCATAATTTTGCACGCCTCTAAGTAATTCATAATGTCAGGTTTTGGTATTATTTTTGTATAGGCTGGCCAAGGCGTCAAACTCTTGAATATTCTGACAAAATATTGTGAAGGTAATGATGAGATCCTTAAGTTTTTTGAATTGTTTTGGTCCTTGTTTCAGGTAATTTTTTGTGATGTTTTATTTACATGTTCTTTATCAACACTCGTCAACATCTTGACCAAATTTTAGAATGTTGTTCACATTCAAGGCTCTTTTTGAGCTTTTAACAGTAACTAACTATAGTCAGGGTGATGCTAGGTTCCTTCAGCTGTGTTGTTCTTTACTAGCTTGATACCTTGATATGAAGGCTAAAATGACATTTCGAAACATCTTGTTACTAAACATTGTTTTATCAATGCCTGATACTGGTTTTGAAACTCATTTTTTATTTATTTTAGAATAATGTTTATGCTAATCTACACCTTGCCTAGTAGATTATTCATTGCATTATAAACAAAAAATGTTAAAGGCTTACAAGCAATCAGCTAAATGGTTAGTATCTTTTGTGCTATTTTTTTCATTCTGTGACTTCCTTCTCTTCTAGCTCTTGATGATGCATCGGTTTATGTCAAGCGTTAATACTAATTTTTCAGCATCTGTAAACCTATCTGGTGTATGCAGTTGAGCTGACGGTGCTCGGAGAACTGGAAAAAAGAATCAAATTAGTTAGTTCCTCAAATTTAGAGTAATATTGATGATGAATAATCTTTCCTGACACCTGATAATTTTATGTGGATTATAAATTTTGGGTATCTAGTTATTTCTGAGATAAAAAATGTCTATCGAACATGGAAGCATTGCTAGGTATCTTACTGGTTTTAAAACGTTCCTAATTTTAAATGTAGATACTTAATGACAAGGGATGAGATTAAGGAGAGATGTGGCGACTTAACTCTAGATGATGGTTGTTATAACCTGCAGGACCTAAGCACTGAACGTAAACTGATGCAATGTGCTAGTATATGAACGTAGTGTCAAGCGTATCCGACGCGTGATTGCAATTAATAATGAAGTTGTCAGACTCGAGCCCCATTGAATCTTCCATGTGAAGTATGGAAGGATCTAGAATGTCTCATATTCTAGATTATTCTATACATTTTTTGTATTTTACAATATTCATGAATACTCCAAGTGACTCTTGAATGTTCCTGTAAGACCATCCTAGAATTCTCTATGATCTTCTTTATGTACAAGGATCTCCAAGACTCCAGATTTTTCTACAATCTTCTCGGGGCTAGCATAAATTTTTTTCACAGGAGGGCCAAATATGTTGGCTCATGACATCCTCCCCCACTTATTCTGACATCCTCCTCGTTGCCTCATACTGTTGAAGGGTGCCCTTGAATTGCCACGACCAGAAATGGGCCTTCATATCTCCGTACAAAGCAAAAATGCCTTAAACTGTTGAGGTCGGATCCTCGCCATCACTTTCGCTCTGTTTGGTTGAGCTATTGCTGATCAAAAGCTGCTGATAGAAAAGAAAGTTTGATATAAGTGATGTTTTTGAAAAATAGAGTTTTGTCAAAAAATTGTGGGTTAAATGGAGTTTGCAAAACAGAATTTTGGAAAAATGGTTTGGGTACAAAAAAGAATTTTGGGTAAAAAAATTTCTCAATCAACCACTGAATTAGCTCAAATTCACATTGTTCATCACCGACTAAATAGTGCAATTTTGGTAAAACTTAGTGATTTAGTAAGTGAAATTCCACAAAGAAAAATGATTTTCATATGAGGAGACTTAAATGGACATATAAGGAAAGAAAATATAGATTATACAACTTTCATGGAGAATTTGGGTATGAAGAAGAAAAAAAAAACTATTTTAGACTTTTTCATGTGCCACATGAGCTAATTGTGACAAATACACTATTCATGAATAAGGAAGAACATTTAATTACGTTTAAAAGCGGACCAAATAAGTCATAATTGATTATTTTATGACTCACAAAATAAATAAAATGATTTGTAAGGATTGTAAATTCATATATGGAGAAAGGTTAACAATCCAACACATGCTAGTGGTGTTGAACGTGCAAATTAAATATAATAAATTTAAGACAAGGATTAATTGTTTACCAAAAATTTGGTGGTGGAACTTGAAAACAAAAAAATAGGTTGCTTTCAAGACAACAATGACAAAACAACTAATTGATGACCCTTATGTTGATACTAGTGTCTCATAGGAAATTATATTTTCACATTTAAGAATAAATGAAAAGAACGTCCTAGGGAGTTAAAAGGTCGTGCACCTCTAAATAAAAGATCTTGGTGGTGGAAATAGGAAGTGCAAGGCAAAGTGAGGGAAAAGAAGGTCAGCTATAAAATATTTTTCGCTTGCAAAAATGATGAAAATTTGGTAAGGTATAAAGTCGCCAAGAAAGAAGTTAAACATGTAATAAGTAAAACAAAAAGTTAAGTTTATGAAAATTTTTATAATCGACTGAATACCAAGGATGAAGAGTGACATATATAAAATTGCTATTAAAAACAAACTTGGTTTTAACGGATGATGTGACTATTAAAGAGAGACGAAAGAGATAATTATATCAACTCTACAATGAAGCAAAGACAATAAACTGAGCTTGGATAAGTTAAGTAAATCAGAGAAGTATATAAATACAACATTTTATAATAAAATTCAAGCATCAGAGGTAAATGATGTTCTAAAAAAATAACAGGTGAAAAGATAGTTGGGTCAGACGATATACCTATCGAAGTATGTAAATGCCTAAAGAAAGAAGGAATTTTTTAGCTTATATGTTTTTTCAATATAATACTAAAGACAAACAGGATGTCAGACCAATGAAGAGAATATTTTTATACCTATTGATGCAGAACGACGCGTAGGGTTTGCGTGTCTGTCGGTTTTTTTAGGAAACCCTAAATGCATGCAATGAATAATTAAATTTTACAAACATAATTAGAGCGGTCATTGCGCTGATTTTATGAAATTAAGCAATGTTTGTTTTTTATAAAGCACAAAAAAACCATTTTTGTTTAAAATAATAGTTCGATTTTAAACCCGGGGAATGAAATTCGCAACTTTCATTCCGTCCCCTTGTCGTAGCAAAATGGAAATCGTGAACTCCAAATATGTTCTCATTTGGAGTTTTCGACGTATCATTTGCTGACAAAATTCCGGCAAAAACCAAGCAATGAATCTAAAATTTTAAGAGAAAATGTAGATACACGCAAAAGAGGGATAGAAGCAAGTTACCCACGAAAGGAGGTGTCTTTCCGTATTCGAAGTCGACGGCGATCACGCGAGGAATTTCTCGTCACCTTTGAGCTTCCACTCTGAGGTCGGCCGCTACCGCACACGAGCGACAAAGAGAAATTTCACTCACTCTCCCACGAAACTGGTTCCACGGGATCTCAAACACTCAATAGTGTAAGAAAGACACAAACTAAGCAACCTAAATTCACTATCTCCCGCTCCGTGGTTGGTCGCTATCGCATACGAGCACCAAGGTGAATTTTTTTTTGCTCCTCTCACATGAGTGGATCCACGAAATCTCACACACCTCGAATTAACTCAATCTCCTAACTATTCACTTCAAGAAATCATTCACATGGCCATAATGAGCCCAACATCACACACTCATTCAACTATTAGATTAACATCCGAACAACACAGTAAAATCAAATGTTACTGTTCATCATCTCTCCTACATGAATCAAACAAAAACAATCAAAAGTAAAGAAACCACTGTTCGACAAGTCTCAGGACAGAAAAAACACCAAGCAACAAGCTCAAGTTTTCATTAACATCTTCGCACAAGACGCCAACACAGATACCAACCGCACGGTAACTTACTACCGCCACGCGGTACCAAGTGCGCCGGTTACGATACCAACCACTACTGTCAAGTGATAACTACTACCGCCGCGCGGTAACTCGCCGAGAGCCATGCCAAACAATCTGGCCATGCTAAAGCCAGCAGTATTGCTACCACCAAACGGTAACTCACCGAAGGCTCCGCCGCTACCACTGCCAAGCTACCGCCGCGCGGTAGCTCATAGAATCACACTATGACTACAAGAAATTTGGGGCGTTACAAGGCGCACGTCTGACGAAGGCAAGACGCAAGCAGATCCATTTTAAATAATCAACATCAAACATCATTTCAGTTTCTCGATTAAATTGTTCATCTAGTCTACTAATTAATTATTCATTACTATCATTTATATCTTTTAGAAAATAGAATTAATGTTGTCACTTTCATCATATCTAAGTCTTAACGCACAATTATCTTTCATGAACACTAAATCAATAAAAAATTATTGAGCTCTTGAATGTTTTTCCTTAATTTTTGAAGTAAGAAATTTACAACAAAAATCTCACTCAGGTGCGCCTTCTATATTCTAAAGACGCAAATAAGGCGTACAGAGACGCAAACTTCTGAACCTGGAGCCTGAGGCACGACTTTAATAACATAGGGCGCGTCAGGAATCTTATGTAATTGAAAAGTATCATTAAAAGTTAAAGGCAAGTTTTACCATACTGCAATTAGACTAGCGATGTTCTACGGTTCTTAGTGTTGGGTAGTGAATTAGATAGATAAAAGGAAATTGCATTACATTAAACGATAAAAGATACAATCGAGAACGAGTTCTCGTCAAGCATTCGGAGGATGGGTCCTCCTTGACACTCCACTCTCTAAGAGAGCCAAAACCCTAGACTTTCAAAAAGTGTCTCCCTAAAAAAACTACCACTCATATATACAAATGAGTGGGAGAAAATACAAATTACAAAATTGCCCATGTACGACATAAACTAAAATAGCATGTGTCGTCCGCTTCGCATCATCACGTCCCGCCCGAAAAACGACCTTGCCCTCAAGGTCGAGGGCCAAATGGGTCGTCAGAAAGCGTCAGTGGATCTAGTTCCCTAGAGTCGGGATCAGTATCTTCAGCTCCAAGCAATACACATAGGTTCCTGAGAGGGCAGACGTGGGTGGTTGAGAACGGTTGCTGGCAGCGAAAGCAGAGGCCGTTGCAGCGAAGTTCTTGTTGTTGTTGGTAAGACAAATAATGGAGTCGTCGGGGGCCGGGGCCGGGGAGCTGGTGGGTGTGAAAGCAGAGTCAGAAGCTGTGGCCTAGGTGGGGGCAGAGTGTCCACGGGCGGAAGTCGTGGCGGTAGTGTCCGCGAAGGAAGAGGTGGCGGTAGTGGCCTCGGCGGTGGGGCCGGCTGTGTCGAGGAGGATGGAGGGGCTGGGCAGAGTTCCTCTTTGAGATATTTAGCTTGCTCCATTGTGTGGGAAAGAGTAATCGGGTTGTGGACCCAAAGGCGCATGCGGAGGTGGGGGTGTAGACCCGCCAGGAAATAGCCCAGTAGTGGTTGGGGGCCAGGTCGGGGACATGCGTAGTGACCGCGATGAATTCGTCCATATAAGTTGCCACGAGTCAGATTGACCGACGGAACTGAGGCGCTCAAAGGAATTACTCACCTGGCGGCTGTCGTAGTGGCGGAGGAGTTCCTCCTTCAATGCATGCCAGAAAATGTCAGGTGCCTGCTGGTGCATACAACACACCCAATGGAGCGTCGTGCCTTCCATGTGGATAATGGCGAGGTGGACCTTCTGGTCAGTGGGGGTGGTCTGCAAGTCGAAAAACTACTCGGCGCGGGCGATCTACCCGAGAGGGTCTGTGTCATCAAACACCAGAATCTCAATCCGGCGGAGATCGGCCAAGGTACAGTCTGTCGTGGGGTGCAAAAACCCCATGTGATCGGGAACGGTTGACATTGGTGGCGGTTGAGGAGGGGTCGGAAGGCTGTCGCAGTAAGTCCTCGAAGGAGGAGCGGGAGCTCCGCCAGCTGGGCTTCAATGTGATCCATGCGTTGAGAGTCCGAGTTGTCAGTGGTGGAGGCATTCTCGTCAGCGTGGAGGGTCATGACCCGAGTATTAGGCATGAACTGCGTCTAGGAGTAGCGACAATGAGTGTCGGGCGGTGGCAATCGCTCGAAGAGGGCGGCCCGACCCGACAGAAGGACGAGAGAAGGGGTTGCGGCCGCTGGAAGGATGTTGAAGCCACAGGAGGGCCTCCGAAAGGCGTGGAAGACAAGGAGGACGCCAGAAGCATATGTAAATCGAAGGAGGCGTAGCAGAGCAGAGGCGGCGCCGGCCGAGGATGACGGCGCTGGACGCGACGGATTTGCTGCAGATGGCAACCGACGACGCTGGAGGGATGGAGCGGTCTACAGAAGCGATCCCTAGATGGTTGGAGGGTTGGCGTTGGCGTGCGGATTTGCCAGCAGAGCGGAGCGTGGCGATCCTAGAGGCGGAAGTGGACAGCCAGGCGGGCGGAACACTGCATAAGCTGCGAGAGGGCCTCCGAAAAATGACGAGGAGGAGAAGAAGCCGTCGGAAGGCTGTTGGAACACCACAAAAGCCACGGGAGAAGGCGTTGTGGGCGGTTTGTACTCAGCGGAATCGCTGCTGGAAGGAGGAGGCGTTGTTGGGCAGGCCAGAGCAGCCGCTGGAAGGGCCAAATGAGAATTCTGGCCGAAGGCAACGCGGTCGGCGTTGTTGCAGGAGAAAACAACCTTAATAGACGGCAAGTCGGACCAGTTGATAGATAAGAGGAAATTGCATTACATTAAACGATAAAAGATACAATCAAGAATGAGTTCTCGCTAAGCATCCAGAGGCTGGGTGCTCCTTGATACTCCACTCTCCAAGAGAGCCAAAACCCTAGATTTTCAAAATGTGTCTCCCTAAAGAAACTACCACTCATATATATAAGTGAGTGGGGGAAGTACAAATTACAATATTGTTCACAGGCTACATAAACTAAAATAGCATGTGGTAGCCGCTTCGTATCAGAATTGTGTACATGTGCAAAAATGGGAGTTGCGGAGATGAGAATGCTTAGGTGGATGTGTGGACACACAAGATCAGAATTGTGTACATGTGCAAAAAATGGGAGTTGAGGAGATGAGAATGCTTAGGTGGATGTGTGGACACACAAGATCAGAATTGTGTACATGTGCAAAAAATGGGAGTTGCGGAGATGAGAATGCTTAGGTGGATGTGTGGACACACGAGACTGGATAAAATTAGGAATAAATGTATCAGGGATAAGACAGGAGTGACACCAATTGTAGAGAGCCAAAACCCTAGACATCCAAAAAATGTCTCCCTAAAGAAACTATCACTCATATATATAGGTGAGGGAGGGAAAATACAAATTACAAAATTGCACATGAGCTACATAAACTAAAATAGCATGTGTCGGCCACTTCGTATCAGAATTGTGTACATGTGCAAAAAAAACGGGAGATATGGGTGAGTGGGGGAAATACAAGTTATAAAATTGCTCAAAGGCTACATAAATTTAAATAGCATGCGGCGGGCGCTTCGTATCAGAATTGTGTACATGTGCAAAAAATGGGAGTTGCGTAGATGAGATTGCTTAGGTGGATGTGTGGACACACGAGACTGAATAAAATTAGAAATAAATGTATCATGGATAAGAGAGGAGTGACACCAATTGTAGAGAAGATGCGAGAAGTTCAACTAAGATGGTTTGGACATGTACAAAGGTGACCATTAAAGGCACATGTTAGGCATTGTGAGAGTTTAGTCAGTAGCCATGATAAATAGAGGAGTGGTAGACCGATAAAGACTCTGAATGAAATTATAAGACATGATGTACTTGGGCATTAGTGAGATTATGACTAAAGATAGGGCACAATGGCGACAAACGATCTATATAGCCGACCCCATTGTTGTGGGATAAAGGCTTGAGTGTTGTTGTTGTTGTTATTTTTATTTTTCTACACAAAATCTAGAAATACTTATTTGGCTTGTGTGATTATTTCTTGTTGTTAATATTTATATGAAAGCCAGAATCTAATAGTCATAATTTAATTTAATTTATTTTCAGCTTTCATCTGTGGCTGTAAGTAGTTTGTGATTAATAACTCTGCTTTCCTGCAAGAAGTTTCTATGTTTTTTGAATAATGTAATTACTTGTGACTTTTTTTTTATACTAAAATGCCATTAGAAACTTCATACTCCACCACATCGACCAAAAAATCTTTTATGATTGGCTCTTTATTATCTCCCTCTCATTTTCCTTCGTTATTGTTGTTGGTTTTTCAGCTTTTACTTCAATGATTGAAGGGAAGAATAATGAATTGTCAACAACTGAGCTTTCTGGCGGGGCACGGATATATTATATATTCCAGTCAATATTTGTTAAGTGCTTGGAGGTTAGTTCGCTTAAGGAGCTATGCATCATTTTTAATATTATTTGTGAGAAAATGACAAAAAAGGGTCCCTTACTGATTAGGATATATTCATTTTAACATCAGGCTTGTTTTTTTATCCATTGCGGTCTTTAGATTTATTCCTAACATGATCATTATGGTCCTTGCATAAATCCAATTGTCAAAAATCAACCGAAAAGCCTCGTTTAAGGACCACGCCAACTGCATAATGGACCTTTTTATGATTGAAGAAATCACCTGTTTTCCCGCAGCCTCCTTAAACTATAACCCAATGTTTAAAAAAATAATCATAATTGCTACGTTTGAGTAAAGTAAGGGTTTTGAGTAAATTAAGGGATTATATTGGGAGAGAAAATACGCCTGGTTGCTGTATGAGAATATTTTAAATCGTGGGGATACTATTTTGATCATTTTTAAATTTTTTTTTCAACAATTAGTTTTGACTGTGTTCAAAATTTGAGTGTAAATATACCGAGTAATCTGCAATCTATTTGATTTTAACAAGTTTCCTTGAAGGAGAACAATGTGCACTTTTCAATTTTGTTAGCGGGCATTCATTACTGCAATGTTACAAGTACTGTAAATTTATAAATATATGCCTACTCATTCTCTACTTGATGTTTTGGGCAATGTAAATCTGAAAAAAATGCCTACATACTTGCAGGATGTTGATCCATGTTCTGATATAACCGATGAAGACATTCGTATGGCTATTCAGAATGCTACTGGCCCTAAAAGTGCTTTGTTTGTACCTGATGTAAGAAGAATGTTTTACTCTTTTCCTTTCTACGTGATTCTTTTATAGGTCTTAAATGTTTATATGGTGTGAATTATTTTTTAGGTGCCATTTGAAGTTCTTGTGAGAAGGCAGATTGGTCGTTTGCTAGATCCAAGCCTGCAGTGTGCAAAATTTATCTACGATGAGTTAATGAAGGTGTATATTATGCATCCATTGTTGGAACTTATGTATCATGTGTTAGAAATTCAAATAAATCTTATGCCGTCATCTCTCTCATCTCTCTGTAGATGAGTCATCACTGCTTGGCAAATGAGCTACATCGTTACCCTATTCTAAAGAAATACATGGATGAGATTATTGGGAATTTCTTGCGGGAAGGTCTTGAACCTGCAGAGACGATGATAACTCACCTAATTGAAATGGAGGTATGCAAATAGTTTTTGGGCAATTAATGTTAGCTGTAGACTAGTAGAACTGATTGAAGTATTTTTTTTTACTGATGATAAAATCTGTAAGTTAGCCAAATGATGACATTGGTTTCTAATTGTGTGTTTCTGAAATTTGGTTATTGCCATTATTTCTCCATAAAATTGTGAATATTTCATTGTTGTAGTTTTTTATATTACTCATTCTCTCTTTAAATGAGAGTACTTTCTTCGGAGCACTCACAATGACATACTGTGGAGATTGCAGATGGATTATATAAACACATCCCATCCAAAGTTCATTGGGGGGAGCAATGCGGTGGAGATTGCACAACAACAAGTCAATGCTTCAAGATTAGCAGTATCCGTTCCCAAGGTATATCAGATTTAATTCAGCTATTACATCTTTTTTAGTGTTTGGAAGCTTGAATGGTTTAAGAACCACAAGTAGTAATTAGAATAATTTAAGAACAATGAGTAGTTGTTAGAATACCTTTGTTTTTTCTTTACCTCATAGCCTTTAATTCTATCTGTTAATCTGGCATTCCTGATTTTACTCGTATGAATAGTTTGAAATGCTGAAGTGCCAATAGAACGCTTAAGTTTTAGTTATTCATTTGTTATGTGGATTTAACTTCTAGAAATATGCTTCCATCACTCAAATGTGTTCCCTATTTTGTTAAATTTTAATGGCATGCCATTTGTGATACCAAAATCCTCTGTTGTTTGGCAGATGAATCATCTTTACTTGGCCTATGAAATGATGATTTCCATTGTACCATTTTTTACTTTATTGAATCCATCTCATAAAAGGGAGCCTTGGCACACCAGTTCAGGTGTTGCCATGTGACCTTGAAGTCATGGATTCGAGCCCTGGAAGCCTTGCAAAAATGCAGGGTAAGGTTTGCCTACATTTCATCCTAGTGGTGGGACCCTTCCCTGAACCCTCGCTGCTCAGGGATGCTTCGTGCACCGGGCTGCCCTTTATTGAATCCAGCTCATGGACTCATTTTATAGGGGAAGGGAGGAGGTTGTTGGTGGCGGCTGCAAAGGGAAGGGGAAGGGTTTATGGCGGCTGCAGAGGGGGGGGGGGGGAGTCGGCTGTGGAGGGGAGGGGACGGTTTGGTGGTGTCGTCGGTAGGGGGCAAGGGAAGGGTCAATGACGGTTGTAGAGGGAAAGAGAAGCGTCAGTGACAACTATCAAGTGGTCTAGAGGCGGTCAATGACGGTTGTAGAGGGAAAGAGAAGCGTCAGTGACAACTATCAAGTGGTCTAGAGGCGGCAACGTGACTTCTCGAGACTTCAATGGGCGACAATGAGGTCGGGGAAGGGGGAGGCGGCGATGAGGCTTCTCAAATCTCAATGATCAATTGGGATTGCTTGCACAATTTTTTTTTTAAAATAAATCTCATGTTGTCTCATTTGCATTGCATTTGTGCTAGGCCTACTGGTAGTCATTTGTATCTGTAGCATGGTTGCATTCATGTAGACTTAACTCATTCTATAGATTCGTCCTGTATCAACTAAATATCATAGCTTGAGGTTCAAGCTTATTTTGTAATATGCAGTAGTACTCTATAGGTCATCCAGACAGATCATTGTAACCAACACCCTCTAACACGATTCGATTATGGTCACATATTATCATAGATGGATTTTGTGCCCATGATAGTTATAAGTAATCCTCATGTTAATGTGGAGCCCCTTAATTGGAAGGTGCAGTAACACAGTAGATACCACATGACTGTAGAAAAAAAAACAAAGCTTATGGTTGGAAAAAGGTGAACAGGATTCAGTAAGGCTATGATTGGTCCAGGTTGGATCAAGGTTCCTCCAAGTCTTCCTATGGGTGTGCATGTCCATTTTTATTATATAAGAGGACAAGTGAAGTAGGTTGTTTATTGGATGCTTGTTAGTGTTAAAGACAATTTCATTGTAAAGCAGGATGCAATGAGTTGATTGCCGTGGGAAATGGAATTTTAACTTTATTATGAAACTCATTCCAAACTGTTTGAGCAATGAGAACTGATTAAAAATCTTACCCCATGGGTTTTTATACATTAGTAATCTATTTGATTATTTATATAAAGCCATGAGCTGATAGTTTTTCAGCACAATCATTTACCGTGATGACTCCGTATGCATGTACTGTTCTAATATTTTTCATATTGTTCCACCAAATTTCCTGATTTCCATCTCACCGCAATTGGAGATAAAGCTGACTGGATCTCAGCATTGACTGACTGAACTTACTAAAGTTTTAGTTACCTCTCTTTTGTGCTTTTTTCTTCTTAAGTATAACTGTATAAGAGAATTTGTTGTTCTAGGTGGAAGGGTTAGATAATGGTAAGTTACAAACATCTGAGAAATTATCAAAAAGCAGCATTAAAAAGTTTGGAGCAAATGGAATTGTTCATGATCAGACTGCGGTGAGTATTTTCCTTGATTTTTTTTTCTTTTATCATATACTGCCCATATCATTAGTCCTATTCCAGTAATGGAGGTTTCAATGTTTATAATCTTTCTTACTAGATTCTCCATGTTGATAATCAGATTCAAAGATGTTCTCATTGATTTAAATCTTACAGCTGCATTCGAAGTTTGCCACTTTACCTTTTCACCTTTAAGCCTAGAACATTAACATGACAGGTCATTTACTGGGATGCCCCTCTAACTTTGCATAATTACAATGACCTCCCATCTATCTCTCAAAATTACATGACAGGTCATACTTATCATATATGGCGCATCCGGATCGATGATCCGACTCCACGGATGCGTCCGACCCGTTTTTTACACACGATTTCATATATTATATTGTTATTTTGGCTTTATTTTGATGTAATCGGGCTACCCCATCTCTTGCCAATCATAGCCGTTGATGGTGGAATGTCCTAGTATCTTTTTATTATAAATAGAGGTGTGTGGGGGCTGTTTAAAGGCATTGCAGATTTTGGATAGAAAAATCTCAAAATTCGGCGATCCCTCCACGGTGCCGACTCCGCGGAACCCTATGTGACGTTTCCTAGGCCTTCTTCCGCTCCCTAAAGGTAACCCCTATCCCTAGTCACCTTCCTCCAACCTCAAATTCCCCCACCCCGCGCTGCAGCCCCGAACAACCATCATTTCTGGTTAGTAAACTTAATCCGTGTCCTCTGTTACAGTCCTGGAAAACTGCTATTTTCCTTCCCGTATCTTTAGCCCCTTCCCACATCTCATGGAAACCACCATATTCCCCAAATAAAATCCATTTTAAGCCCAACTTTACTACCAACAGTTTGCCTATTATGTGTGTCTGATCGTCTACTACAGGCACTTTCGTTGACTTCTAAAACAGCAGTTGGTCTTTCTTTTCTTCCCTCCCTTATTGATCCCTTCCCTCCAACCCCCAAAACCAGCCCTCCCCACATACAGTGCCCTGATTCCATCCACCCTACAACACCCTACAGCACCCCTTCCACCTCCGGGCAGCTGCCACTCGCATTGAGTTACCAGATCTCCTCCTTGGGCGGCCCCCTTACTTTGCGAGTTTGTTTTGCTTTGGAATTTTGAGTTTCAATATTATTATATGGTATTTTGCTTATGTTTGGTTGGATTTATAACATTGTAGTATTTTGTTCTGGATTCACGTGTGATTTGGGGGAAAGAATTATTCGCCATGCGCATTCTTGTCTCGGCGTCAAGGCGAACCAAGGCGAGCGCTGGGCGCCTTGACGCTTAGGCGTCATGGCGGACGCCTAGGCGACACTAAGGCGAGCAAGTCGCAAGGCGCAAGGCGCCATTTTTTTTTTGAAAAAAAAAGTAGTCTATAGACTGCGGTTATTATAATACCCGCAGTCTATATTCTTGAGGCTATAGACTGCGGTTTTATAATAACCGCAGTGTATAGTATACATGCTATATACTGCGGTTTTATAATAACCGCAGTGTATAGTATACATGATATAGACTGCGGTTTTCTAATCACCGCAGTTTATATAGTACACATAATATAGACTGCGGTTTTATACTAACCGCAGTTTATAGTATACATGTTATAGACTGCGGTTGTTTAATAACCGCAGTATATGTGATATATAATGCGGTTAATAGAATTACCGCAGTATATATCTATTGACTATCGACTGCGGTTATTCGAATAACCGCAGTCGATAGTCCTATATAGACAGCGGTTACAAAAATAACCGCAATCTATAGTATGTCTGTCATACTGTAGACTGCGGTTATTATAATAACCGCAGTCTAAAACTCCATTTTTTTTAATAACTTGTTTACCAATTACAAACACAGCTGGAGATTTTTTTGTTCTTCATAGCAGACTAGCAGTTAGCAGTAAGCAACTAAGCATAGCAGTTAGCACTTAGCAACTAAGTATAGCTTCTGAATCTTCTAATATCATGAATTCATGATATCTTCATATCTCAATTCTCAAATCTCAACACCTGATATGATCATATATTCATATGACAAGAAGTAGGCAAGTAGCAACTAGCAACTAGCAAGCACAAATGTTCCAACTACCAATATCATGTGTTCATGAATCATGAATTCATGATATCTCAAATCCTCAATTCTCAAACATCAATACATTCATACCTATGACCTATCTCAATTCTCAAATACCATGAAGCAGAAAGCATGTAACAGTAAGAAAAAACAGTGGCAATCATCTATCAATGGTCAAGAGTCAAGAGTCAAGACTCAAGACAAACTTCAGAGAAAGCAATAACAAAAAAGGGAACACAAAAATAGCATATTAGCATGATTGCATGAATAATATTTTTAACATTAACTTTAAATAATCATTCAAGGTCAACTAGAATCATCATCTAGTAAGTCGTCATTGACATTGCAGGTGTTTGGTTGGATGGAGGTACTCGCCATTTGCCCATAATTATCATAAACATCTTCATCATCACTGGCAACTACAAAATGATCTAAATCTTCATCCCCTTGAGCTATTAGTTCATTTATTTGAAGATTAGTTCCAACTCCACTTCGTAAATTTCGAGCCCCAGTTCCAAGAGCTCTCTCTACAGCATCCTATGTGAGATTATCATCATCAAAAACTAGAGCTTCCTCTGGTTTGTTCACCATCCACTCACTACTCCAGTCGAGCTCATCAAGCACCAAAGGGTTGTAATTTCTTCCCTTTTCACGTTTTTCTTGGAATCGTGCTTGTAGACGCCGATTATATTGGATGTATAAAAGATCACTAAGCCTTTGATGTTCCAATCTATTTCATTTTTTGTGTGAATCTGAATCAAGATAATTTCAAACTTATTGGTAAATTAGTAAATATAAAATATTAAAATTTTTATTGAATATTTGTATACTTACAAACTCAAAAGTACTCCAATTGCGCTCACAACTAGAAGAAGAACAACATAAGCCAATTATGCGCAATGCTACCTTCGTAAGGTCAACATTTGGTCCTTCATGTGCACCCCACCAGTCCACTATTCATTTAAGACAAATATAAATTATTTGACATATAAATAATTTAAGAAAATATAAAAATGTAAACAATACTTACTTGGATTTAAGGTGGTTCGTTGCCTAATAGCCATAGGCTTTCCAAAACTATTTCGAGATGCCTTGTAGTTAGTACCTTGCTCGGCAATCTTGTCTTGCAATTCTTGATCGGACACTAGTCTTGCAATAACATCATTGAAAGCATCTTGAAATTTTCAGGCATCATCATTATTTTGTTCCTCATATTCAAAATATTTGCTTGGATTTAGAAACAAAGCCGCCATATACAACTTTTGTTCCATTTGATTTGTCCATCTATTTTCAACAATCTCAATAATCTTTTTAAATAATCTTTCTTTGTTATCAAAATGTTGTTTGATCTTTTGTTTGGCTTCTTCCATTGCAGCATATACTTCAGGCATAGCCGGCCTTTCATCTCCATCTACTAATCGCAAAACTGCAATCAGTGGTTTTCCTCCTTTTAGGCAATCTCTTACTCCATTCCAAAAATTGGTTGAAAGTATTATTTCAACAATCTGTTTTCCGGCTTCAGTTTTTGCCAAATTAGCGGCATTCCACGAGGGCGACACAAAGAATAATTTCAGCTTCTCCTCATGCTTAAGCACACTTTGTAGAGTAAGGAATGATGTTGCAAATCTAGTTACTGAATGCCTCACTAGATCACCGCCTATAGTAGTTCTTATTGCATCAAGTAAACGAGTGTGTCTGTAGATGAAATTTGTAATCATTCTTGCCTTTCTTATCACTGTTTTGTTCTGTTGTAGCTTGCCTATATCCTCTAGCATTAGATCAATGCAATGAGCTGCACAAGGAGTCCAGAATAATATAGGTCTTTTTTCCATTAAAATTTTACCAGCTGCCTTGTAATTAGAAGCATTGTCAGTCACCACCTGCAGAGTGCAGACATTTGTAATTATTGAAAGCTGTAGACTATTAAACTTGAAATATGAAAATTACTAAATTAATGAAACCAAAAAAATTACCTGAACAACACACTCTGCTCCTATCTCTCTAATCTTACTATCAAGCAAATCTGATAACATTGTGGCATCTTGAATATGACTGGATGCATCTACGGAACCCATAAAATAGGATCCTTCTGGACAGTTGACTAGGAAATTGATCAAATGTCTCCCTCTCCTGTCTGTCCAACCATCTGACATAAGTGTGCAACCATATCTCCTCCAGTACGCTTGATAGTTTGTCTTCATCTCCATGACTTTATCTTTTGTATTTTTTAGCAATGAGACTCTCAAATCATGATAACTAGGGCTTTTATAACCAGGCTCATACTGTCCAACTGCTTCAAGCATGACTTCAAAACTTCGTGCCTTTGCGGCATTGAATGGAATTCCACATTCATAGAACCAATCAGCAACATAACTATCAACTCTCTTTTTCTCTTCAGGTGTTCTAAAACATCTCTCGATAGTAGTTTGTGCAGGACCTTTTGCACGTCTATCATCTACTACATCTTCAGGAGCACGCCTCACATGAGCATCCATAGGCCCTTTTTGTGGCAAGTGGATTACTTTCCTTTTTTTGGCACTTGTCCCAGAACTTGGACAAATGACGTTTTAGCTGTAGATAATGCTGGGGATACATTTTGTGACCCTGTTGGCTCTCTTTCTTGGTCACTCTCATTGTCATCATCAACAGTCAGATGCACATTGTCCTTAGCATTTAAAGCTGAATACATCTCAGCTGCTATTTCAGAAGTAGTCTTCAAACACTTGGATACATCTTCATACCCGCCACATAAGTGTTGCTTCAACCTTTTGATACCACCCTTTATCAATCTACCACACAAATTACATTTAACTGTATTTTTATCTTCTAGGTTGGACCAATGACCATACTTCCAACCAGGATCATTTGACTTTGCTTTTCGTTTAGGATCCGTTTTTGGATCAAGGTCATTGCTACCAATGGATGGAGCAAGAGTGTTGTTGTTTTGGTCTTCCATCTTTCACAAACAGGACATATAGATTGCAGAGTTAGGTCGGGACAATGAAATAAATAACGGCTAAAGAAATCATCACAATGAACAATTTAAAGAACTCTAAAAGACATGCTCATTTAGAACTTAGAAGAGTCAGCAAGACCATAAGACCATTTTCATTAATTCTACTTCTATAGTTCTATAGTACAGACAAGACACTCAATGATAAATCTAGCAATACAAAAATACATTTGTCATGTGTCAATCAAATCATGATTCATGAAACACAATAAGTGATTATATAATGACAAATCTTATTTCTAATATTATCTATTTTCTCCTGCGAAAATTGTGTCACTACATGATAGATCTGCAATAAAACAAAAATAGTTAAAATCAATTCAACATAATTATTACCAATCTACATGCACTAGACAGTAACGTCACATACCTTTACCAATGATGACATTGGCCTAATTTTAAGAGCATCAACTATATCAATCATGTAGCACATGATTAGGTGTGCACAAAAAAACCGGTCCCAACCGGTCCGGTTGGGACCGGACCGGTTGGGACCGGACAGAGACCGGTCCCGGTTAGGACCGGTCCGGTCCCGGACCGGTCCTGCGGTCCCCGGCACAGTCCTTGTAAAAAGGGTAAAAACCGGTCCCGGACCGGGACCGGTAAAAGACCGGTCTTAGACCGGTCTTTTACCGGTCCGGTCCGGGACCGGTTTCAGGACCGGTCGGGACCGGCTAAAAGAGCCGTTAAGGCTCTTTTAATAGAACCGTTAACGGCTCTATTAATGAGAGCCTTAACGGCTCTCATTAAAGAGCCGAACGGCTCTTTATATGAGACGTGGCAGGCTCATATAAAGAGCCGTTTGGCTCTATTTTAATTAAAAAAAAATATTTTTTTTTTATTTAAACCCCCCCCTCCCTCTCTCATATTTCTTTCTCTCTCTCTCACTATCTCTCTCACTACCTCTCTCACTCTCTCTCACTCATACTCGTGTTTAATGGCTTCCTCCTCCTCCATGCCGGCGTCCTCCTCAGCGTCCGTCGATCATGAGATCGTTGAGCACCGACATAAAGCGGCGGTATGGGATAACTTCGACAAAGTGCGGATCGGCGGCGAAATTAAGGCGAAGTGCAAACTTTGCGCGAAGCTTATGGCCGCTAATAGTAGCAACACAACGCTCGCCCGACACAACAAATCGTGTCTTTCCAAGCAAGCCCCGTCGGAGGCCAACCAAGCTCAAATTTCGACGACCGGGCACATTTGGACGTATGACCAAGCTCGACAACGGGAGCGACAAATGGAGAATGTCATCAAAAGCGGACTTCCGTTCAACCACTACGACAACGACGAAATGACGTCTTACATACACGAAGCACTTCAACCAAAATATCAACAGGTAAGTCGTACTACAACTCGACGTGATGCTTTACAAGCTTACCTGCAATCAAAATTATTTTTACAAAATTTTTTTGAAACATTCGACGGTCGAGTTAGTTTAACGAGCGACGTTTGGACTAGCGGTTTAGTTGACGGTCTTTCGTACATTTGCATAACTTGTCACTGGGTCGATCCCGATAGTTGGGAGTTAAATAAACGTATAATTTGTTTTGAAGGTTTTGAATATCCGCACACCGGTAAAGCTATTTATCAGGTGATTATTAAGTGTATTAGAGATTTTAAAATAAAAGATAAAATTTTAAGTATTTCGTTTGATAACGCCTCGAATAATAATATGGCTATTAAATATTTGATTAATGATTTGGAACCTATGCTAGATGGTATTTTTTTTCATACACGTTGCGTATGTCACGTTCTTAATTTAATTGTGCAAGATAGTTTAAGTTTTATGAAAAATTATGTTATTAAAATACGTACTATGTTACGAGTTATTTATAGTTCAAAACGGCGAAAACAAGATTTCAAAAAATTTGTTATAGCACAGGGTAAAAAATTTTTGGGTCCATCTTATGATATGCCGGTACGATGGAATTCCACGTACAAAATGTTAAAACGGGCTTTGTCACAAAAATCGTTATTGATAGAATTTTATAATAGTGTAGAAGAATCACATGATTTAGATGCGTCAGATTGGGCTATAATCGAAGATTACGTAAATTTATTAGAAAGTTTTTATCGGGCAACAACTATTTTATCGGGCGTTTATTATCCTACTAGCTCGCTTGTTATTGAAAATTTTTTATTAATTACTGAAACGTTTAAAACTTACAAAATTAACCCAATGTGGCGTCCGTTAATATTAGTAATGGAGGAAAAGTTTTTAAAATATTATACGCATATGCCACCTATGTTTTCTTGTGCTGCGGCTTTAAACCCTTTAATGGGTGTAGACGGGGTTGAAAATTTTATAGAGGAAATTAATCGAAATTTAGAGTTAAACGAATCTTCTAGTGATTTTCACAACGTTAGCGTTGCAAAATTTAATTCTGATTTTACTCGCCTATATAATTATTACGATCAACTATATGGATTGCGACCTCGCGAGGAATCCACCGCCCCTCGAACAAAAGATATTTTAAAAAATAGATTTTTAGAGTTAGCTTCGAAGAAAAAACAACGAACTTCGAGTACTTTAAACGAATTAGGTTTATATAGCAAAACCCAATTTCAAGATTTTATGACCGCATACGAAATAGAAAATTTTGATATTTTAAAATGGTGGAAAATTAAATGTAATAATTATCCTATTTTGGCCTTAATGGCCCGTGATTTACTAACCATCCAAGCTAGTACAGTAGCTTCGGAGTCTGCATTTTCTTTGAGTGGCAGGATTCTGAACGAGCGAAGGAGCCGTTTGACCGAAGAATCTTTGGAGATTTGCATTTGCTACAAGGACCATTTGGACGCTTTGAGGAGGAGACAACACGTCTCGTCAATTGAAGACAGTGAGTCTGAAGTTGAAGACGAGCTTAATAACTTAAATCTGGGGAGCGCGGCGGAATGAAGACGAGTCCAAGGCTCAAGTGCTCAACTCAAAATTTTGAATTTGTATTTTGTAATATAATTTCAAATTTAATAAAAATCTTCGTATTTTGATTTTTTATTATAATTTGTAATTTGTATTTTGATTTTGTAGTTTAATTTCAAATTTAATAAAAAATTTTATTTACTTTGCAATTTTGCAATTCAATTTTGTAATTTGTATTTTGTAATTTGTATTATTTACATGTTAGTATAATAGTATTTAATTTAATTAAATCATTAAAATTAAAATATAATAATATAAAAAAATAATTAAAATAATTATTTTAAATAACCGGTCCCGGTCTGGGACCGGTTAGGACCGGTTAGGACCGGTCCTTCCGGTCCCAGACGGTCCCGGTTTTCAAAGGAAAAACCGGTCCCGGACCGGGACCGGTTTTGGCAGGACCGGTCCGGGACCGGTATCCCAAAAGACCGGTCCTTCACAGGACCGGTCCCGGACCGGGACCGGGGTCTTTATGTGCACCCCTACACATGATATAATACCCACATTGAATAATATCTGGTTGTTTTGGGCACTACACAGTAACATAAATAAACAATTGGTAAGTATTTTAATTACAAATGTTTAAATTACAATACATACTCATATAGGTTATACATCTAAAACTTACCGGAATCAACTTTGTAAGTTTTTTTTTTTAAAACTGGTACGCTGCTCTTTTGCTAAATCTTTAAATGCTCTTCATAAAATATAAAAAGAATCAGTTTATAGCAAAATGTAAATAACTAGGAAAGTAAGTAAATAACTTATTAATAAACTTACTTTGTAATGACATTTTTAATATCATCACGAATGTCATTATTTAAGGGATCAAGCCAATAAACTGTATAATTATTATAATCAATAATAGCCAACATCCAATGTTCTCTGTGAAACAAATGAAATAATTAATAACTTAATTAGAAAAAAAAATAGTAATAATCATTGATATTTGATACAAATATTTTTCATATTTACAATCTATTATAGAGCACAAATAATAAAGAATCTGATTGGAGTTGACTAAGCGTCCTAAGCCTGATTTTTAGATCTTCAACTCGTGTTTTTAAATGTTCTTTGGCATAGTCATCATTAATAGCAAAAATGGAATGTGGATTATGAAAATATACATCAGTATTGTATGTAAATTTCTTTAATTGGGAGTCTATGTACCTGCAAAAACATGTAAATTCAAAATCAATTTATATATTAATAAAAATTCTTAATTTTATAATATTTGATCCTCAGTAGTCAGATGCACAATACTCACTCAATACATGCTAATATGATGTTAGCTCTGTTGAAAGAGCCCAAAGCTTGTATGTATTATTTCAGTATGTAAATACAAGGAGAGAATACAAATATATAGGAGAGGAGAGAGAAGAATAAATCCTATACATGATGTGGGACTAAAGAAGGAGGAAGAAAATAGGCCATCAAATGGGCCTTTTACATGGGCTTTTCTAATACTCCCCGCAAGCTGGAGCGTACAAGTCGTATGCGCCAAGCTTGGATAGGCACTGATAGAAGAGGGTACTAGGAAGAGCTTTGGTGAGGATGTCAGCAACCTGTTCAGTACCCGGAACGTGCTTGAGCTCGATCTTCTTCATGTGGACTTTCTCTCGGATGAAATGACAATCTACCTCAATATGCTTCGTTCTTTCATGGAAGACCGGGTTTTTGGCAATATGTATGACAGCTTGACTGTCACAAAGGAGGAGAGCTGGTGAAGGTAGTTTAACTCCAAGGTCGGTAAGAAGACTCTCAATCCATGTGAGTTCAGAGACCACAACAGCCATTGCCCGATATTCTGCTTCTGCTGAGAATCGAGCAACCACTGCTTGTTTCTTGCTTCGCCAAGTAATCAGATGTCCTCCAAAATAGGTACAAAACCCGCTAGTAGATCGTCGATCGTCGAGGGAGCCAGCATAGTCGGCATCAGAGTATGCCACTAGTGTAGGAATGGAGGATGAGGTTTTGTATACAAGTCCTTGTCCAGGAGCTGTCTTAAGATATCTGAGAATGCGTTCCACAGCCTGGAGATGAGAGCTTCGAGGAGAGTGCATATAGCGACTCACAAGTCCCACAGCGAAAGATATATCAGGTCTTGTAACTGTTAGATAGATAAGCTTCCCAACTAGACGACGGTAATATTCTGGATTTGGTAGAAGCGAATCAGAATCTGAGCCCTGAGCACATATTTTGTGATTTGCATCCATGGGAGTGTTAATAGGTTTGCAACCAGAGTAGCCTGCATCATGAAGGAGATCCAGGCAATATTTGCGCTGAGAGAGAACCAATCCATCTGACCGTCTGGCCACTTCCAGACCGAGGAAGTACCGAAGAGGACCCAGATCTTTAGTTTGGAAGACGGAGCTCAGATGTAGCTTAACGGCCTGTATGCCGTCCAAGTCACTGCCAGTAATAATGATGTCGTCGACATATACCAACAGGAGAACCGTACCCGTGGCCTGGTGACGAGTAAACAATGAGAAGTCAGCCGAGCTGCGAGTGAAGCCAACGTCCCGGAGAGCTTTGCTGAACTTGTCGAACCATGCCCGAGGGGATTGTTTGAGACCATATAGAGATTTGAGAAGATGACAAACCCGTGACTCCCCCGTGGTCTCAAACCCGGGAGGTTGTTGCATGTAAACCGTTTCCTGAAGGTCGCCGTTCAGGAAAGCGTTCTTGACGTTGAGTTGAAACAAGGGCCACTGGCGATGGACAGCCACAGAGAGGAGAATGCGGACCGTGTTGAGCTTAGCGACCGGAGAGAAGGTCTCGTCATAGTCCAGCCCCGGTTGCTGGGTGAAGCCACGAGCAACCAACCGAGCTTTGAGGCGATCAATGGTCCCATTAGGAGCATGTTTAATGACGAAGACCCATTTGCACCCAACGGGTTTCTGGCCGGGAGGAAGGGGCACCAGGGTCCAAGTCTGGTTGGCCCAAAGAGCAGCCATCTCTTCTTCCATGGCCGCACGCCACCCAGGATGTTGAAGAGCGTCTTGGACAGAAGTAGGAATAGAGACCGAGGAGAGCGAAGTAGCCAAGGCCTGTAGAGGTGGAGAGAGGCGATGGAGAGAAACATAGTCCGCGATTGGATGAGCGGTAGAGGCCGATACCGGAGCAGCAGAACACGGAGAAGCCGAGGTCGAAGCCGACTGCAGAGGAGCAACGAGAGGAAGAGGGCGACGAGCATAGACCCGAATAACAGGGGGTCAAGGAGGGTCAATGGTTGGAGGAGGCGGAGGGATGGTGGGAGGTGAGTGGACGGGGATCACCGGCCGGGGAAGGGAGGATGTTGTAGCAGGTGGTGGTAGAAGTGGTGGCAAAGGAGGAGGGAAGAAGGGTTGATCCTCCCGGAAAGTAACATCAGCCGAAACAGAGACCTTCCGGGTGAGCGGAGAGTAGCAAACATAGCCCTTTTGAGTACGTGAGTAGCCGACAAAAATGTGTTTGGCCGCGCGGGGATCCAGTTTGTCAAGAGTGGGGCCCAGTTTATGGACAAAGCAGGTACAGCCGAAAACCCGGGGGGTGAGGGGGAAGACGGGTGTGGAGGGAAAAAGAAGGCTGAAGGGGGTAGCGTTGTGGAGAACGGGAGAGGGGAGACGGTTGATAAGAAAACATGCTGTGGACACCGCAAAGTTCCAGAAGACTTTGGGAACGTGCATGTGAAGCATGAGAGAGCGAGCCACATCGAGCAAGTGGCGGTTCTTGCGTTCAGCGACCCCGTTTTGTTGAGGGGTGTAGGGACACGAGGTCTGGTGAACAATACCGAAGTTTGCGCAGAGAGTGGCAAACTCGTGGCTAGTGTATTCCCGAGCATTATCAGAGCGGAAAGTTTTAATGGTGGTAGAGAATTGCGTACGAGTCTCTAACACAAACGCCTGAAAGACACGCGGAAGCTCAGAGCGATCATGCAGGAGATACAACCAAGTAGTACGAGAGTAATCATCAATAAATGTTATAAAATAACGATAACCAGAAATACTAGGAACTTTATAGGGGCCCCAAATATCAGAATGTATTAAATCAAAGGGAGCTGAGCTCCTAGTACAATGAGCTGGAAAAGAAGAGCGAGGCTGTTTGCCAATAATACATGAATCACATTGAAAAGCAGGAAGAGAAATGTCTGGAAGCGCCTTCTGGAGGATAGGTAGAGGGGCATGCCAAGCCGACAATGCCAATCAGACGAGGAAACGGAGGAAAGGGATGTGGGAGAGACATCGAGGAGGTAAAGCCCGTTCTGCAGCCGACCCCTACCAATGGTAATCCGCGTCCGCCGATCCTGTATCAAAAAACCAGAAGAGGTGAAGGTGATAAAGCAATGCATATCAGTAGTAAGACGACCAACAGAGAGTAAATTAAAAGGCGAGGCCGGCACATAAAGAACGGAGCGAAGAGAGAGAGAGGGAGGGAGGAGAAGGTCCGCGCAGCCGGAGACCGGGACAAGCGCACCATTGGCCACAGTAATAGACGGGGGGTGAGCAGCAGCAGAGAACTGGGGCGGCCGCATGGAAGTGATGTGGTGGGTGGCGCCCGAGTCCAGGATCCAGCGAGAGCTGGAAGAGAGACAGGCAGTACCTGCAGCGGAGGTGGAGACAATACCTGCATGAGAGGTGGAGGCATGGGAAGCCGAAGGGGGGTTGAGGAGCCCCTGGAGTTGTTGCAGCTGTAGGCGAAGAGCCTCAAGATCCGTACCAGTCGGAGGAGAGCTATCGGTAACAGCAGCAGTAGGCGGGCGAGGGGGGTAGCCATGTTTCTTGTGACAAACGGCTTTAGTATGGCCATCCCGGCCGCAGTAGGTGCACTTGGGCCGTCCGCGGCCACCACGGCCCCGCCCACGGGAGCCCGTACGGCCACCCCGAGGAAAGGAGGGTTGTGGGAGTAAAGGAGGAAGGGCCTGCTGAAGAAGAGCCGGCGAGGGTGGTGCAGGAGCCTCCGGAGGAGGTGGTACGCGAAGTAACATCGAGCAGACATCAGAGAAAGAAGGGGTAGTGGGTGAAGCCAGAACCTGGGCCCGAATACTATGTAGGTGTGGCGGGACGCGAGCCATAATCATAGCAATACAAACAGCCTCCTTCTGGGCGCGTTGGGCAGCGAGATCAGTAGTCGCGGGCTGGTGCTGAATCCAGGCTTCCGTGAGAGTTTTAGCACGGGCCACGAAGGAGGTCATGTCCAGAGCTTTGCCAACATCCAAGGCTTGAAGATCAGTGAGGATGTCGAAAAGGTGTTGAAGGCTGTCCTTTCCGGAGTACAGCGAATGAAGTTCATCCCACATGGCTTTAGCAGTCTCATGATACATGATCATCTGGTACGGCTCACCCTCGACCGAGTTGAGGATCCAGGTCTGGACACGGCCGTCATTGCGGAGCCAATCATCAGTAGACGGAGTTGGTGGGCCCTGGGTAAGGTGGCGGGCAAGGCCCTTGGCCTGTAAGACCCGGCGGACAGAGTGGACCCAGGGAATGAAATTAGCCTTGCCAGAGAGAGAAATAGTAGTAATCCGAAGCTCATCCCGGAGTTCGAGAGGAGCCACGTGGTCGGCAGGGGGTTGAGCGGTAGTGGAGTCGCCGGAGGACATGGCGACGGAAGAGCAGCAGGGCTCCGAGAGAACAAACCGCAGCGGTCTGGAGGTCGCGGCGGCTGGAGGTCGCGGCGGGCTGGAGGCCGCGGCGGTCTGGAGGTCGCGGCGAGTAGAGTGAGGCCGCGGCAAACAGGAGCAGTCCGCGACAGAGGCCGCGGCGAACTGGGGCAGGTCGCAGCTGCGGACAAGGAACAGTCCGCAAGAGGTCGTGGCGAGCTGGGCAGGTCGCAGCTGCGGACAAGGAACAGTCCGCAAGAGGTCGCGGCGAACTGTGGGCAGGTCGCTGGAAGAGGAGCACAGCGGAGACCAGCAGAGCCCGCAGCGGACAGGAGCAGTCCGCAAGGGAAGGAGGAGAGAGAGAGTCCGCGAGCAGAGGCTCGAGCGGACAAAAAAGGAGCGAGCTAGAGGGAGCAGTCCGCGAGCAAAGAGGCTCGAGCGGATACAAGCGGAGCCCGCAGCGGACAAGAGGGAGCAGTCCGCGAGCAAGGAGGCTCGAGCGGATACAAGCAGAGCCCGCAGCGGACAGGAATGAGCGTCCGGAGCGGATGGAGAGAGGTGGGCCCCACGAGTCAGAGCAGAAGATGGCTATAAGAAGCCTGGGGAGGGTGGAACCACGGAGGGAGAGAAGAGGAGCGGAATCAGAAGGGCAGTCCGCACGAGACCGGAGCGGATGCAGAAGGCAGTCCGCACGAGACCGGGCGGACAGAAGCAGAGGGGCAGTCCGCAGGAGACCGGGCGGACAGAGAAGGGGCAGTCCGCAGAAGACCGGGCGGACAGAGAAGGGGCAGTCCGCGGCTAGACGTAACCTGGCTCTGATACCATGTTGAAAGAGCCCAAAGCTTGTATGTATTATTTTAGTATGTAAATACAAGGAGAGAATACAAATATATAGGAGAGGAGAGAGAAGAATAAATCCTATACATGATGTGGGACTAAAGAAGGAGGAAGAAAAATAGGCCATCAAATGGGCCTTTTACATGTGCTTTTCTAATAAGCTCCAATCATTTTCATATTTAGAAAATCATACAACTCTGAATTTTCAAAGTACGTACATGTTGATTCAACACTCCCAAATACTGTTGAATCTAACATTATAGATATTATTTTATCTTCATTCTCCAGCTTACTTATAAAACTGGGCAAGATATCAATGAATTCATTTGTAGTCTCAGTCTCACTAGCCTGTGGAAATAAAAGAATTAATATTGTGTAATGTGGACATCAATATTGAATTCATGATTACATAAAAGTCAAAAAAAATATTATAAATTATAATACCGTGCAGGATAATTGTTCATGTCTACTCTGACTACTCTCAGGTTCATGTGACCTGGATTCGTACTCCGGCTGAGACTGAGAAACCAAAAAGTAACAAAAAATAGTTACTTACCTGCGCAACAAAAGAGAAGATAACATTTCATAAAAGTATAAATATTTAAACATAATAATACTTGTGCAACTGGAAGTGCAGCACTTGTTCCAGTTCTAGCACTAAACATGCGCATAAGCTCTTCAATTTGATTCTTCATAGTACTAATCTCGGCTTGTTGCGCTTCTTCTTTTTGGCTTCATAATTTTTGTTGCGCTTGTTCTTTTTGGATCCATAATTCTTGTTGCTCTTGTTCTTTTTGGATCCATAATTCTTGTTGCTGGCTCAATCTTTCTTGTACTATAGCTTCAACATCTTCAATACGAGCTATTGGTGTGGGTGTCCTATCACTCCGCCTATCATTCTTGAAAAATCTTGTAATGGTGGAAAACTTGCCACCAGCTCTAACTCTGCCCGGATGTTCTTGGCCTAAAACAGATGCAAGGATGTCATTTCTTCCCTGTGACACTGTTTCAGCACTCTGGGACTCTTGGCTCGACAACTCGTCCTAAACAAAAGTAATAAATATTGGAAGTTGGAACAGAATTGCAGATAAGAAAATATACTTCTCAAGAAATATTACTATCGATAATTTACAAATGATGAAATGATTCATTTACACTTACCATTTTAGATGTCAATTCAGCTGCATCTTTACTAATGTATTCACCCGTCTTTCTTTTATGACCGGCTTTCCATAACTCCGCACGTGAAATTGGTGCAGCTTCACCTTGTTCAACCTTGACAATAAAATAAAAATAAATTATCATACAAATAATTGAGAAACCAAATTTTAAAATGCAAAAAAACGAGAGAGAAGTAAAGAGATAATACCATTCTTTTTTCTAATCCAGAATAACCCATTCTGGAAGTAGTATGAAAGGTTTTTCGTGCTTTTGCTCTCTCAGTATTAACCTTACTTTTCTCATACAAAAATAAATATGTTAATACTTAATTTGGTTATAAGTTATAAAGTTAAAAAATGATATAAACATTAAATTTAATAAGAAGTTAAGAACACAACCATATATTCTGTAGTAGTGCGATGGTCGACAAAAACTCTCCAGTCTTCGGCAGTAATAAAACTATATTTGACAGGAACATTGTATCGATGCTCCAAATCAACATTTTTTACATAATTGACAAAAAAGTTTGGATTTCCAAGTCCTCCAACTTTCACCCATGCTTTTCATTAATGCCTTGTAATGACCATCAATATTATCAAAAAATATTTGAAAATAATAGAAAATATCAATTAAAAATTAACTAAAACACCAAAGATATGTAATCACTAATCACTCATAAGTCATAACAAGGTTACGTACATTTAATTATGCCCATATTTGATCTTTAATTTGTTTATCAATATCCCTCCATGCAAGATATGTAATTGACACATAACACTTCACAAGAGATCCCATAAAACTCATCAATTTATTTGTTTCAGGACCGGGAATAATGCGGCCATCATCACGGAAAGAAATATTAAGCTTCCTCCCCTCTAGCCTAAGCTTATTCAGTTCATTCATTTTCGTGAAGCCTCTTGTTGACCTCGATGAAGATCCCTTGTCCGACATTTTCCTGTAAAACCCTAAAAAAAACCTAAACCATACAAAAAACCTAAACAAAATTCATACAAAACCGCAATGATATTGAGCTACTAGTTACTAGTTAGTAGTTACTACTTACTACCACACAATGTTTATACATGTATAAATGTATAAATGTATAAATGTATAAATGTTTAACAAGGTTGCTCAGGAGGTTTAGACATGTATAAATTTATAATAATAATAAACACACAATGATTAGCAAAGAGCAAAGAGATCAAAAGTTCAAAAACCGAGAAAATGTATTAAGAAATAGTATACCTAAGTGAGAATATTAGTTTTGTCGAAGAAGAATCGTTCGAAGCAAAGGAGAGCAGAAACTTGAACAAAATCGCCTTTAGGGTTTCTCGCAAAGCGCAGGGACTGTAAAAAGAAGAACCAAAAACTCGGGGAAACACAAGATTTTTACGGCTCACGGTTAAAAATAGATAGTAACGAATGCGGTTGCTATATCAACCGCAGTCTATGCTACAATAAACTGCGGTTATTGTCCAAACCGCAGTCTATTCTCTGGAAGGAATAGACTGCGGTTTTAAAAGAACCGCAGTCGGTGTGAGAATGGACTGCGGTTTATACAATAACCGCAGTCTATTGTATCATAGACTGCGGTTGATATAGCAACCGCAGTCTATTCTAAACCTAAACTGCGGTTATTGTACAAACCGCAGTCGATGCTCTGGTTCATGGGATAAACTGCGGTTTTAAAATAACCGCAGTATATTCTCGGTTTCATAAAATAGACTGCAGTTGATATATAAACCGCAGTCTATTCCCATATTTTTTGTAAAAAAAAAGGCGCCAAACGCCTTGTTTACAATTGGGCGCCGTGACGCCTAGGCGACGCCATGACAAGAATGGCCATGCGCTATTATTTTGGCTCTGCGTGCAGAAGAATGTCTAAGCTTGTTTTGCCTAAAAGAATTATTTTGCTTTTTGCTAAAATTATATATGTGTGATTTAATCTTTTATTGCTCTATTTTGATTTTGTTGTTGGTTCATGGCAGTGTGTTCATATCGAGTTCATGTGTGTAATAAAATTATCTCTTGCATGTCACATTAGGGTTGCATTCTAGTAGTCATACATCCAACTTCTAACTATTCATTAGACGGTGTTTAGGTTCATTGCATTTGTCATGTGCTCATTTGCATTGCATGTAGGGTTAGGGCATTATTAATCCGCCGCCTATAGATTCGTCATGTGTTACGGACATTCACAACGAGGTGCGTCCATGATGGATCTACAAACGGCAGTCACAGCAGGCGACGGAGACGGCGGACGGGACGGACGCCGATGAGGAGGAATCGCCGTAATTAGCGGGGCCGGCCAATTAGGAAACAAGACATTTAGTTCCTATAGTTTGTGTGTTGTTTTAGTAATTGTTATTTTGGTATGTTGTTATTGTTATTTTGATATGTTGCTATGTAGCCCCCCCCCCCCCCCTCCTTCTATATAAGGGGTTGAATATGTTTTGTAAGAGCATCTTGGATGTGTTATGAAAAGAGTTGCTCCTTTGTTTCTTCTTAACCCTAGCCTCCTTTCTCTCCCCGTCTCCCCGTCGGCTCTTCCCCTAGTCAGGATTTCTTCTCAACCGTAATATTTGGTCCGACCTGCCGCTCCGCCCACTATAGCCGCTAGAGTTCCATCTAACCCCGTGTCGTTATTTTCCGTTTGCGTCCTTGTCGATCTCGTCGCTTGTTTTCGCGACATCAGCCCACGCTCCTTCCTGCAACGACCAGCACTTCCGTGACTTTACCCGGCACCGTCTCTCCCATGGCTCCAACCACGCGGGCTCACGCCGACTCCTTGGCCACTGAGACACCCGACGACGGCATCCAGCGTCGCCTCGACGCCCACGACTCTCAACTCACCTCCATACAAACCACGCTACAGGCCATTCTTGCGCACTTGGATGCTCGGCCCCCCTCTCCGGCGTTCACCGCCAACGGCGGCTGCGCCTCTTCGACCGACGGGGGCTCGCTCCTTGGACCACCACCTCCGCCAGCCCTCGTCGTCCCTCTCTCGGGGCGCTCGTCTCTCGCCCCCGACGTTCTGCATTTCTCCGGCACCGATCTCATGGGGTAGATCGCTAAGGCGGAACAATACTTCGACCTCCACCTCACACCCGAGGCAGATAAGTTGGGCACCGTCATGGTCGGCCTTGATGGATCCGCTCTGCATTGGGCACGATGGCTCCGCCAATCCCAGCCCCACATCTCTTGGGGCGAACTGAAGCAGGAAATGGTCCAGCGATACGAGCCCCGCTACGCTGGGTCTGCTATCGAGCGCCTTTGTAGCATCCGTCAGACGACCGGTCTTGATGCCTACATCGACGACTTCGTCTCCATGGTGACACATGTTCCCGTCCTTCCGTCGGACCACTACTTGAGTTTCTTTATGCAAGGCCTCCTTCCGTCGATCCGTTCTCGCCTACGCACACACCATCCACGCACAGTTCCTGAAGCACTCGATCTAGCGCGTGTCGTGGAAGCAGACCTCTTTGCTCGTCCGTCGGCCGCCACAAGGGCCCCTCCCCCTCGGCTGCCACCATTGCGGGACTTCGGTCCGCGACCATCTCCCACTGGCGGCCCTCAACCAGGACGGCCCCCGACCACCCACCACCTTTCTAACAGGGACTACAACGAGCTCGGGAAAAAGGGTGATGTAGGACGACGCGTAGGGTTTGCGCACCTGTCGGAGGAAATCCTAACCGAATGCAACGAAATATGTTTTTTTTTAAAAAAGATTTGAGCGGGCGTTGCACAGAGTTTATGAAATTAAGCAACGTAATTTTGTAAAACACGAAATTCACCACGTGTTAGAAAAAATGAATTTTCTTAATAAAAAGTTCAATTTTAAATCCGGGAAGGAAGTTCGCAAATTTCGTTCTGTTCCCTTTGTCGTAGCACAACAAAAATCATAAACTCCAAATACGTTACCGTTTGGAGTTTTCGACATAGCGTTCGCTGACAAAACTCGGGCAAAAAACCCAGCAATGAGTCTATTATCCTACGAGAAAATATAGATGCACACACAAAGAAAGAGATATAAACAATTACTCACAGAAAGAGACGTTTTTCCTTATCCGAAGTCGATGGCAATCACGCGAGGAACTCCTCCTCACCTTCGATCTCCCGCCCCGAGGTCGGCTGCTATCGCATATGTGCACCGAGGAGAAAATTCACTCACTCACACGAGGTGGTTCCACGGAATCACTCACTCAATCGTGTAAGGAAGTCACGAACTAACAACCTAAATTCACTCGCTCTTCACACTAGAGGTTCCACGAAATTAATTCACTCTCTCCCTCACACACAAGAGTGGCTCCACGAAATCTCTAAGTGCTCTAACCGTTTGACCTTCCCCTCTCCAGGAATCAAACAACAACCCTAATAAAACTCCTCAACAGGAAATGGAATACTGCATCATCACTATTAACCTACAAGCATAGTAAAATTAAAATTATTGTTCCCTAACTTAGACTTTACAACAAAGTGATCAGGTCACTGTTAATCTTCCTAATCTCGCCTAACTTCTAACAGGAATTAATCACACAACAACAACAGATTTTCATCACAGAAAACACCTCAAAAATTAATCTAGCACCTACAGTCGGCCACTCTCAAACAAGGGCAAACACACATTACCCTCTTACAGGAATCAAAACGCAAACATCATTCTCAAAATATTCATCAATCACCCCTAGAACGGAATACAACACCCCTTATATAGGGTTACGATGAAAACAAAAACTGTAAAAAAAACTAACGTAATGCAGGGGTCGGCCATGACCGGAGCTCAATTCGTGGAGATGAAACCGCCTAGACTGGGCATCGTGGCAGGGGCGAGGCTGGTCGTTGAAGAAGCAGGAGCTCAACGCGACATGCAGCTTTGGCGGCGAGCAAATCAGATAAGTAGCGGCTGTGCGCCTGTGCCCTACCCGTGCATCGATATAGACGGTGTCCGACTCTGGATCGGGAGAGATGAACAGTGCTCTGTTTCGCTGAACCGGCTGTGTATTAGTTTAGTTAATAAATTACTACATATATATCTATATATATCTGTGTAGCCGGGGTAGCACATTACGAATTCCGGTCCTGCCGACTGCAGTCGAACGAGAGACCGAGCACTTGGGCCAACTGGTTGTGTGACGTCGTAAAATTGTGACAGGTACGACTAGTGTATGTGTATGTATTATAAATAATGATAAGAAATTTGTATTAAGTAGAAACCGATTGGAGGAGTGAGGGTGACCGACTAGGGTTTAGTTAGACTGACACTAAGAGGTCAAAATCGCGCGTGTCAGGGCAAGGAGAAGTGGTGATCTCGGTAAAAAGGAGAAAGCAGCGCCATCTAATCCATTCTTCTCCCTATCCCACCCGATGGAGGCAGAGTCGCCCGACGGAAGCTGCAGAAGCCGCCCGACGCCGATCTTCATAGAAGCCTCAAATCTCCTTCGTTTCTCTCGATTTTTCTTCCTAGGACAAGGTAATCTCTTCCTCTCCACTCCCCTTCCTTTTTGTGTAAAGTTTTTGCATGGATTGAAGATGATCGAAATTTTAGGGTTTGAGTTCTTAGGTTTCTTTCTCCATGTACCCTCTTAAATGTTTTTATGATGTATTCTCATGCCCTAATTTGTGGTTTTATGTTACTTGGGTGGAACGCTAGTTGAAATACTCATTATTTCTGAAGTTCAAAGTGTTTCTAGGGTTAGAAAATAACTTCTACCATGGATACATCTGAGCTTAGAGCAAAGCGCCATGACCATGACGTGAGGGGGGCAATTAGTTCGAGGATGATGTTATCCTTTTGCTCCAAATCGTTAATTGGAGGCTAAGGTTTGCTGCTCCCTTCACCAACTCAGTGAAAGTCTCTTATACCAAATTAGGGCAGCAATACTCCTAGTCTATTTAAGCCTCCTTTGACCTAATTAGGTAAAGGGGAATCCATATAAGTGACTTGTAGTGTAATTAACATAAACCAAAGGCATCAATTTGAGAATTTTGGATGGTATATTGTAGGTTATGACATCTCAAGACGGAGGGAGACGCAATGACGAAGGGAGGAGGGATAAATACAAAGGGAAAGTAAGAGGAATTGATCAACGCAAGGATAAAGGCAAAGAGAAATTAGGAGTAAGTTTTTCTTTCCTATAATTGTAAGTTATTTTGCTTTCTTTATGACGCATGTTGTGCTCATATAGTCGGGTGGATCAGGAAAGAATTTTAATAACAACAAGAAAGATATAAAATGACAAGTCGTTATAAATCAAATCAATATAATGACAAGCAAGCAATGTAAATAAGGAAAAGTCAATACGTGATTAAGCCCCCAAGAAAAATGTAAGAAAAAAAGGAAAAAAGAACGCTCAATTACTGGGCTATAAGAAGAGTTAACCCAAATTGGAAGATGGGGAGAATAACCTTCCTTCATCGTGCGAGTTAAGGGCACGAACAGTAATATGAACGTGCGAGACAAGGGCACGAACAGTAATATGAACGTGCGAGACAAGGGCACGGGAAGAATATTACATCATAAGTGTGAGACAATGACACATAATGTACACTTCATATAGCTCATGCTTAAAAGTGAATCACGTATAAAATAAGGAAACAGAAAAATTATGAATAAGAAAAACAAGTCATTATAGGACTACATACAAACAAAAAGATACAACAAAGAACTATGCAAGACAATAAGAATTGATCATAGAAGGAAAAGTAAGAATTCACATAGTTTTTTTATTAATAGAAAATAAAACTAAACAGGTCAAGGAAGAGGCGGTTCCAACCACCAGTAGTCAGCGTCAACCATGTTCTCCTCGTCAGGAGGTGTCGTCTTTGGGTTGAAGTTGCGACAGCAGTGTTCGGCATCGTGGATGACCACAGGTCGAGGTGCAGAGACCCAGAGTGTCCCCATGAGGAGTTTCAGTTTTATTTTATGTAGTGTCAGTATTTCTACTTATGACATATGTGTCTGTCCATATTAGTTGTATGTTATGAGTCGGTCATGTGTATATGTATAGTGTTGGTAAGCCCCTTTTGATGTATGTTTAGGGCTACCTTTGGACTGCTGTATTATGTATCAAAAGTTCTAAATTGACTGAAATGCAATGATTTTATTCTGTCATGATATTTTACTTCTCGTACTCTTTCATATACTGTTGTATTGTGAATGTTCTTACCTTGCTCATTATGAAATACTAAGTTAAATTGTAGCGATAGCCATAAGAGGGCCGTTACAGGTTGGGTTGGTAAGAGTACTCGTACAACACCGCCTACCACCAGGCCACGGGAATGACTACGTTTGAGTCCGTCTACGGACGATCACCACCAGATGTCGTGCGACATTTACCCGGGGAGTGCCTCGTGCTGAGTTTGGCCAGCCACCTCCAAGATCGGGACATCATTCTGAACAGTCTCAAGCATCACCTCCGTCGGGTCCAGACGAAAATGACATCTTTCGCCAACCACAAACGCCGGGACCTCTCTCTTCGGGGCGGCGAGAAGGTCTTCATCAAGCTCCATCCTCACCGCCAACTCACGGTCGCCAAACGCTCGTGCCCAAAACTCGCGCCTCGTTTTTTTGGGTTGTTCGCAGTCATGGACCGGATTGGCGTTGTGGCCTATAAACTACAACTACCCGAGGGGAGCTGGATCCACCCGGTCGTCCACGTTTCTCAGCTTTGCCGCGTAGTGGGTGATCATCCGACACTGGATCACATTCCAATTGATTTTGACTACTCTGACGTCATCCCCCATCTATCCGGACAACATTATAGACAGCCGCCATCACCTTCCCGGAGATGCGGCCCCAGAAGAGATCCTTGTGGCGTGGCGCCACCGCCACCTGAGAGCGGCCACATGTCTTTTGCGAGATGATTTTATCCGCCAATTTCCCGACTTCTGCCTTGAAGACGACAAATATTTCGGATGGCGGCATTGTTACGTACATTCACGACGAGGTGCGTCCATGTCAGGTCTACAAACGGCGGTCACAACAGGCGACCGAGACGGCGGACGGGACGAGCGCCTATGAGGAGGAACCGTCGTAATTAGCGGGGACTGGCCAATTAAGAAACGAAATATTTAGTTTTTATTGTGTTTGTTGTTTTAGTAATTGTTATTTTGGTATGTTGTTATTGTTATTTTGAAATGTTGTTATGCATGAACCCCCCTCCATATATATAAGGAGTTGAATATGTTTTGTAAGAGCATCTTGTATGTGTTATGAAAATGGTTGCTCCCTTGTTTCTTTTCTAACCCTAGCCTGCTTCCTTTCCCCCTCTCCCCGCCGGGTCTTCCCCTAGTCTGGATTTCTTCTCAACCGTAATATCCCGTGTCACTATTCCTCTTGGTCCTCTAGTTTTTTTTTGTACACGTATGCTAATGATATAAACTTAAAGGAGAGGTTTTGGTAATTTGGAAAGAAAGAGGGCAGGTATGTTATGGACTGTGAGGATACAAGGGGGTTTAACTCAAGAGCTTGTGAACGGAGAAGAAGTTGAGAGAAGAGGAAGAGGAAAATTCTAGAGGAGGAGAAGAGGGTTTAGAGAGAGAGGGAGAGGAATTTAAAGAGAGAAGGGAAATTTCATATTCATTGTTTAATCCAAATACAAGACAAGGATCTATTTATAGAACCCCGGGTGACATACCCGTTATTACATAAGATGCATAAAATATTAAAACGCTAAAACATTACGACGAGTCTAATAACTACTACTATGACTCAATACACACAACAAGATAATACGATAACTAACGGAAAACCATAACATTCCACCCGTCATTCAATTTGAGCTTGTCCGCAAGCTCAAACTCCAGTATGATGTTCGACTACTTTGGTTCCTTGATCTCGCGCCAAAATAGCGCCTTGTAGCGGGTCGCGGTGGAATTGGTGGCAAGGTGTAGCGGCGGTGCTGTTAGGAGGTCGAGCGGGTGAAGCAATTGGTCTGGCTGGTCTGGCGGTGCGGCAGGAGGCCGAAATGGCATGATGGTCGAGGGAATAGCGAGCGACAGATTGAAGGGGTCCGGCAGGACTGGCGATGCGGCGACGAACAACCACAGGAAGTTGGCCGGCAAGGCCTCCTTAATCGGCGGCGAGAACGGGTCCGGCGTGGATGACGGTGCGGCGCGAGGTAGCAACGACAATGCTGTCGAAGGGGCCGACAAAGTAGTGGACGACAACAGAGGCAGTGGTGTGGTCAGAGGCAACAGAGCGGAAACCGACGTGTAGAGTGGGACCGGCAATACAGGGACCGACAATGCAGGGGCCGGCGGTGGTGGAAACGGAACAGCCGGTGGCGGAATTTCAAAGTATCCCTATCGCTCTAATTGATGAAGCTTGGCATCGAAGCGAGACATGGAGTCGTGAAATGACGTCGACCACTTCAGCAACATCGAGTGTAGCATGGCCGCATCCGCGAGGCTAATATTAATGTCCATCAAATTTATTTGAATCGTTAATTATTTTGCTTATGAAAAAATAATTAACCATCCAAATAGGAATTTGAAGGATGCTGAGCCGAATGGCTGATTGGGCGGTGTAGGAAACCTTGCAGTTGGTTCAAGGAGATGTTGGGCTCAATAAAAGTGGGGCGTGGCTGCTCGATATGTGTGGGTGAGCGTAGGTTGGACTCGAGGGGGAATCGACGCAGAAGACGCGTGCAACCAGGTCGCCTGGAAGGGAAGTAGAGCGCGCGACTCAATTGGACGGGGCAGTATCGACAAAGAGGCGGCGACGCAGCAGGCGGCCACCCTGGGCAAGTGAAAAAGTCGCAGAGACACGAAGGATCCTTGCTGTTTGGAAGCGTCGTCGACTGCGTCGGGTTCTGCGGCTGGGGACGCAACGACACGACTATGGCTTGCAGCTGCGGTTGGAGTGCAATTGTGGCTTGCGGATGGAGTCGACAAACAGTGTTGGAGATGCGCGTGATGCTGGTGTCGTGGAAGATGAAGTAGACAGCGGCCGTGGATGATGTTGCTTGCTGTTTCAGACCCGTCCAAAGATTTGATCGAGAACAGGGACGGGGAAAAGCGTCGGCGCGATGTTGGCGTGCGTCTGCGGAAGAGGACCGAGTGGCTCTGATACCAAGTTGTTATGGACTGTGAGGATACAAAATTAGAGGGAAGTTTTTCATAAATTATTCCTTTCCATAAATTAGCTCTTTACCAATCCAACAACGGGTTCATTGTATGCCTCTCTCATACACCGCAATCGATCTCTTCTCCGGCTTTCCTTTTGTCAAACCTCCCCCCCCCCCCCCTATCTTGTCTGTGATCCTTCTACTACCGACCTGCATAACTATCCCAAGATTACTCACTATTTTCCAGTTCTACCTTACATCATCACTTTTGTTTGTGTTATTATGATTTCATGTTTGTAGAAAAATGAAGAACATTGTGGATTTCTGGATTTGTTCTTATTATTGCTTTGAATGTGTTGAATAGGGTGTCCGACCTCTTGCAGATTCTGATCGGCCAGGATCAACTGGTAATTTACTATTGGAAGTGATTCCTATTCGAGTACTTTCATTTAGTTATTAAATTTTTCTTTTTCTATATAAGTTCTATTACTTCATCAGGAGCAAGTGGATCCAATTGGGGCTTTTCAACAATTTTTGGGGTGAGTGAAAGCAGATCGGCTGCAAAACCCTCTTCATCCAACAGACCTTATAGCGTTCCATCGCATGATGTAGACCATTCGCTCTCAATGATCCAACTACCAGAGGTTAATCCAATTGCTGAACTTATTGAGTCAAGCTATAATATTGGCTTATGTGCCGGTATCTAACTGACAGTCTCTTGTGATAGCCTCCAATTGTCTTGAAACCTTCAGAAATTCATTCAGAGCAGGAGATTCTGGAAATTTCCATCACAAGATTATTACTAAAATCATACTATGATATTGTTCGGAAAAATGTTGAGGATACTGTGCCAAAGGCAATCATGCACTTCCTGGTAAATAAAATTCCAGTTTTAATACGCAGATTTGAAATTTTGCTCCTTCCTTTTGTAGTTTGTGCTTAAAAAAAAATCACAATGTCTGCCTGTGGATCATCTTTATTACAAACTTCATACTAATTGCGGTGTAGATAATGTTGGGGCATTGATGATTATTTCCCAATATAGAAACATCAGTTTGATTAAATGCTGACTCATTTCCATTTTGGCTCCGTTTGGGGTGGCTTTAGCAAACAGGGCGGTGCGTTTCTTGCCTTTGCCGTTGAATGCTGGAGAACATTAGCGGCCGGATACAAAGCTTTTTCTGAGCGGTGGTTGCACCTGCCACAAACTGTGCAGGCCCATTGGTGGCGGCCGGAGGTCGCCGCCACACAAAAAACCATCCCATTCTTGGTCTTAGTTGTTTGGGATTATTTATTTCTCCTGGTGTAAAAAGGTTAGGCATGTATAGGAATTTATTGCATTTACTGCTACATTAATAAAAATTTTAAAGAGAGCGTCTCAGTTTAGTGCATACTACATGAATTCTTAATCTTGCTAAAATATCAATAATCTGTTGTATTTGTGGTTACTTCCATGGCTGTTGGCGCATGACGAATCTATAGATAATAAATGCGTGATGCCCTAAACCTAGATGAATGCACACAATTATAAAATGCAAAGGACCCATAACACATTAAAATGAATATGTGGGAGAATGCAAGCATGCAACTCAAATGGATTAATGATTGTAGAACATAAACCTTAATGCAAATGCAACAACTCAATCATGCAATGACTTTCGATTTGCAATTAATTAAACAATATTAATTTTAAAGTCTTGCACTAACATCACAATTGATCAAACATTACAATGTAGGTGAGCGGATAATAACTGCAATTACATAAAAGTACTAAGAATAAATATTGGATGATTAGAGCACACACACAAGAATAGAAGAGTCAAATTAGTTAAAGAAGATATTACTAGCAATAAAATGTTTAAGTACAATGCAAGGTCAATGAAAACTAAAATGTATAACTCACCCAATGTGGTGGCCGTCAACGTAGATGTAGAAATCTAGTGGTGGCGGATCTGGTGCGACTCGGAGTAAGGTCTTTTTGAGACTAAGGCTCGGTTTGGCACGGTGGCGGCGGTCGTAAACGCATGGGTTAAACTGTCATTCGTTAAGGATTACCTAACAAACATCATCCATTTGAACATAAAAGTGGATGAAGTTTCTTAGGTGGACGTTAGCGAATCATAATTTAACCCTCATGTTCATGACCGCCACCACCGTGCCAAACGGAGCCTAAGTGATGATTTCTAAATGTAAACACTAATCTGACAACTTGCAATAATAAAGTTATAAAAGCAAACACTAGACAAACCACAATAGAAGAAAAATCGTAATAGAGAACACATGATGTATTATTAATGAGAGTGCATGAATCTCAAACAAAGAAGCAAACGAACACCAACACTAATCACAAATGATGTGGACACGAAGTTTACAAAGAGATATAATACAAAATATAAAATGATAATTCAACTTGAAATAAAAGACACCTAACTTGGAGACTTACATTCGGTGGCAACCTTGGGGGATCGGGATAAGGAGGGACATGGGCTTGAGGTGTGGGGGTGATGAGGCCGGCTGGTGAGCTTGAGTGGGACTTGGTTAGAAATTAGGGGAGTGGTTCCACTTGAGCTGAGCGATTTGTGGAAAATGGGGAAATGGGAGGGACGGAGTGAATTTAGGAGCAGTGGTCCTAAACTTTAGGAATTGGGGATAGTTGGGAGGTAGCTTGGGAGTTAGAGTAGAAAGGAAGAGGGAAAATATTTGAGTGATCTTATTCATGCATATAGGGCATAATATATAGAAAATACATTGACACTTACAACTTGACTCAAGATGTGGGACTAAACTCACTCACATACTAATAGACCAATATTAATGCTAAACTAATAATCTCAACTCTCCCCCTCAAGCTGGAGGGGAAACCTCAAGTTTGACAACATCAATGGAAAGGGTAAATGTGGTAGGAAAAGGGGGGACAAAACGGTGACCGAGGATATTCCCACAGTACACCCACGGGAAAGAAACCACACACACGAATCCATGAAACCGTGGGGATAACACCACACACGCATAGATCTACTGGGCCGCGGAGATAACACCACACACATGAATCTACAAGACTGCAGGGATAACACCTCACACACAGATCTACGTGCCCCCGGGGATAAGAGAGAAAGGGGAAAAAACAACCTCCAAAGACCATATCACCTACCAATCATCAACGAAAAACTTGGGGAGACACAAACAACACACGATATAAGCCCAGAGGCCGTGTGGGACTAAGGCGAACAACGAGAAAGATCATCCAGGCCGCCCTCATCTCAAACACTCCCTCTCACGTGAAACTCACGTGCAAATAGGCATAACAACAACCAGAAGCAAATACAATAATAAAAAACACAGACAAATGACTGAAAACACACGAAAACTTTTCTACAGCGAGAGATCAGCACCCCGGAAGCAACTGCAGAGGTTGGTAGCACGGATACAGGAGGGGCAGAGGCAGGAAGGAGGCTGGAATCCCAAGAGGGAAGCTAGAACACATATCTGGACGCCGAAGTACGCCAATGGATGAGAACACACAATGGAAGGAGGCAGCCAGCAGGATTTCCGTCCATAGCAGAAGCAGTGGAGACTAACAGGAGCTATTGTCCAGCAGGAAGAAGAGAGAATCTGGAGCCATTGTCCAGCAGGAGAGCAGATTGGACGAGATCGACGGAGAAGGAGGCAGACGCATCGACGAGAAGTCAGGAAGTAGCGTCGACATGAAGATCTGGAAGCAGCATCGACGGGAAATCTGGACAGGAAGCCTGGCCCGGAGCGCGGGCGAGAAGGTAAAACACGGAGAAGGTGGAGTATCGGCGCCGGAGAAGATCATGGAGAAGCTCGCTTCGATCGCACGCCTCGTGCCGGAAACGAAGGAACAAAAAAAGTGATGCGGGGGGATTAGGAGCCACTCCCGTCGACGGACATAGAAGACGATCCCGTCGACGGGAGAGGGGGCAAACCCTAAACTTCTGATACCAAGTAGAAAGGAAGATGGAAAATATTTGAGTGATCTTATTCATCCATATAGGGCATAATATATAGAAAATACATTGACACTTACAACTTGACTTAAGATGTTGGACTAAACCCACTCACATACTAATAGAACAATATTAATATTAAACTAATAATCTCAACTGTTAGGATGGTGAGGTATGGTGGTGGATGGCCAAGGGTGGACGGTGGGGATCACCGGTGGTGGTGGTGACCGGAGGTGGTTTCCAGCAATCGCCAGAAAACTGAAAGTAAAGAAGATTTGAGTGGTAGTGGACTTTGAAGTGATGGTGGTGGTGACCGGAGTTGGTTTCTGGCTATTGTCAGAAAACTGAATGGTAAGGGGATTAAATGGTGGTGGAGTTTTAAGGAGGTGGCGGTGGCTTGATGGAGGTGGACGGAGGTGGTTTCCGGTGATTGTCGGAAAACTTAAAAGAATGGAAATTAAGTGGTGGTGGTGGAGGCTTGATGGAGGTGGCCAGAGGTGGAGGTTGGGAGAGAGAGGTGGTCGGCTCTTTGGTGGTGGAGAGAAAGTGTGGAGGCCGACCAAGGGATGTGGAGGAGGGGAGTGGCCGGCTTATTGGTGAATGGGGAGGGGAATAGGGATCAAGCTTCACACTTGAGTTCCGGCTTCAGCACCAGGTGGTCAAAAGGAGGCTTCTTTGCTAACTTAAATAGCCATCCATGTAGCCATCGACCCTTATTTATAGTCTAGAGAAGGACAATGAACAATTATGATCTTCCATCCGTTGTAACCTCCCAAACACAAATAAAAAATACAAAGAACAAAATATTTTGATCGGCGATCCGCTCGTGATCTGCTCAAGTAGACCTTCACTGGTTGTGTGGCATGATCCACATCGCGATGTAGTTATTCTGGAGAAACAAAGATGGTCTGAATCTAGACTTTGGAAAGGATTTGGAGGGGCTGAAATGGATTGTCTGGTTGAAGATGTAAACCGGATTAGGGTTTCAAATTTAAATAATTATTTTAGCAAAATAATTTATTTTGTAGTAAAATAAAATTAGAGTTTTGAATATAAATTGATTTTTAAACGAGGGGCCGAACAACCAATATCGACTTGTCGAGTGCAAAATCACTCAACGATAAACTCCCATAACCATTATTTGAAAGAAGTTCTCTTGAGTGTTTAATAGTTGGAACCGTCGCGAGATTTGTAATTTTCACAAACAAAAATACAACTACTAATTTATGAAGTTGCGGCAATTAAAATAGATTGAACGTTCAAAGACAAGCTTAATCTTAATTAGTGAGGACACATAAAATTAGGCTAAAAATGAGGAGCCACGATCAAATTAAGTTTACCCAGAGATTTAATTCTTACAGTCCAAAACCAATTGGCATCGTGGACGGCCGACAGCCGACCGACTAAAGAATGGAGTTGATGTCGATGTCAGTCGGGAAGGACGCCGCAGTCACGGGTGAGGTCGACAGTAACCTTGCAGACAGAGGAGGGCGCCGGACGTTGCCGAAGCCCGAAATTTGTCCAGCGGCGGTAGTTGTGGATGTCGAGCGTGGTTCAGCGCACAGGCGCGTCAGGACACCGGAAAACGATCCCAAAATCGATGGTGCCCGACCCACACTCGTTCGCCGATTGCACCTAGCGGGACAGAGGATGCGCCGGCAGTTACGAAAGACAGGGGAGACAGAGGGTTCTCGGGGAAGGCTTTGCCGGTATTACAGAGGGGAGTAAATTTTATTTCCTCCTCTATAATTCTATCCGGCCTCCTTTTCTCTTTCTCCAACATGGATATTAATAGCTCTTTGCCTAATGTTGTCCAATCAGTCATTTTCTAAAATTACTCCTTGCCTAATGTGCTGCTTTAGGGTCTGTTTGGCGCAGCTCTGGCGGCTGGAGAATCTCTTTTCCAACCGCCAGAGCTGTTTTTTCTGTGTTTGGGACAACTCCTTATGAAGAGCTTTTCGTAAATCTGGAGCTGTTTTGCAGCTTTTCGGAAATCCCTCCCCCCCCCCCAGCTTCTGCTCCCGCAAAATAGCTTTCTCTCTCACAGGTTTTGGAATCTACCGGCCCCAACTTTTCCAATACTTTCTGCAACTCGCGGGAGCCGACGGATCTCGACGGAGCTAACACATCTCGCCGGAGCCGACGCTCCCTCCTCCCGCTCTCGCTCTATTTCTTCAAAACGCACTTCTGCACAGAACACCCAAACACTCTGCAGCTTTTCAAAACTGCTCCCCAGAGATCTATTTTAAAACAGTTCTATCCGGACAGCAGCTTTTCAATCCGCCAGAGCTGTCCCAAACAGACCCTTAGTTTCTGCCAAGAGTACAAGAATATTGGCTATTATATTTGCCAACAGTTGTTATTGTTAACCGCACCCCTGATATGGCTATCCGCATTCCCAATTTGTTAAAAAAAACATTGTTTTTAAAAGTTTACTCGCAACCCTAAATCTATTCATGGCCGCTTCGTCTCTCCCGCTTCGTGAAAGTCGCACCATGTCTCCCTCTTCGTGAAAGCTACTCAGTCTTCCTCTATTGCGCTGCTCTGCTCTTTTTCTTAGCATATATATATATATATATAATGTGGCGTAGTTGCAGGGTGAAGGGAGGAATTTCAGGTGGCGTTTGCGTGACTACATAGGAACAGTGACAGACAGAGTTGTTTTATTTTACTGATTAATCATTCTCTGAGATCATCTTCAACTGCGGTTGTTATTCACTTCAACAAGTATTAAAAGAAGATGATGACAGATGTGTTGGACTTGAAGAAATCTCAGCCAAATGATCACCGAAAAGCAGATGAATTACATCTTCGCTTGTTTAAAACTCTGTGGGTTTCTCTGCAAAAGCATTCTCGGACACTGAAACAGCCATGAGCTCAACCTCCATTGTTGTCGCCAACAAGCTTTTCTACAGAAATGGCGACTCCGGCACCATCAGTCTAGCCATAGTCGATTCTCTGTCAAAAGAGAGCTCTGAGAAGAGAACCTCAAACCAGAGCATGATCAGAATGGTGCTCTTAGGATTGCGGCTTAAGATTAAAATTCCCTCATTGCAATCTAACTCCACTTGCCCAACTGGTTCTGTTGAATTTCCTCTCATTCCGATCGAATTTGGAATCAAGAACAAGAATTCACACTTAAAAAAAATTCCCCTCTTTAGCGTTAACAATGGGGTGCGGCAAGCCAAATATTGGGGTGCGGTTATATTTTCGGGTTGCGATTAACAATGAGGTGCGAACAACGAAAACTGGGTTGCGGTTAACAATCGCCTTATTTATTTACAAACAATTATTCTCACCGGATTTTCCCAAATGGCTTTTTTTCCTAAATTGTTGTTTCCTTTGATTTTGATTCTCCTCTCCTTTAATTTGTGCGATATTAAATAAGTTTAAGCTTGCCTAAATTATCGGACCTTTTTATTAAGGGTCTCCTCGGACGGTCAAACCGATGAGCCAAACCATTTCGAACAAAAATAGGTGCAAAAAAGAACGAAAAATACATGACAAAAAAATAAAAATACATGACAATAAATAAATGCATAGTAAATAAAACTCCACAATACTTGATGACACCATTAAAATTGGAATGTGACGGAGGATTCATCAGTTGCTGTATAGTAGTTTCCAGCGGCTGGATAGGGGCGGCAACTGCTGTACAAGGAATTAATTGGCTCTTCTGGGGTTGGGGCTGCACCGGAAATACTTTCCGGAAGGTTGGAAATTGAATTCAGAAGAGTTTTGGACTGAGAGGATGGGAGGTGCAGTCAGCCTGTTCCTGGAGTTCCAGGGTATGGAGTTACTGTTTTGTCCTGAATTAGGAAGGGGCGAGTAGAGAGTAACCCTGAGAGGAGTTTAGACATGGACCTGTGAGTAGGATTTGGGTGGAGAAGCGCTGGTTTTGTGGTGACGGGGATACTAGAGGTCGGAGGGGGGCTGACGTTAAACTGCGGCTGGGCGTGAACCCCTGAATGGGGACATCGCAATCCGGCATCTGAAGGGTAGGAAACGCGAGCTGGGGGCGAGGACGACAACAGAAGGGGGATTCGGCACTCCCGAAGGCGGAAACCTGTGACGTCACACCGCGGGTGGCTCTCGGCGTCGCACCGAGAGTGAAGATCGAGTGACTTCCAGAGAGAACCCTAGATGCTTGATACCCCCAAGAAGTTGGTTGCTAGCATTATATAAAGGAGAGAGGGATTAGGTTAAATACATCTGATGAACATGATCTTACGACTGATGATTTAACCTAACTCACAAAATACAATTCAGAAAAACAAAAGAAAATACGTAAAAGTTTGAAAAATCAAGCCGGTCGTGATCACGGTCTCCGATCGTCCATCTAGCATTCCAAAAATGCCGAACTCACAAATGTCTGAACTTTCACGCAATTGATCTCTATCAGTTGCTCATGATATGACTTGCAGAAGTGAAATTGGCGAGTCTCCTTAATATCTGAACTAACCCCCTACTTCCTTCCGCTCTCTCTCACATCGTAGGCACTTTTCTACAGTTTTCACCGACCTTTCTCTGCCACCTTTAACAAATTTAAACATACCCTTAAAGTATGCACGCTCCCTGCAATTAGGATATTGTTTATCTTCCAGCATATAGGAATACTTGGCAGGTAGGATATTGTCTCTTCCTGCATATATCAATTCTTAGATCTACAAATCTTCCGGCTGAAGTGAGCTGTGGAGAGAAAGGAGCCTGTATCAATCAAATATTGGGTATGGATTGGTCTGGATTCTTTTCAAAATTACATCAGATACAGATATATAAATGAAATCTGTTTGAAATTTGTCTTCTTTTATTGTAAGGTGTTGAAAACTGTTTTTTTAATATACATTTAATCATTTATACACGCACACATACTAGTGTCTGGATCTCCCTCGTACAAAAAAAACATAATTAATGGGGATGATTTTGGTCTTAAAATGGATAAAAGGGGTAAAAAGATGAGGTGCAAAAGTATGACATAAAAAGATTTTCCTTTTTAATGTTGTATAGAAGTACATAGGTAAGAGTTAATATAATTTAGTATGTTATTCTACTTGGTGCTCGTTCTCTTGTAATAGATAATGGTATTTCCAAACTGTTAGATAAAAGAAAAAAGTCTCCATGGGCTTATTTTCTGAGAGACATTTTGTATTATGATGTTCTTGTTGCCTAGAATTATGATGAACCTCTACCTGGCTGTTTACTTTGGATAAGTTATGGATTCATACGCCCCGTAGTATATTTTCGACAAAGACTGCCTCGTACAAAATTTGTGTGTTTCTGCACTAACTGCCTGCCCTTGTCAGGTAAATCATATTAAACGTGAGCTGCACAATGTTTGCATCAGAAAGCTTTACAGGTACTTACAATAATTGTTTTTTTAACTTGTTAAAGATTGAATTCTGCCAATCAACTTGCAGTCTTCGGCAGCTCATAAACTAGATCAAACGCCCCTTTTTTAATGCAGGGAAAATCTTTTCGAAGAAATGCTGCGAGAACCCGATGATGTGGCTGCCAGGAGGAAAAAGATTAGGGAAACTCTCCGGGTTCTCCAGCAGGCCTATAGGGTAAATAAAAAAAATCCCTTATTTCTGGCATTCTAAATCTCATCACATTGTTTGATTCGGACGTTTATAATTTCATTCATGCCTTCTTCTTTTGCAGACACTGGACGAGCTTCCGCTCGAAGCTGAGACCGTGGAGAAGGCCTATAGTTTCGATACAGATTCAACGGGTCTGCCTCGAGTTCCTGGACTCTCTTCTTCATTCTATTCGATGCCCAACGGTTACAACACGCCCCAGACAGCTTCTCTGAAGAACCCCAAGTTTAGGAGGTCCGCTCAGTCTGGAGAGCAGCCATCTCCACTATTTCCCAACTCTGATACTACAGTGGATGCATGACACAAGGCCAAGAATAATGGCAAGTGCCATGTATTAGTTTCTTATATACAGGGGAGATGATTTTGCTTGTAATTTCTTTTAAAATATTCTTTGCTGAAACTTTATTGTGACCACAGTGAAAGCATTAATATAATCTTGATTTTGTCCAAGGTTTCGGTTACCAAAGATTGTATGCATGACAAATTGAGAGATACACCAACAATCATATTAAAAATTCATCACATAAACCAAAGCCGGGGAGGGACATCGAAGCTAAAATAGCGAAAACAATCAAAACTCTGCAAGCAAAGCAAATTCCCCCAAAATTATTCCATTTGTTTCCTTCATGCAAAGCAACACAACACAGAGTCAATGTTGATTCCTAAAGAATGCGGTCATGGAATCATAAACCATCTGCTTTGCTGTGATTCCCATGACAAAATCAGCATGAGCATAGTTCTCCACATAGTGAACACTCAACTTATCGGAGTCATGCAACTTGAGATCCTCAAGCAGGTGCCCCACATCTTTAGTATCAGAGAGAGAGTCCCTCCCTCCATAGCTCAGGTACATAGGCAAGCTATTCGGGATATTCGATAGATTGTAGAGAGGCGGCGTGTGCTGTCCATATTTTTTTGTGTTAGCACCTCCGCTCCCGTAGTCATACTTTCTCAAAACACCGTCCCTAAACGCTGCATATTCAACGAAAAGAAAGATATTTAATCAAATTTGCAAATTTCGATTAGGTTTCATTTGGTTGAGCAGCTTACTTTGTGCTAAGTGTATCATGTTTTTTGTTGAGGTTGGTTGTGGTTCATACTTGAGGAAGAGCTCAACGGTGGAGGCATTAAGACAGCAATTGTTACCTGTATAATTTAATTATAAACATGTTCATATAATATAAATATATTTATAAGATAAGATAAATGTTTTCTTTAATCAAGTTTAACTAGTTCAATAATCTAAATTAATTTTCCATTAATAAGTCATATATATATATATATAAACAGTACATGTACCTGTGAATGCTGTGATGAGATTGTAGCAGTTCACACCAGGATAACTACAGAGTTTGTTCAAACACTTTGCCATTTCCATCCTGCTAAAGGGTGGTTCAAGCCAATGTTGCATGGTAAAATAAGTAGGTGAAGAGGAGGGTGAAAATTTCTTACCCTTTGGGGTTGAACTCCGCCATGCCAAGCAAATTGCTTAAGATCTAGCCATCAAATAATTAATTACACTCGTCGTTGATTGCATGTACACAACATATCATACGAAAAATAAAACTTTATATCATTCCTAAGAGATTATGGCTTCGTTTGGGTACGGCATTTTTGCTCTGATAAATTTGGACAGAAATGCCACCGCCATAAAATGTTTTTTTGGCATGACAACTGTCTGTTATGACCGTCATCAAGAAAAAATTAAATTTGATCATAAAAGTAAATGGAGTTTCTTCTTAGGTGAGGTCGGACTTTCACAAACAACAGTTCATAACCGCCGCCCGCGTTCACGACCACTACCAGCATGCCAAACGGAGCCTCTATTAAATCATTATCCCTTTAAAAAGGTCATATATGCTCAACTCAACTCAGTTGAACCCATGAGTCTAATTAATTATAATCAATTTATCTATAACTTTACATTTCGTAACATATTAGCATCCATCCACAAAAAGGCCTCCTAAAAATTTACTTCAATGTGATATTTTTGTGCATGCATAGATAGATGTTATGAAATGTAAACTTACTAGAAGTCTTTTGTAGTTTCAAAATTTAGAGGGGTGCAATCTGTAATTATGCCAACTTTCAGACAAATTATTCCTGAGAATATATATATAAATATATCATAAACAGATTCAATATATAGGTGTATATATATACCTCACCCAGGAATATTCTAGCAGCAAGAATGCCTAATGGTGTCTTCATGTGATCAAGGTAGGCCACAGGACACAGAAGTGCAGCTGATCTTAGCTTCTCCACCTCTCTCCCCTCTGACAATGTTGCTAGAGCTATCAGTGTCCCCTGCATATTTTTTATTTATTTATTTATTTTTATTTATTATATCTCCTAGCCTCCATCATCAATATTCATAATTATATAATTAATAATTAATGTATGAATATATATAATTAAAAAAATGCATGTATCATTGATCAGAAGAAGGGTTTTTCTTACCAAAGAGTGTCCGACATAATGCATCTTCTGCCACGTGTGCTTGTAAACCAGGTCAATCATAGTTGGTAGGTCATAAGTTGCGAGTTCATCCCATGACCACGACCAATAAGCCTATCACAAATTCACACATCAATATTATATAGACGGGCGGATACAAGGGGGGCAAGCTGGGCCCGGGCCCCTTCAAGATTTTTAATTTTCACTTATTTTGTCTCTTTTTGCACAGCCGGCCTCCGCAGATTCGAATCCACGAATCCCTGGCGCGCAACCCTGCAGCCACGTAGAACGCGCAGGCATCGGCCGGCTGCCGGCGGCCTCATTCAAGGCTCAAGCAGTCAACACGCCTCTATTGCTCGGCTGCTCCAGCGAATCAGTGAGACACGCAACAGTATCCTGACAGCGATGGGTTAGAGGTTGTGCCCCTATCAATTATTTATTGTAACTTAAAATAAATACTATAAATTAATTAATGAGAAAAATGGTTATACAATAATCTAATTTTCAATTTTTGTTATAAAACTCTCATTTTGATGCATATCAAATCATCATTGATAAAATTAATTGATTTAATGGTAGTTACTCAAAAATATCATTGACATGTCTAATAACAGGTTTCATCAAAAAAAGATTGTTGATATGTCTAATGACAGCCTATCATAGTGATATAGTATTTCTCCTAAAAGCCTTTTGAATTTTATAAATTTTTATTGTTACTTTTAATTTTGGGATAGTATGTAATTACTTGAATGAACATATTATAATATATACGAAAATCATTAAATTAAAAAAATAAAGATATATTTGATAATTTTAAATGCTTCATCAAAATAACCTTTTCTCATTTAATATTGCAAGTAAATTATGTATATCATCATCAAAATATGATTTTATTTGCATAATTCCAATGCATAAACTATTTTAGAAACTTAATGAAGCCGATTAATTAATTAGTGCATATGGTGAAGGATATGCACATTTGGGTCTAGTTGATTTTATATATCCTCTAATTCTTAAATGTATTAATTATTGTCAATGAGGTTTGATCCAGTTCGATAAATTGAGACCTCATAACAGGTCAAGAGTTTGATGCTCTTCACGAGTGAGCTTTGTCTACTTATTAGTAGTTTGTGTTTAATAATGTAATCATTGATGTTTAATATTCTCAATATAATAATAAGTTTAATTAAATAAAAAATAAATCAGTTAAATATTTAGGTTGATCAAATTTAGACGAAAATAATTGCTGAAGTTATGAAGCAAAGTGTTTGACGTTGATATTGATAACTACATTATTTTCGTTAAAATAATGTAATAAAAATACTAATACTAATATTATATTATATATTTATTAAACACAAAAAATATAGGCATACGGCATACCGGATCAGATGAAGAGAGGGACACGTGGCTAAGGCTGGAGCGGGTGCCTCTTGTGTTAGCCACCCACACGTCGAATCCGCTGTCGGCCAGCACAAAAGCCAGAGATTGCTCCGGAGAGTTTAATAGCCACGTCATCCCATCCTGCATTTTTGCCCATGTTGCATTCATTTCTCAAAAATAAACAAAATTATTAATTAATTAATTACTTTAATTTACATATATATATATATATATATATATATATATATATATATATATATATATATGATATAAAATAACTTTTATTTTTTATATAATAACTCATTGTCCGGCGGCTATAGGCTATCGGGTTGAGATGGAAATGAACCATAAATGCTCTTCTTTGATCCAATGCGATCCAGTCGTCCACTTTTCATGGTGTGATCCAAATATGACTATTGTATTATATAATAAAGCCAACCCAACCGCGATAGTGTCCGGATTGCGAGAGAGAGACCATGGTGTACCATGAGAATGCCGTGTTGCAACAAGACGGGTTGTTTTGCTCGTCCAAAATCTTTGTTTTTCAAGCCATTGATCCTCTGAGCAGTAAGTATGTAGCCATCGGCGGTTGTCGCCTGCCCTTACAAATCCTTGTCAAATTAGAATTTGCTCCCAAAGAAAATCATATTTACATGACATTTCATGAATATTGGAGCAAATTAATCAAAATTAACCTCAAAGTCCTCACAATTGTAGCCGTAGGGGCGGACCACCGACTCGCAGATTCCGAATTCCCCTGGTGTCGGAATGAATGTCGGGATCACGTCGGCCCGATAGAAATTAGGACGACCTAAAAATACGATGATTGGAAGAAAAAGAAGAGCGTACGAGAATAAGCCATTGATGACCATTTCTCCTTCTTTGATGGGGGAGGTGGAAATAAGATATGGTGCATATTTATAGTTGAAGAAAGTAAGGGGTAGTGTGAAAGCTAGGGGGGAAAGCTAGTGTGAATGAGAGAGATATTTTGTGGCTAAATTTTATTTTTTATTTGATTTTCTTGAACGGCTAATAATATCCTGCCTTAAAGTGAGGGCTGTTTTGGGGAATTGGCCGGGCAGTTGGAGTGGCCACGTGGCATGAATTTGTCTCTTTTCTATTTATTATGGGCATAGGTTTGTGGGAGAAGGATTGTTGCTTGCCTAAGATGTATGTACAGCGTGTTTGGGGGGAAAATTTGGTATTTTGGTTTGTAGGGAGAGTAATTTTACAAGAAATTATTCATTGTATATATCAAACATGCATGGTTGGACAGTTTAATTGGGTTTTTATTAGTCGGCTTCTATTTGGGCAACTCCTTAGGCTCGTCGGGATCGCCTAGGTTCTACTTCACAGTTCAACCGGTTCAAACGGACACGCTGCTCTGGGTTTTTTTCAAGCTTTTGTTTGCTTCGAAGAAATTGATATTGGGTGTTGTTATTAACAAATCTCTTAGTGTCCGTTTGGCGTGCAGGAATTGATATTTTTGAATTGATTTTGGTTTCCAGAATGTCAATTCCTGTGTTCGGTACGCAAGAATTAAAATGGAATTGGTTTTCAATCCAAAATCCATCGATATTCTATTAAACCTAAAATGTCAGTCCGTGAAAACCTTACCACGCGTTAGGTTTTTCCTGGCTTTCACTTTTATGCCTCATCCTGTGCTTCTGCCTTCCGCCTCATCCCGTGCGTCGCATCCCGGCGATCGGTCGATGGTATGTTTTCTGCCACTCTCTTTCTTTATCCTCCTCTTCTTTGGCTTCCTCTTCATCTCTCTCACAATTTTTTTGCAGGTCTCTATCTCTCCAGCTCCACTGTAACGCTGCAAATATTAGGTTTACTCTTTTCTTCTCCTTTTTACTGGCAATAAATCGGTACTTCACTTCTCCTTCCCTGTAGTACCGAGCATTGAATTTTTTGCTAAGTAATTATATATGGAAGTGATGAAATGATAGATTTGGCGTTGGCAATGTTTTTGGAATGATGGATTTCTTAAAATTATTCTTCAAATTTTACTGCTGTTTTTTAGTTTTTACTACTGTGTGAAGTTGTAGCAGTGATTTTTTTTCTCCTTCTTGACATGTTCTTCCACAAGTGATTCTCATATACATCAACACTTCATAAACTTCACAAGAATTTGATTTTCACAGCAAACTGACTGCTTCAAACCGAACCATGTGTGTATGTTGTTCATTTCTTGTGTAATTCTTAGGAGAGTGATTGCGGTAGACTTCAAATTTTTTTGAAGTATGATAATTAATTTAGATAGTTTCATAAATGTGTGTATCTTTCTGGAATTGGCTAAGAATTGAATTCCTGAATGTTTCTAAATGGTGGAGAAGTCTCTTCTATTGCAAGCTAATTGGAGCAAAAAGTGAGGTTGGACATTCATAACTGTGCATTAATTCATTTCGACTTTAGGTACAATGAATACTAGTGAGTTGCAGAAGAAATGTAGGAGAGATTTCATCATATCGTCGTCAGTCGCAGCTACTCTAGGGGCAGCTGTAGTTGTATTGAATTTGATTCCTAAACAACCAACATATGTAGCAGACAGAGATGCCCTCCGTAATATTTTATTAACACGCTTATATGCTGGAAAAGAAATAGATTGCTTCAACCAGTTACACCGTTTAATGAGCTGTGTAATATTCTACGTGCAAAAGGCTATATATGTGACACACAGTTTGTTTCGACCAAAGAAGTTGTTGCTTTATTTTTATACATATTATGGCACAACGAAAAATTTCGAGTTGTTGGACGTACATACATATATGCGTTTGATTGATACTGTTAGCAGACACTTCAATACTGTTCTTTGGGGGATTATAAAACTTTCAAGGGACTACATCAAATTGCCTGAATCTCGAGTAGAACCAAGCTCAAGATAGTTTGTGGACTGTATTGGTGCGTTAGATGGAACACATATTCAAATAACTGTTCCGGTTGAAGATCAAGGTAGATTTCACAATCGGAAACAAGATATCACAACAAATGTACTTGGTGTTTGTGACAGCAACATGAAATTTCTATATGTACTACCTGGCTGGGAAGGTTCAACATCTGATTCTAGAGTAATACAAGATGCATTGGAGCGAGACGTTCGCTTCGAAGTGCTAAATGGTAAAATTACTAATAAACTCTTTTTTCAAGAATAAGCATGTAGACATGACTGTATATTAATTTAATATTTTTTGCACTACCTAGGAAAGTATTAACTTGTAGATGCTGGTTATACGAATGGTCTAGGATTTTTGTCTCATATCGATCGACGCGTTTTCACCTGAAGGAGTGGTCACATCAGAGTAATAACCTAACAAACTACAAAGAACTATTTAAACTGCGACATGCAAAAAAAAGAAATGTTCACTACAAGATATTAGCTTTACAGTGACGTTTTTATTGCGACGTTTTTTAAAGCGTCGCTGTTAGTTTTAAATTTAGCGATGTTTTTTTTTCAAAAACGTCACCAATACAAAATTTTAGCATTGCGCATGGTTTTCATAAAAACGTCAACACACATATTTATCTTTTGTGACGTTTATTTTAAAAACGTCATCAAAACATAAGATCTTCAATTAATGTTTGTGTAATATCCCAAATTCTGACCCGATCTATTGAACCCCTAGGGGACCTAACTTGTTCAATCAATACTTTTTTGGTGAGCCTATTTAGGGTCAGTGCGACCTTATTGGTCCGGTGAAATAATTACAGTTGATTTACTCTGAATATCAAGCTACAATCTCGAATTCGACCACAGTCAGTTTTGTTAGACTCATAGTTAGTAATATAATGAGTCCAACGGAGCCGATCGTTCGCGATTCCAACGTCATTTGGACAGTTTTGACATTTAAGTTAAATTAGGCCGCGAACTCTCCGAGAACATGATTTGAGGAAACGAACTCGGAATCGACATTGGATCATTCTAGTGGATGTGTCTTAGCGAGATGGTTGAAAGGAGCTCATTCGGGACAATTTCTGAGTCCCCTAGAGCGATATAGGAGCATTTGAATGAATAAATTAATGTTTTTAATATAATAATAATATTATTATAATATATAATATATATCTATACTATATTAAAAAAAATTATGATGGTCTGTACATAACCATGAAATAAAAATTCGTCTAAAAAATCAGGGCCCTTCATTCACCAAGCAATCACGCCGATCTCTCTTAAAACACGCGTGACCAACGGATGGATTTAAGACAACCTGTATTAAAACACGCTGATCATGCCGATCTCTCTGCAGTCTGCCCTAAACCGCAAATCTCCCGAATCCCGCACGCCGCATTCCTCCAGCGGCAGTCGCGACCCTCTTCTTCCTCCCGTCCGGTGTCGCGCAAACCATTTCGCTGCTCTCTTCTTCCTCCCGTCCGGTGTCGCGCAAACCATCTCGCCACCGCCTCCCAGTCGGCTCCTCTTCGCTGCCTTCTCTTAGGGCATAGAGTCATCTCCTCTCATTCCTGATCTCACATCTCCTCTCACCTGCAATTATGCCTCGCCTACTCGATAGCCCATCCACACTCTTCCTCGACTCTATCTTCCTCCCGAAATGACATTGATGCTTCTCCTTCCCCTTCGCCGACTTTGACTCCGGCAAGTTCATTAACCCCCAAATTTGTGTTTAGTTTAAAGGCTGGATATGATATTGAGGGCATGCCAGTAAGTCTGGATTTTATTGCAAGGCCTTGGTTTGAAGCAACTTTAATTGCTCGAAGTTTGCTTTAGCAATACATGTAAAGAATTTTAAAAAATTAAGGGGCCATTTTTGGCATGATTTATTATCCGAATCTATTTACTATAATTTTATTTTTTGCTGGTGATTTGAAATCGAGATAGATCTCTGTAGAAGATAATAGCTCTATGTTTTTGCTACCAATTATCAGGAAGGGTGGTGCGGCGATTGCTTATAAGTCGACAACCCTAACACTCGGAAATTGAAAATCTTCCCCTCGAAGTAAATGTTATTTATGAAAGATTTTTTTCTACCCTAAATTAACTAATGGAGTCATTCTTCAACAAAATTTCAATTGCAATGTTTTTTTTGGATTTTGTTAAATGAATACTACGAAGTTTGATTTGGACGAATGCAACAATCATTTTAATGGATAGATGTGCAAACATTTTAATAAATACTCATTTAGAAAGCTTCAACAATTCTTTTAATTTTTTAAATCTTAAATGTATGTGTCAATGTGAGTGTGTGGATGGATTTATGAGTGGATGTGTCAATGGATGGTTGAATGGATAGATGTGCGAATGGATGCGTAGATGTTTATTATGTAAAGAGGCAATACTAGCACATGACTAGAGGTACATTTCTAACCATATTTCTTTTAAATCATTCAGTTTGTATTCCATGGACATCAAAGAGTGTAATTGTTTATTCTTCATAATTTGTTTTGACAGTTTATGATTTCACTTGGATGCACATAATTGTTTTTTTGTGTTTATAACTACATTTGAAATTGCATAGAGTATTTCTAAGATTACACAAAGTGGGTTTTACTTTCAGATGTACTTATGATTAAAGGTTTATATCTGTTATTATTTCAGTAGTAATATAGTTGATTGACGTTTTTTAAAAGTAATTGGGAATATCTTATTTGGCACAAGGCCGGCCGCTCCCACTCTTTTTCCAAGCCTGACGATGGCAACCTCCAGATCTGGCCGAGATCCACCTCCTCCTCCATGGCCGGCAATCTCTCCAAGTACCGGCGAGCCTCCATGCCGAAGGTCTTCTTCCCTGTTTTTCTTCTTCCGTCCCTTTTTATTTCATATAACTTGCACTTTTTAAAAAATCTTAGCTGTTTAAAGTTCCATTTAATTTTTCATGTTTGTTCAGAGATTATTTGATCTGCTATTTCTCGATTAGGGTTTGCACATATCAAGAGGTGGATGTGATATTGCTCCGATCTCCATTGTTTTTTTTTTCATTTTGATATTGATTAACTATTAGTTTTCGGTGACGATTTTGCATGTCTGATTGTGTTTTTCAACTTCCTCATAATTTTGGATTATGTTCTTTTCTGATCTTGTTGTAGATTTAGATAGGGAGATGATGAATCAACTGATAATGTTGCTAGGTTTTATAAATGGTTCACAAAGGTGTCGTTAAATAACATGTCTTTTCTTGTATCAATCTACATGACTGTGTTATGCTGGTGTGTAATAAGTTGGTTGTTGTATCATTCAGGGCGAAGAGAAAGGTAGTTGCCTGCAGAATTTGAGCTACGCTGTCTTTGGGCTGGGAATCGGTAGTATGATCATTTCAATAAGGTTTAGTTTGGTTATTTTTAACTTAATTGTCCTTTATTTACTGCCCAACTTCAAAGCTCACAGTTTTTTATGTTTTCTGAAACAAGCAGGTTGCGAATGTGGTGGATGAGATTTTAGCAAATGGCGGTATACATATTTATAACTATTGATCAATTGATTTTATTTTTTGGGTTTGTAGATAGGCTTACACATTGATTATAGTACATGCCTGTATGGTCAGAAGGAAATAAATTGTAAGTCTACATCCCACTATCCTGGGCTTGTTCATTTTTGCGATTATAACTATTTGTTTTACTTGTCTGCATCTTTTCTTGTGAAATGCTTGACTTGTTTTGGTCATGAATTGCTGCAATTGCTTCTTAAAATCCAATTTTTTATGTCTAGCAGAAAATTCGATTCATTTCTATTGCGAGTTGGTATAAATTGCAGTTCAATTGATCCTTTCCTTATTCATATTTTGTTTGCATTGTATATAAAATATTTTATTGCTTTACTCATCTCTTGGTTGATTGCATATATAATACATTTATTTGCAATTACTTTACTGATTTTTTGGTTGCAAAAATAATTTTAGTTTAATTTCTTTTAAAGATGTGCAAAAATCAATTACACATTGATTTTTGTTTGATCTCTATTAAAGTTATTAGATTACATGTCATCCACTTCACTTATAGTTTGTCCCTATCATCATGCAGGGCCATCCAAAAAAAATTTTGCTAGCTGGTAGGTCGTATTGGCCTCACATTCATGATGGAGGTTAGCATTTAAGACCATACACTTTTTAAATGATTCTCATGTTGATATTGATTATTTTCTATTAAATTCATTATAATATTGATTAACTTGACTTTAGTTTGAATTCATTCACATATTCGTACAAGTATTGATCCGGTTAATTGGTGCTGATGAGAATATATACTCGAGCTATACAAATACACTTCAATGGTTGGACGAGACTCATAACTGTCGGAGATGCGGAGTCTCAAGTTTTTTTGGGTTTATGAAAATTATGTAAAATTTATAATTATATTGATGTAAAAATATAAAAGGAATATTTATTGATTAACTCAATGTAAGTATTGAAGGTTTCATTGATTGAGCTTCAATTGTTTTGAAATCTCGACTATTTAAAACTAGCACATTCTTGAATGTTTTAGATGTAATATTTATTATTTTAATCTAAAATTTACAATATTAATGCAACATTTTGCATAAAATATTGTGATAGAGTTAAAAGCTTATAATGACATTTTTTGCACATTCTTGAGCTTATAATGACATTTTTTGAAAGTGTCGCGGTAAAACAATTGTCAATCATGACGTTTTTTGAAAAAATGTCACCATATAGTAACTGTCAATCACGGCGTTTTTTGAGAAAACTGTCACCGTAGAGTAACTGCCAATCGCGACGTTTTTTTTGAAAGTGTCGCAAGGTTCTACAGCGACATGCGCATTCGTGACGATTTAGTGATGTTTTTATAAACGTTACAAAAACTATCGTGACGTTTTGAAATCGTCACTAAAGGCATAAAAAAATGTCTACATAAGACGACTTTGTTGTAGTGGTTATAGAGAGAACCTTTGGATTGTTAAAGAAACGATGAGTCATTCTACGACAACCATCATTTTTCAACATTAAAGTTCAGGTTTGCGATGTCACACTTGTTGAATGACAACTAGTATGAGATTATGAAACCTAAGTTTCATTTTTGTCGAATGACAGGTACAGGTCATCAACGCATGTTGCATTTTACACAATTTTTTAGTGGAGAAGAGATTAAGATGTGATGTGCAACTGTTGGATGAGGTTGATTCGAAAATACTTCAATAGAGCCCATGAGAAGAGTTCTATGATTACGTAGACGTTGTTAGTCCAATCCAAGCCACACAAGATTGGATAAATTTTAGGGACACACTCGCTATAAATATGTTCAATGAATACCAGAGTCGTCATTGATAAATATTTTGTTTTGACATTGAATGTATGTTGTAGTGGTGAACCGAAGATTGGTGTAGTTTTTTTTCATGTTAAAATTTCTATTGATCTTAGTTTTTGATACTTGTTTCATATATTGTTTCATGTTAAAGTTTATACTTGCTTCATATATTGCTCATATAGTGTTTCCTGTTTAAGTTTTTATTATGGAGAAGAGCACAACAAAGGTTGGTGCTAGGATCGAGCGGTCCTACATGCATTGGACATCTGAAATGGATATTAGTCTGTCGAATGCACTGTTAGAACAACACAGTTTGGGTCATAAAACTCCAAATGGGTGGAAGAGCGTGGCTTTGACAGATGTCATTACCGCACGTAAAGAAATTTGCGACATAGAAACAAGCAAGGAAAAGTTAACAACCCGTCTAAAAACTTGAAACAAATACTACATCGAGATTAGCGCAATGTTGGACACGTCAGGGTTTGGATGGGACTGGGAAAGGAACATGGTGAAGGTGGACAGTGAGGAAAATATGGGCAAATTATGTGAAGGTAAGTTAATTTCTATTGATTGATATATTTAAAGAGACCGTGTAATTGAATTTTTTTTAATTGTAAATTATTCTTTGAATTGTATTATTGCAGACCCATCCTTCATTGAAACATTATAGAGATAAAGTTATTGTGAATTGGTCGGATTTGACTATGTTATGCGGGACTGATAGAGCGACTGGTAGTCATGTTGCGACCGCATTAGAGGCGGAAAAGGAGATAGATGCAGAGTCCATGGGAGAAAAAAAAACTAGTACATAGGAGCCATATAGAGTGGATAGAGAAGGAAGCAGTAGAAGGAGGAGAAAGCGAGTCGGACAAAATGACTCGATAGCAGTGGCCATAGAAAAATTGGCTAACTCTGTGCAAGGAGCAGTGGGGACCATGTCTCCTGGTGACGTTGATGAAATTTATGTTGCACTTGCTCAAATGACTGATTTAGAAGAGTCTGATTTTCTTAGGGCCTTGGATATACTGTGTCGATAGTGTCAAGCGTGGCATATTCAAGAGACTCCCCGACAAGTTGAAGGGCACATGACTGCGGATGCAGTTTGATCGCTAGTTTCATACTACTTCTAAGCGATGGACTTTTTATCTATATCATTTGATGTTTATATACTTTTATTTGTGAACAATGCGTATAGATTAAATCGTTTGCAGTGTTTATGAATTTCAGTTTTTATTAGTACTTTGATTTTATGCTTAAATTTTGAAAAATAAATTTTTTTTTTAAAAAAATATATTCGAAAAGCCAATTCCATCGTGCAGCCGAACAGCTTTTATGTCTGGATATCAATTCTGTTCACTGAATTCCATCCTGCAGCCGAACAGCAGAATTGGTTTTTGCACAAAACCAATTCCTGCAGATATTGGTTTTCTGTCCAAAGCCAATTCCAGAAAGTCAACACCTGCGCGCCGAAAGGACCCTTATGGATGTAAGCAAACAAAAAAAATCAAATTCATCCTTTTTTCCTTTCCTAAAATATAGCTACTAGCAAACCAGTCTCTTCCTCTACTCCCTCCTCTGCCGCATTCCACTAGCAACAACTCACATCCGGTTGTATTCTCCGCTTCTTCCTCTTCGTCGGACATTCTATTCAGGGGATTCTCTAGCTAGTGTATTGAATTGATTCGATGTTGCACTTGCGTTTAATTTATTGGATCTGTTGGGAAAAGGAAATAGCATCTGTTGCCAGTTGGGCAGCAATCGAAAAGTGAAGCAAGGAGGCTCCGTTCTCAGTTCTCCAGTCGGCCGACAAACTTCTCTTTTTAAAATATATAAAAATATAACTTTTATTTGTGATGCAGTGGGGATTCTGTGACGATGTAGTTTTTCGGGTTAGGAATCAGTATCCGTTTCTTCCATCTTCATCGAAATGTTGATTACATGCGGTGGAAGTGGATCAGATCATATGATAGAGTTCTCAAATTTCGCAAAAACCTTCTGCCCAAAGCCCACTGAATCATGAAGTCATCAGACATGGGGATTGCCAGTGCAGCCGTGAGATTTTTTTTTTAATTTTTTTTAGATAGTTTGCTAGTAACAAGTTGGTTTTCAAATAGTTGTTTTTGATTATTGTGGTTTGCTAATAGCAATGATCGATTTGCTAGCATTCAAAATGGGTTTGCTAGTAACACCACCCTTGACATATGTTCTCATTAAATGAAATTGAAATTACTTATAGACACTAAATTGGATTGAAATTACTTATAGACAGAAGTACTCAAGTATGGCCTCGTCACTTACGTCAAAGATTTGATAAAGGCAAAGGAATTTAACAAAAACAAACCTAGTTGTGTCAAACTTTAAAGTTTATGTTAGGTTTGAGAGGGCACAAACCTACAAACAAGACAAACAAATAAAAATTAAGATAGAACAAGTCAATTTTTATTGTGAAAGTTAAATTGGGTGAATATTAGGGAATCATCGGAATCCAACTCAGAAAGCCGTCACTAAATACGTGTAAATCAATACACACGTTACAATATAGATTTTCCCTCAATCCACACGAGATCTCCAACACTTCACTGCACTATGAAAGTTTGCATATTATAATTTATAAAATTCATGTTAGCGATATAGGAGAGAGAACAAAATGAAGTTTAGAAATTCTCTTTGATGAATCTCACGAATCCTTGCAATCCAATCGAGATCTAATCCGTGCAGTGAATCCGCTTCAGCTCAATAATGTGTGCAGTACTCCTTCCGACAATCAACGTGTCGTCGACGAACTAGTAAAATGATAAAATCATCTTATGCATATTACTTCACAAACACAATGATTAAAAAGTCATCCTATTGAAGTTGATCTCCTTCATAAAATCATCCAACTTCTTGAACCCATCCAAATCGCCGATCACATAAGTAATATGATCGCCCCCTTCTTTGACTTAACTTGAGAAGAAATCTTAATTAGGATTTCTTAATTAAAATCATGTGCTCGGGAGAGCGAGCACAGTTATTTTCTGCGCATCGGATGAAAACCACACCAAACATGCAATTCATTATCATCTTGAGTTTGTGGGTGAAGCATAGATTTCAATGAATTTATTTCATATAATTTTATTTCTTGAGTTAGGAAAAAATGGTGACTACTGATTGGATTGACCTTTCATATATTTTAATTTCTGGGGTTGAAGTTCAGGTGGGCCTGATATAATTATATATTTATTATTAGAAGAAACTATTACGGTGAAAAAGTCAAATGACTCCGTGGCCCAATGGATAAGGCGCTGGTCTACGGAACCAGAGATTCTGGGTTCGATCCCCAGCGGAGTCGCTTTTATTTTTTAGCTGTCCGATTGGTTTTTTGGGTGAAATTCATTACACAATACTGTCTTCTATATTTTAAATAATCTTTTGAGATATTAATTGTTATGTTTTAGGGATCATCTTTAATTGCATACAATGCAATATGTGAGCTGGTCAAAGTTGTTATTTTTGCATATTAAAATTGAGCTGGTTGTACATAAATGTAACTTCCTTATAATTTAATTTTAAGTTAAGTTAGTAGGAAGGACATGGCTAGCCATATCTCTACTTTTCAATGATATTTAGATCAACCCGGTGTTTGGCGACTTAGTGCGATAGTACGTATCATATGAGTAGCCGGCCGTCCCCTCTCCGCCGCCGGCTCAGTTGCCGCGCGCTCTCTCGGCCGTCGGTGACGGTCTTCCCCCTCGCCGACAAGCTCGTTAACCGCTGTTGGGAGCCCGTTCCCGCCGTCCGATCTTTTCAGGGCATTTTCCCGCATTCGATTAGCGTGTAACCACCCACTAACCGTCAAGTTAGTGGGTGAATTTTATTATTAATATAATTGGTGTACAAATAGAGAAATTAATTATCCTAATATGCGTCCCTAAACTTTAGCAAAAATATTTATAATGGTGGTTATGATGTGCGGACAGCCGTAACCACCATAACCACCTCTTGTACGCCATAAAAGGAGTCTCATGTCTTCTCATTTCTCATCTTTTTTCCCCCGAGCTTTCTTCTTTCTTAGGCGAAAGCTCTGCCAGATTTCTCTTACGAGCAGCACTCGAGCCACCTTCAAGCCACCTGACGAAGCCCGATCTCTCCACTTCCAGAAGTCCTCCGCGACCGCAAACTCGAGTGTTCCGCTCCCGCAAACTCGAGTGTTCCGCTCCCGCATTCAGTGTCAGTGTGACGCCCAACAAAGTATATCGCTGCAAAGCGCAATTTGTATCAAACGTCCGGCGAGACGATCTGTCGTCCGCCGAGTGCTAAGTGTTCTCTCATCTCCAAATTGTAACGAGCAGCGGTCTGTCGCTCTCGGTTCAACGGACAAGCTGTAACAACTGGGAAATAGTGGACTTTGACCGGCACAGATCCGGTCACGTGATTTTTATCAGATTGAAGAGTTTTTTCACGTTAAAATTTCGTGTGTACGTTCGATCTACTTCATTGACGGTGTGCGCGCTCAACCGTTTCGAGAGCTAATGCGGTGCCGGTATTCTGGTCCGACCGAAACGCCGAATTAGACAACAACAAATATATTATTTTTTTTATATTTTATGTTCTAATATTTTGATAAAAAAAATATTTTAATTGAAATTTTTCCGTGCTGTTTTGGCTCTACCACAACCCCCACTTCTCTCTTCTACTTATAACGTGAAAGCACGTTATAAGAATAATCCTTCTTGGCCTTGTTGTAAGAACCACTAACAAAAAAGAAATCTAATTTTGAACATAAAAGTAGTTTGAAATTCTTTATATGAGCTGAGGCATTTCCGAACCACCAGCGCGTCAAAAATGTTTGTCTTTTGATTTTTCATGTCATATTTCTTTTTATAGAGTTCATTTTCTCCGGAATAGTTCCTGATTTTATGAGTGCACCCTCCTACTTTTTTCATAAATTATTTTTTAGATTAAAAAAGAGAATTGTTAAAGGCAAATATAAATGGGAATTGTTAAAAGCAGCCTTTATTTGGGTAGTGGCAGCCCAATATTTTTAAGTAAATCCTATTCTTTTTCCGGTGTAATACTAAACCTAATGGCAACCCTTATATTACATTTTTCTATCCCCTTTTTCATTCCCGAAATCCCCCGCTCGCCCTAGCCGATCCACTGATTCCTCTCATCCATAGACGCCCGACCTCCTCCAACGCCTCCAGCAACCGGGCCGCCGCCACCGCCGCTCTACTTCTCGGACTCATTCACCTCTGTTGCTGCCCGACCTCCTCCAGCAACTGGATCGCCGCCCGACCTCCTCCAGCAACCGGATCGCCGCCCGACCTCGTCCAGCAACTGGATCACCGCCCGACCTCCTTCAGTAACCATTCTCTCGCCGCCGTCGCCGGAGTAGATGGCCGGACATGGGATTCCCCCTCTTCCAGTCGGACCCGACCCAGTGGTTCATATTCCAGCAACTCCATCAAGTCCAGCCACTCCATCACTTTCCCCCTCTTCCAGTCGGACCAGACATGCAGTGGAAAAGACTCTCGACACTCCAACAACTCCTTTCTCGCCGCCGCCGCCGCCGGTGAGCTTCGGTACATTCAAAACCCTACCTAGAAATTTTTTTTGGTGAATGAAAAAATGTTAAACAAATTTTATTTTGTATTTGCATGGTCTTTTTAGTGTGATTTTTGGTTTTGTATTATAGATTCCGTAGATGAAGGTGTTGGGAGAAGTTTAATACCGTTTTCATGCATAGATTTGAGTGTGCACTTCACTACTAGCATGTCATTTTCATCCAAAGATGATTTAGTTTCTTGGGCACGCAATATTGCTAGAAATCTTGGATTTGTGATCACCATTAAGAGTGCTGATAAGTTAACATCTAGAAGCAGATCGAGAGTACTGCTAGGGTGTGATAGAGGTGGCTGCAAACGGGCTAGTCAGAGTGCAAACAACTGGACTAACAAGAATATGCGGAAATCTTCTTCCAAACGTTGTGGGTGCCCTTTCACATTGAAAGGTGTAAGGAATGCAAGTTGTACTGAGTGGGTTGTTAATGTGAAATGTGGTGTTCATAATCATGAGTTAGTTCACCTAGAAGCTCATTCTTATGCTGGTCGGTTAAGTAAGGACGAGCAAAAAATAGTGCATGATATGTATGTTGTTGGTGTGAAGCCGCGTAAGATTTTGTCAACCTTGAAGAAGCGAGATAGCAGCAATGTCACAGTAATCAGAACACTTTATAATGAAAGATGTAAGATGCAAAAGGAAGAATTACAAGGTGGGACGACAATTCAGTATTTGTACAAGTGCTTTGGAAAAAATACAAGAGGAGGTTGTTCAATTGCAATCGGGGACTGCCTTTGTTGATGTTTGCACACACAAAAATAGAAGTGTATTTGGATTACCATGTGCCCATGAGCTAAAGCTTTATGTTGCACAAACGAATTGTTGTCCTCTTTGGATGGTTCATTCACACTGGAAACATTTACAATTAATTGAAAACGAGGTGGGCGAAGACATTAAGGTGGAGTGTGATGTTGAGAATGATATTGACATTGAGATGCAGGGGATTCTAAAGAGGTATAGCAACACAATTGTGCTTCAACAAAAAGAAATTAAAAGAAAATTGCGCGAAATTATGGATACTACCTCGGCATTCACCATTGAACCGTTGATTCCTAGAAACCTAAAAGGTAGACCGAAGGGGAGCTATAAACTTCGTCGTAAAGTGGACAAATCAACAACATGTGAACCATCATTATTTGAACATGTTTTTGAAAATGAGAAAGTTAGTGGCTCTAAAAAAGTAACAAAATCAACAGGTGGTACGAAAATGGTTCAAAGGGTTCAAAAAGAAATGCCAACATGCATATCAAAATTTATCATTGACATGGTGGACGTGCTAGGGGATGGACACTGTGGTTATCGTGTCATAAGTTCAGCAATGAATATGGGGGGTGATTGGAAGCAAGTGCAAAAAGACCTTTCACATGAGATACAGAGTAATTTGACCATGTATACAGATATTTATGGAAACACCGACATATCAAAATTAATAGACTCTTTGGATTGTGAAGTCACTCCTGCCCCATTAAGTAAGTGGATGAGTATGCCGGACATGGGATTGGTAGTGGCATCTTGTTACAATATAAAGTTTGTTCACTTCTCAAAATTCCAATCATTCACATTTTTACCGTTACATTCCGCGCCAACAACATTCCCAAGGACCGTTTTCATTGCATTCATAAATGACAATCATTTTGTACAACTTCTTATGCATGCCGATTGTCCGCTACCACCCGTATTTTCAAGTTGGAAGCGATATCACACAGATATTGCGAGACAATGAGATCCTGAAGTTTAGGTACATTTTGAACATTTCACTTTTGAATATTTCACTTTTGATAAATGTTCAAATTTGGACGTAATTGTTTATTTTTGAATTTCAGGTGCGCTTTGGCAGAACATGAAGATCATTTTGTAGCATTTCGAAATGCTTTTGGCTCATCAAACGAGATCATTTTGTAGCAAGCTGAACTTTATTTGGGCTGTCGTTAACAAATTGGTATTGTGCACTTAACCTTAATCTAGTCGATATTTCCTCCCACATTTCCATTCTTTTGAATAATTAATGTATTTAAACTTATCTAACTTTCATATTTTTCATGTTATCCTCTGATAAGATGTATTGAGAATTGTTAATATTACCCAATTGAAATTGTATATCATGTACTCTGCTTGTTGCTCTACTAATTTGAAACTCTTTCTTCTAAACAATGTCATTATTCTAATTTTTCACTTGACTTCGTGGATGTTTCATCTCACTTTGAATAATTTTTGTAAAGATATTTATAATTATTATGAAAATATATTGACTCAATGTTGATCACTGATGTAAGCCTAATGTGATATATAATTTCATGTATTATTGAAAAGGTTGCAGCTTCCTTGGTTTATTTAAAAACCATCTTTTGTTATAGTGATGAATATTAAACTTATATTTCGGGTTTTTTGTGTCAAAAATCCAAGTAATTTCTATTAAACTTCTTGAAGACAAAATTTCTAAGCTGCTTTCTGTCTTAAATCAAAGCATAAATAGAACTTAGATCAATTCATTTTGATATTCTTCTCAACCATTAGTTTTCAATTTGAGATGCCTATCAACCATTAGTTTTTTATTTTGATATTTTTCTCAGCCGTTAATTTTCTTCTGTGGGGGAGCACTAATAACTCTGCACATTTATTTCGCATCTGGATCTTTTCATTTTATTTGTAAACATGATTCAAAGTTCATCTGTTTACAAATATTGCCAAAATTTTATAATTTTTCTATTAATGAAGGTTTCATTGTTGGAGAAGCCACATGCACTCTCTCACTTGAGCTGCTAGATGTAATAGAGTTTTATCTCCCTTTCCATTCCCAAATTGGCTCCTGCCCAACTGCCTTGGCGCCCTCTTGCCACTGTGATTAGAGCATCAATGAGTATTTCAAAATCTGTTTGGCTTGTGTGTATTGTAGGCAAATTACCAGCATGAAATTCTTAACTTAAGCACTTCAAAAAATTATATTTTTTTTAAAAAAAATTTGGGCTGCCATTAACAAATTGGTCTGCTTGTGTAAAAATTTGGTTTGCCATTATCACTGAGCAAGCTCGAGCGGACGAGAAAGCCCTTCTAAAAATTTCACCTTTTTTATCTATACTAATAGATTAAGCGAAAGGTTTTCTCTGTCCGTAACATTGGAATTCACCAATTTGCCCCCGCCCCCTTTCTCCAGCCGACAAAACCCCCGACCGCTTCATCCCGTCAGTGCCATCGCAATCCGCTTGGTGCCATCGCACGTGCCGCCGTTACCGCGCCTCGCCTCGCTGCCTCCGCCGCCTCAACGCTTCGTTCTTTGATGGCCCTATTCGCCGCGTGCCACCGTCACCGCGCGTCGAGTCGGTGGATCCGCCGCGTGCCGCCGCTGCTCGCCTGGAATAAACTGCTGCACACGCGTGCTTCTTCTTCACACCCTCTGTATCCCATAAGACGACGGGTTCGGCCGCCAATCGCTTGGAATAAGTTGCTCTCAACGCTTGCTTCTTCTTCCCACCCTCTGCATCCCAGAAAACGCCGCGTTCCACTGCTGATCGCATGCCATAAGCTGTTCTAAATGTTTGCTTCTTCTTCCCACCCTCTGCATCCGGACTTCTGTGGCTTCCGACAGCTTTATTCTGAAGCATTTCTCTACAAATCTCGGTGAGAACTGCTGCTATTTCTTCAGGGATTTTTTTATTTCTTCATATCCCTCCTGTTATTTACTCAAGCAATCTGTCGTAGAACATGATCCCTGCACAAGATTGATGAAAACATTATTTTTACGCAAGATTGATTAAAAGGTTAACAAAAATATGTTGCTGGTTTCTATGTTGATAAAAACCAAAAAAAATATCTTTGCTTCTCTCATAATTTGCTGCACTCGACTGAATCTAAGCTGCAGTTTGTATGTTTACAAAAACCAGCAGCATTAATTTTACAAATATGAAACAGTTCATCTTTGTCCTCCATGTTGTTAGTTAGGCAGAAATTCTCTTCACCACTACAAATACCTTGCTTGAACCAATCTCAATGCTTGCAGAAATATTTTGTTTCGCCGCATAAATTTGATTGTTTTGTAAATGTCATACATTACAACTTCACAGTCCTACCACAAAGAAAGGTACTCAACCATTTAGATTCACAAAAGCTGGACAGAAGGACTAACGTAGTTCTTAATGATTCAAGTGCTGCTTCATTAATAACATGAATTCCTTTAGGATAATTACTATTTATAAAGGTGTTCATATTTTACAACCACAAATTCTCTAGCTTCATGTTGTTTCAATTATAAATTATAATGGTATTGCTATATGGGTAACATTACAAGTCCACGGTTCTACCACAAAGAAAGGTACTCAACCATTTAGATTCACAAAAGCTGGGCAAAAGGACTAACGTAGTTCTTAATGATTCAAGTGCTGCTTCATTAATAACATGGATTCCTTTAGGATAATTACTATTTATAAAGGTGTTCATATTTTACACCCACAAATTCTCTAGCTTCATGTTGTTTCAATTATAAATTATAATGGTATTGCTATATGGGTCGGGCTTGCCTATATGTTGTTTACAAATTTTGTAGCTTCATGTTGTTTCAATTTGTCATAGATCAATTTTATGCAATAGGGGAGAGTTCGTTCTTTGTGGGGTGTACATTTACTATATTATGAATGGGAATAGCCATTATGAATGTATGAACATAAAAAATATTATTTAAAATGGATAGACATAGTATTTAACAACTCGATATAATTTTGTAACTTTTTCAACTCCGAATCCATGTTGTTAAGAAACTGTGTTAGTGATGACCAAATTTCAAATGTGTTACTGAAAAGATGTATTAGTGAGGAACACATTTTTAAATTTTTAAATCATACGGGTTGTGATGAACTCGAACATATTATTATAAATCGAGATTGTTTATTCATAATTTGATGACATTGCATCTCTTCTTCTTCTTCTGATTTTGTCTGAATGAATTTGTTAGGGGGTTTTACTGAATCATTGTCATATTTGATGAGTTCTCTGGCCTCCCTTTCAATTTATCAAAAGCTTTTCACATTTCCTATGTCTTCCTTTCAATTTATCAATTTTAAATGGGAGTGCGATCTGATTGAAGAAACACAATTTTTTTCTGACCTTCCTATGTCTTCCACTTCACTTACGGTCACCTTCATCTGCCTCCAATTGAAGTTCTATTAAAAATACTTACCAACATCATTTCACATACTAAATCTCATTCAATTAAATAAAAGTCCACACACTGACTTATGCTCGGCTAACTTGATTTTTTATCAGGTGATCTCCTCTCAGCGATCATTGTCCAGAGTTTCTTCGATTTAGGTAATTTGATTTCATTTTCGTTTCCTACTTCGATTGTCAATGTTTCTCCCTTGACTCCTCAAATTATTGCATCCACTTCGCCATTGCCGCATATATTTTGTGTGTGCCGCTCATTTTTGGACAAATTTTATATATGTTCGCTCGGCTAATTTGATTGTTTTTTTCATGTGATCTCCTGTCAGCGATAATCGTCCAGAGGTTCTTCGATTTAGGTAATTTGATTTCGTTTTGGTTTTCTACTTCGATTTAGGCACTGTTTCTCCCTTGATTCCTCAAACTATTGCATCCACTTCGCCATTGTCGCATATATTTTGTGTGTGCTGCTCGGTTTTGGAAAAATTTTATATATGTTTACCTACAGTTCCATGCAAACGCGGGTGTACGCCTTGCTTCTATGAATATATATTTCACATGAACCTCCTATATGAATGATTACTTTCAGGTTTGCTGATCTTGAAAGCTTCTATGATCAGTTCCATGCAAACGCGGGTGTACGCATTTGCCCGGCAGGTTGGGCATTTACCATAGCAAAGACTGCTTCAGCCACCAATCTGATGGTTTCTGCTGAAGGAGGTGTTGTAGGCACGTCATTCGGTGCACTACTTTCCGCCAATCGCGGACGTTCCGATTGCCCAGCACCGCTCCTAGCTGCCTATAATAGCATAAACCCTTGATTAGGCGACAAACAGATTGCTAAAAGCAATCATTGGAACACTCATGTTTCTCAAAACAAGTGTATTTTTCATTCCCAAGTGGACATTCATGGGTTCTTTTATGTTATAACGATGACGCACATACATGCGCTCACCACCCCTTAAAAGAATTCGCCCACGAATTCAAATAAAGAAGACCGACACCGAGCTCTGATACCAAATTGTAACACCCTCATCTGTCGAATGACATATAACAGAAGGTCCATCTGGAACCCGACGCCATATACCACGGACAGTCGGAAGGGTTATATAAGAATATCAAAAATCCAACTATAACTACTCGCCCTAACACAGAGAATCCTAGCGGAAGATTTTAAATAGTTGGAAAGAACCCATAATTGAATAACAACTATCATGAATGTCCACATATTACCATAGGAATAAAATAACAAATACACTGAAAGTACTTGACCTTATGGCCTTACAAGAGTTTACTTAACAAATTAATGATTTACGTACATCGGCTCGCAGGCCGGCCACACATGACAAAAATAAAAACAACAATTCGTTTTGTCCTTCGAGGGCCAGCTCAGCAACATGAGCTTCAGCCCGCTATTTGGTACTTGGCTCCACAGTACCTGTAAGTAACATTCCACCGCACGGTGGCAAACAAAGTAACAATCAGCCAAAGCCGACCAAATTATAACGACCCCGCCCCTTACTCGGGACGGCGGTGCTCCTTCCCTACATTTCATTAGCCCAGCTAAACAATAAAGTACAAACATACTTCGCCACAGGTGTAGGCTCGCGCGGCCAAACACCCCGTGCACTCATGACACATTATCGGTGAATCCGGTCAATTCCGTGGCTTCACCACCATCCCCGGGATGGCAACATCGTGAGCATTTTAGTCTTTCTGACCACAGTCTAAGACTACCGACTATGTCAATGGCCAGTCCCTCTTTTGGGTCTCTAGCACCGAACCACATAGCCCAGGTCCGATTCCACTTGCCCGTTGCTCACTCTGCATAGTCACTTTAAGACGTACACACGGGCCAAGCTTCTATCGGATCCCAAAATATTTCCAAACATCACATAAACCAGTTATGTTCAAGGCTGGCTCCCCGGCCGTCAAGTTAGCAGAACTACGTTTCCGCTCAGTTTTCTGGTTGCGCATTGGAGTTAATCCCCAAGGATCGCTACTGCAATCTACCGTATAAAAACCCGAAAACACAAAGCACGGAGTCTTCTCCAGCAAACCATACAATATGCAACATCACCGATCTAGACCAACACGTCCGGGTAGGCTTCACACACAATGACTATGTCCGTACTTCGGTTCCGGACTCTATATGCAACACAAGGGGGATTATTCACGTCAACCCCAAGGAACACCGCACACTCGAGGGAGCGGGTTTCCTTATGTAAAAGAAAGAGAGCTTCACATGCTCAAGTAGAGAATCGTTACCATTGTAGTTCGCTTTTGCGCCATGGGAATCTATCCAGATGGAAAGCTTCGCAAGGGAAATTCCTCCGCGAAACCGGACTCGGTTCTCGATTCGGTGCTCCGATGCTCCGCTGGCGGCCGAAATCCTCCGCTTTCTTCCTCCTTGCTCTCTCCTCTCTCAAACTCCTTAAAAAGATAAAGCTTAAGAGAAAATGAGAAATTAATCCTCAATTCCCGGCCTTAACAAAGCAGGAACACACCTGGACCGTCAGATCTTATTTAAAGAAAACGAACGGCTTAGATCCGCCCAAAATTCCTCAATCCTAGGCCAAACACGGCCTTACACACGACCATGTCCCAGGTCGTGTGCCCCGATCCAGGCACGATCGTCGAGCACAGAAAAGGACACGGGTCAAGACACGTCCATGTCTCAACCTGACACGCCCGTGTCGTGCCCTGATACGCCCGTGTCGTGCCCTGACACGCCCGTGACCTAGGGGCGTGTCACAGATAACCGCCACGCCAATCGTCACATCCCTTGGGAACACGGGTGGTGACACGGGTATGCACATGCTTGTGTCACGCTTGATACGCCCGTAGCGCTGTCGTGTTTCCTGCTGTGTCCTTCTTTGGACACAGCCGGCCAACACAAAGAAAGACACGACCTTTGACACCCCCTATCCGCCATAGTATATAGTACCCAGGCATGTATTAACAAGTGGACACTCTGTAAGGCCTTAAGGCCGATACATTCCTAATTATTGTAATAGTGGACCTATGCTGGGTTCTTGTTTACAGCTTCCGCTAGAATGCTCTGTGTAGGAAAATTGGTTGGATGGTTTCCATTAACCACCCGGACGCGACCGGTGTCCCAGGCCGTGTACCCCTATACACCAAAAATTCCTTAGGACGCGACCGGTTCGATTACGATTTTCGGGTGTTACCCCCCCCCCCCCCCCGACATCAGAGATGTCTCCTTCATCATGGGAGATGAGTGTTATTACTACAAAATGATGCCTTTTGGGCTGAAGAATATAGGGGCGACGTACCAAAAAATGATGTACATGGTCTTCCGGGAATAGAAGGGAAGGAACCTGGAGGTGTATGTAGATGATCTTATGATCAAGAGTCGAGACGTGGACTATCACCTCTGGGACCTGGAGGAAACCTTCACCACCTTGCGCCAGTACAAGATGAGGTTTAACCCCTTGAAGTGTGTATTCGGGGGCGGCAGGGGCAAGTTCTTGGGTCATCTTCTCACCCCCGCGCGGGTGGAGCCGAATCTAGACAAGGTCAAGGCGATCATGGTGTTGGGGTCGCCTCGGAATGCTAAGGAGGGGAAGCGCTCCAAGATCTTCCAGGTGTTTTGTGGGACCTCCACGCCGAGCCCTTGGCTCTGTTCCCTGTTCTTCTTCCTTTGTTGTTTGGCTCGCAGGAGAGAAGTAAGTGTGTGATCACCCCTTTATCAAGGGTGAACTCCACAGAGACCGAGTTTTCAGTTCAACAGCGGGCAGACTATCTTTTGGCCCAAGGGCATAATCATCATTTTTTCAAAAATGACGATACGCATGCTTAGTTTTGAGCAATCTTATTGGCCGGTTCAGAAATGTTTAAGCAAAATTATTGGATCTCCCCTCTTAAAATCCTATAAATATGCCAACATTCACTTAAAATGGTCTTTTTTCGGAACACTCTAACTTCACTCCTCTCTCTGCTCTTTCTCTCTGCGATATTTTCCTCCTGAGTTCTCTCCCGCAGGGCTCCGTCAAGATCGTAAAGACAAGACGAGCGGAGAAAAGGCAAGACCAGGGCAGGACGCTCGGAGCCATCCCTGCCATCACGTGAAGACAACTCAGAAGGTGAAATCGACGCCCACTACCGCAAGAACCGATTAAAGAAGGACCTCGAGAGCAGAATGGCTATAAGCGGCACTCAACGTCCATTCCACCCATCTCACCGAGTGTAACGAGGCGTGGTTTGTCGCCCTCGCTCTTCTCCCAAAAACAGTGTAACAAACTCCGAGACTTAACATTCTGTGAATCTTTGATTGTGGGTACGCTCAACCGCTACACGGGATAGGATGGTTCAGAAAGCCAGTCTACCAAGAGCGACGCACAGACCGTAACAGTTTGGCATCGTCTGTGGGAACGTAGTTCCCGAAAGCTCTAAGGAGACATGAAGGATAAGCACCCCCACATCGTCGCGCAAGAGAGAGGAATCTATGATCGGGCGGAGCACATGAACGGCTCGAGGATCAGCCCATCATGAGCACGCTGATCCTGGTCAGTCTCATTCCCTTGTCAACGCGCTGCAACAAGATGACCCCATCGTTGCGCCGAATACTACCCTCACTGGAGGGTTTGCCCGCTTTGAGGAGCATCATACAGAAGTGCTCGCACTCCTCAGAGGCATGGAAGCCGCTCAGGCACCCGTAAGAGTACCAACCCCAGAGAATGCACCACCACAAACACGCTCAAGAAGAGGAGGATTCTAAACCCTCACAAGAAGCTAGCACCGAACATCCGGTCCGCCAGACCAGGGCCACCGAAATCGGCCCACTTCACCATTGACAGTGGATGGGAGCCCGCAGAGACGAAACATGAGGAATAACCCGAGAAGAGATAAGAGAATTGTTCGAGGAATAATTCGTCCAGATGGGCCACCGAACAAAGCAAGTCCACCGCCCAATAAGAGAGGGATCACTGCTAGCACCAGAAGTGTTGGCACATCCAGTCTCATTGGGATTCAAACTCCCAAGCATCGAGTCGTATGACGGGACTGAGGTTCCCTTGGAGCATGTGAATCATTTCACCACAATCCTTCGCATCAACAATGCACTCGATCAATTGCTTTGTTAGGTATTCCCAGCCACATTGAAATGGCAAGCGAGGATGTGGTACCACTCGCACATAGAGGGAACCATTCAAAGCTTCGCTCAGCTCACCCAGCAGTTCCTATACCAATTCATCACCAACTACCGTATTACAAAGGATGCCTCCCATCTCTCTAGAATCCACCAAAGTGAGGGAGAGACCCTTAAGGAATTTTTCTGCCGATTCACCGCAGAAGCTAGATAAATCCCAGGGGTGGACTCAAAACTCCTACGCCGAGTCATCCTTGGGAGGCTCCGACCCGGAGGGTTTTACTCTGCCTTAATGAGGGAGACGGTCCCCTGTTACCCAGATCTTGTACATCGGGTCGAAGCCCAGATCGCGGCCGATGAGGTGATCAAAGCTCATCGAAGATAGCTTGAATGATTAGTTAAGAGTAAGAGAGAATAACTGCTCCTAAGGCATTAAGAGGAACGCAGGGGCAACCCCCACTGTCAGGATCGTCGTGAGGACCAACCCCCCGGGCGGTATTAGAAGTACATACCGCTCAACACTTCGCATGCAAACGTGCTTTATGCAATTCAAGATGACCCAACACTATGAAAGTCGCGACCCATTGGTAAGGGGGATTGATCAAAATACAATGATTTCGACAAAGGAATGTGAAATTCCATATAAGAGTGTGTCAGACTAAAGGATGAGTTTGAGTGGCTCATCCGACACGGGTTCCTTGGGAGGTTCCTTCAGGACCAGACAAGAGGACAACCAGCCCAGCAGAGGAGGGAGCGGTCGCTCGCAATCCATGAGGCACAGGGGGGCAGGTAAGTGTTGGGGATGGTCGAGACCATAACAGGGTCTCTGTTTGCCACAATTAACTCGATTGAGCAGGACGGGCCCGGACGAAGTACACTAGCGAAGGAGAAGATTAGCTTTCGCGACGAGGATCTCGAGGGACTACGTATACCACACAAGGATTCACTAGTTATAACGGCCGAAAACGGTGACCCAAGTGTTGGGTATTGTATCCACAATAACCTGGATTTGAAGAAGGTCCAATTAAGCTAAGATGAATTGTGACTGTGTTTGATGTTGCCTTTTGAGTTATGTACTTGCAGGTTTACATTGCTAAGTACATACCAATGTCAGGTCACATTGGGTCTGTAAACATAGGACTATACAATGCAATCTCTCATTGTGTAGGCCAATGTGTTGACTCATATGTAATCTATCTATTGGGGTGTACTTCTATCCCAAGTACAGGAGACGGATCAAGGAAGGACCGAGGCTTGAAATCAGAAGGACAAGAATTTGTCCAAATACAATTCGTCGAGTATGGTTAGGAATACACGTCGAATTCGTCGACTATACTCATTAATACTCGTCGAATTCGTCATATATACCTTCCAACACTCGTCGAATTCGTCATTTGTACTTAGGGCAAATTCTCTGAGAATTGGAAAATTCGCCAAGTAAAATTCATCGAGTATCATCGTGTATACTCGTCGAATTCGTCGAATGTATCTAACGATACTCGTCAAATTCGTCGAATATACTAGACGATACACGCCGAATTCGTCGAGTTCATTCGACGCTACTTCTCTAGATTTTTCTAAGTCTCATTCGTCGAATATTACTTGTCATGACATCAAGAGCGTTGAGTCATTCGGCCTATACTCGACGAATTCATCGAGTATACCAGCTGATACTCGACAAATTCATTGAGTATTATTTTCCACTTTGGCGTTGAGTGAATGACTGGCCTGTGTTGATTTGTCTAAGTCTTATTCGTCGTATATCATTGACCATTCAGCGAGTATCCTAATGATACTCGGCGATACTCGACGAATTTGACTTAGGTCATTTTTCTGAATTTTTCAAATCTCTGGTCCGGGTTTCGGTCGGTCATGCACAATACTTTCTTGGTTTCGTTTTTGGAAATTTTCTTGTAACCGTTGGAAAGGATATCCCTATAAATACCTAAGGGATATTTCCTTTTTTATCTATTCGTGTTATTGATCTCATTTCAAACTTAGAAAATCTTTCCAAATCGGTATTCCACTCATCCGTCGCTCGACTCCTGTACACATCGCTAATTTCCGATCGGCCGCTGACGAACTGCAGTGCGATTCATATTCTTTGACATACGCGACTGGATTGCTCTCTCTCTACAGATCTATACTCCTCCGGATTGAGTCAATCGAAGATTCAAGATCTTCAACGTTTTCTTCTTCCGTGTTCTCCAAGCAATTTCAAGATTTACTTTTCTAGAAGAACGACGGATTGAAGAGTTTAAATCTTGTCTAAGTTTGATTGTAATATTATTGTGTAATTATCATTTACTTTTGTAGGAGATTTTTCTTCGAGTGGTAGATCCGTTTGTGAATCGAGTGATAGATCCGTTTGTGGATCGAGTCGTAGATCCATTTGTGGATCGAGTTGTAGGAGAGGTTATTCTCCGAGTGGTAGGAGCTTCGTCTCCGAGTTGTAGGAGTTGCGGCTCCTAGGTGTAAGATTGTGGAAATCTGAGATTGGTAAAGTAGCCGAATGTAGCCCTTCGTGGTAGATAGACGAGACTGGAAAGTGGACGTACCCAACTCAGGAAACCACTATGAATCTCGGTGTTTGTGTGCTTGATTTTTTAAGTAATTTTTATTCCGTGAAAAGACATAAACATCACTTATTCACCCCTTATAGATGATTTAGGTAGACGCTAGATACTTTCAATTGGTATCAGATGGACGTTTTGTTCGATGTAAGGTTAACACCTTGAACAAGATCCTTGTTCTAGAGTCAAGAGATTCTGTCTAGTAACCATGGACAAAAGTAAAGACATGTGTTCTATGAAGCTCCCAGTGTGCACAAAGGAAAACATTCACATGTGGAAAAAACGAGTAAGGTTTTTCATGGAAGCTATGAATCCTGCAGTCATGATCCCTAAGAAGATGATGGACTTGACTAAGGATGAAATTGTCTTAGTCTCTCTTGATAAGAAGGCAAAGAACATCATCGCAAGTGTAGTGACGATCCTCGTGCGAATTAAGCCGCTGGCGATCCCTGTGTGAATTAAGCCGCGAGCGATCCCCGTGTGAATTAAGCCGCGGGCGATCCCCGTGCGAATTAAGCTACAGGCGATCCCTGTGCCAATTAAGCCGCGGGCGATCCCCGTGCGAATTAAGCCGCGGGCGATCCCCGTGCGAATTAAGCCGCGTGCGATCCCCGTGCAAATTAAGCCGCGGACGATCCCCATGCAAATTAAGCCGCGGGCGATCCCTGTGCCAATTAAGCTGCGGGCGATCCCCGTGCGAATTAAGTCGCGGGCGATCCCCGTGCGAATTAAGCCGCGGGCGATCCCTGTGCCAATTAAGCCGCGGGTGATCCCCCTCTAACGACACCCGAGTCTCCTCCAATTCCGCTTTCAGCTCCGATCCAATCTGGCGAAAACAAGAAACATCTCGGTCATGATCGTCTCTCAAAGCAGCAAGCGAGCCAACCACCGCTCGAAACTTCTTCTGAAGAGCTAGATAACCGTCTTTTAAGCTCACATAATGATCATTCCAAGTAACGACAATCTGAGACTGGGCTTCGATCTATAAGAGGAAGATGGTGAAAAGTCAGTATAACACAACGACAAAAGAAGATAAAAAATAATCAAACTTCCTCACCACTTCATTCATTGCCTTCAAAGAAAAAGACAACCTCGGGACGACCGCCTCCGTAGGGGGAACCGGGGGGCGAAGAACTTTTGAGCACCTGTACCTCGGGGGTAGCCTCGCCTTGACTATCAGTAATAGTAGCCTTGTCCGGAGAACTCGAACGAAGAACTCTACCATCGCCCTCTCGACGCACCGGTTCCTCTTCCGACCACAATCTGAAGACGTCTTGATAGGCCGCCCATGATTTAAAGAAACGATGCATTGCAACAAGCGTTTTTCCTCCACAAACGAGGAAATATAGAAGATCTGTTTCGCCAACTAGCGAGGCTCCGAAAATCCTAGCATTTGGGAAAAATCCATCTCCTTACCCTTTTGGCGACGACAACGCTCGGGCAACGCATTCCACAATTCAAGCAAGCCCCAAGAATTCTTCACATAACCAAAAAAAGTATTATCGTGCCGACGGCCCGTCCAAGATTCAAAGTCAAGCCAGCTCTTGTTGCTATGATTTTAACACGTTCGTCGTCATTAGAACGAATGTCGCACCAATCCCTGAAGCAATCCAAGGAGAGTTTCCCTCCATGTTCGCAAAAGAAGAGAATCAATCTCATTAGGTCCACCACTCCCAGAGGAGTAAACTGGGAAATCGACATGCCACAAAATTTCAGGATCTCGATCGCTTCCTTGCATGGTGGAAATCAAAAACCCGATCTCAAAGTAGTCTTGCAGATCGTCAACCAACCTCGGGGAGGATTCTGAACCCTCTCCGCAACACCCGGTATCTTTACTTCAAAGTCGGCAGGTAAACCGTATCTCTTCTGCCAAATCGCAATCTGATCATCAGTAAGAGACGAACGCAAATGCCTCGGTCTTGCGGTACGCTTCGAACCCTGACATAAAAAATGGAGATTAGACTTGGATAAAAAGTCTACAAATTGACTGTTTTTTGCCCCTGTCCTACGCATAAAGGCACGTCACGCAGCAAAACCAAATCCAGATGATGTGCCCAAATATACACGCACAAGCAATCAAGTGCACACACATCACAACACGCGCACACCAGGGCACGCGATCACACAAGCATGCTCACGGGCGCGCACCCGCGCTCTACCAGGAGCAAGCGCCCGCGCGCGACCAGGAGCTAGCGCCTGAGCGCGGCCAGGAGAGCGCGCCCGCGTGCGACCTGGCGCGCGCGACGCCACCAGGCTCGCGCACCTACACATGACTAAGCGTGCATGCCAGTGCACGTCCAGGCGCATGCGCGCACCCGCGCGCTGCCAGGCTCATGCACCCGCGCGCGACCAAGCACGCGTCTGAGCGCGCGCGTACGAGCAAACAAAATCGCGCACGCCCACACGAGCACCCAAGCGCGCGGGCGCATCGACTATCTTATCCAGGCCCAGTTGTCGTCTCTCCCTCTCCTCCCCAACATATTCTAACATTTCTTACCTGAGTTCGCAGGGCGCCGCTACCCGCCATCTCAAGACCTTCATCGTCCACCCTCGTCGTCACTGTGAAAAATAAACAAAAGGAAGATCTTTGCTCTTTTTTCGCCCGAGCCGGCCTCTTGGTACAAGGATTTGGAGGCAAATGTTAGGAATAAGATCCCCCTTTATAAGAGAGATGGGGTGCACATAGCTACACCACTCATGATCTCCACCCAAAAGGAGTGGGATCATGGGTCTGACCACACACGTGATCACCGCGCCCGATCCCCCCGCACGCCGATCCCATTACACGCAGCGGTGGAACCGCCGCGAGTGTGACCTCGCTGGCTGCCGGCCGCCGGGGAGCGGCCAATTAGCGGCCAAGGGGCATCCCGGGCCGGCCGCCCCTCCTCGGCCGTCAGTGTGCGGCCGAGGGAGCGGCCGCCGGCCGCCCCCTCCCCTTTTCTCAGCCGCCTCGTGGCCAAGGAGCGGCCCAGGCCGGCCTCCCCTTCTCGGCTGCCGCCTCGCGGCCAAGGGGGCGTGTAACCAAGGGAGCGGCCGCTGGCCTCCCCCTCTCTCGGCCTCCGGCAAGCGGCCGAGAGGCGGCCTGCGCTGGCCGCCCTCCTCGGCCGCCGGCGTGGGGCCAAGGGAGTGGCCGCCGGCCGCCCCCTCCTCTTTTCTCAGCCGCCTCGCGGCCAAGGGGCGACCCGGGGCGACCGCCCTTTCTCGACCACCGCCTTGCGACCAAGGAGGCGTGCGACCAAAGGAGCGGCCGCTGGCTGCCCCCTCTCTCGGCCACCGGCAAGCGCCCGAGAGGTGGCCTGTGTCGGCCACCCTCCTCGGCCGCCGGCGTGGGGCCATGGTAGCGACCGCCGACCGCCCTCTCTCTCGGTCGTCGGCAAGCGACCGAGAGGTGGCCCCCGTCGACCGCCCTCCTCGGTCGTCGGCAAGCGGCCGAGAAGGCTGTCGGGCCGGCCGTCCCCCTCTATCGGCCGCCGGCAAGCGGCCCAGGGGCGACCCGGGCCGGTCGGCCCGCCTCGGCCGCCTCCTCGCAGCCAAGGGGCCGCCGAGCCGGCAGCCCCTCCTCCGCCGCCGGCGGCCTTCCTCGCCGTCGGCAAGGGTGGCGGCAAGTTCGCTGACTGCCCGTGATAATTCATCCCCGCCGTCCGATCATCCCGGGCCGTGTCGGGTCGTTTGATCCGCGCGTAACCACCCACTAACCGCCAGATTAGTGGGGGGAAATATTATAGTTATTTTAATTGGCCTCTAAATAACGGAATTTATGTGCCCCTAAACTACAGTAAAAATGTTTATGAGGGTGGTTACGGTGTGCGGATAGTCGCGTAACCACCATAACCACCCTCTGGAGGCTATAAAAGGAGCTCCGAGCCTCCTCATTTCTCACATTTTCCTCTAAAGATCTTCTTCTTCCTCAGGCCAGAGCTCTGTCGGCGAGTAACCACTCCTCCACCAGGAATTCTCCTACGGGACTCTGTCACGCCTCCAACAATTTGTCCAAGTCCACAAGGGAGCAAGTTCCCTAGCCGCCAAGTGCTCGACCAACCGCACCCCAGCTTCAGCACCGCCTTGCCCGATTGACGGTCGGCACCATCATCCTCCCGGTATCGCCAATCCCCCCCCCCCCCCCCCCCCCCCCCCGCTCTCACCTCCAAAAGTGTAACAAGGAGCAGTCTGTCTCCCTCGATTCGTTGTAACCGCAAATGAATTAGTGGACGTTGACCGGCACAGACCCGGTCACGTGCTTTTTTACCCCGTTGAGGGGTTTTTCCACGTTAAACTTCGTGTGTACAATCGATCTATTTCATTGACTGTGTCCGCGCTCGACCGTTCCGAGAGCTAAGACAGTACAGGTTATTCCGGTCCAATCGGGACGTCGAGTTAGACCGCAACAATTTAGAAACTTATTTTACAAAAAAAAAAAAATTCGAGACTAAATTTCGTGTGTACCATCCTAAGGTACGGGCAACGTACCTAATTGTTTTTCTAAATTAAAACCCTTCAAAAATAGCTATTGGCATGAGCCCTTTCGTACTTGACGTCTCCCACGTCCCATTTCACAATTCCTCCTCAATGACGGCGGCTCCTCCAGCGAGATCCCCTCCCGACGTCGCCGCAGTCACATCTATTCGTGGCTGTCACTGTTGGGAATGCGAGCGAACAATCCCGACCAGAGCACCTGTTTTAATTTTGAGCGAGCACCTGTGCGACCGCGTTCAGCGGTATGCAAGCGGAAACAACAGTACAAAAATAAAAGCAACAAAAGCACAGAAAAGCACACAGGAAATTTTTAACGTGGAAAACCCAAATCGGGTAAAAAACCACGGGACGATCGGAGTCCAACCCGGAAAGCCTCCACTAAAAGTGTGTGAAAAATCACACGCACGGATTACAGGCTTTCCCTCCACCGATCCACAAAGGATCTCCACCAGCTTCACACTACACAATACAATAAATAACAACAGAAAAACTGCAAGTTACCGACAACGGCGGATGAGACGGATTACACAAATCCTCTCCAAGATGCCTATTCGAATCCTTGCCAATATCTGCTCTAGATCCAATCCGTGTAGGCGAAGTACTCTTTGTCAACGTCGTACAACGACGTCCGAAAGCTCTCCCAAACTAAGACGATTGCCGCAAAAGTCTCTCTGGATCTTTCAATGCTTGAGTTTGGAGAGAAGTGGATGCCTTACCTCTCCTCCTTCATCCCTATTTATTGGTCCAAAATCAAGGAGGTAGGTGTGGTAGATGACATGTGAATGAAGCTTCCATGAAGCTTCCCTCGGTCAAAAACACATGTCATTTGACATGAAGCTTCCTTTGGACAATTTCCTGGAAGCTTCCTTTAAGAGCACATGTTGAATTCCAGGTCAAAGATGGCTAATCCTCTTTCATACTTAGGAGAAAATTTATCTTAACAAATCTCCCCCTTTTCGACTAAGTGAAGAAAGTTTGTCATTCTGATAATCTTCCCCAGAGTCTTTAATTTGCCTCCCGCCAGGTCCTCCATCAATGTCTCTACATTTGATCAACAACACCAAATTCGAGTTAATGAGACTCGAACTCAACAGTTTTTTCCACAAAGGACGGGAACTGTACCCAACAAATCTCCTCCTTCACATCGAGGTGGAAGAAACCGCCATTCCGGCGATTCTAACGCAATGCTCGAACTTCCCCTTGGCACAGTTTTGGTCAGCATGTCTGCCCCATTGTCATCCGTGTGTACCTTCTGAAGATCAAGCTCCTTCTGCTCCAGGACATCTCGTATCCAATGATACCGAGTGTCGATGTGCTTCGACCTCGAGTGGAACGTGGGGTTCTTCCCCAGGTGAATAGCGCTCTGACTGTCACACAGGAGTGTGTATCGGTCCTGAGTGAATCCAAGTTCTTTGATGAACCTCTTCATCCAGAGTAACTCCTTCCCAGCCTCAGTGACCGCAATGAACTCAGCCTCCGTGGTGGACAGTGCAACGCACTTCTGCAGCCTCGACGCCCACGAGACAGCTCCCCCTGCAAATAGAATCAAGTACCCTGACGTCGACCTCCTGGAATCTACATCTCCAGCCATGTCTGCATCAGTGTAGCCCAACAACTCTGGCTCACTATCTCCAAATCTCAACGTCAAGTCTGAAGTCCCTTGCAGGTATCTCAGTATCCACTTTACTGCGCTCCAATTCTCTCTCCCAAGATTGGAGAGAAATCTACTGACTGTCCCAATGGCATGCGCAATATCTGGCCGCGTACACACCATCGCATACATAAGGCTTCCAACTGCAGATGCAAACGGAACTTTCTGCATATCCTCGATCTCCTCGGGTGTGCTGGGGCACTGATCAGCGGTAAGCCTGAAGTGAGCTGCAAGAGGAACGCTCACCTTCTTTGCCTGATCCATATCAAACCTCTGCAGCACTTTGCGGATGTACCGCTCCTGTGATAACCAAAGAAGTCTGGCTCCCCTGTCTCTGCGAATGTGCATCCCTAAAATGGTCTTCGCAGCACCCAAATCCTTCATCTCAAAAGTGGAACTCAATTGTCGCTTCAACTCAGCAATGCGAGCAGTGTTCCTCCCTACGATCAACATATCGTCCACGTACAACAGCAGAATGACGAAGTCCTCTGAAGCATACTGCTTGATGAACACGCAGTGGTCAAGGGTGGTCCTCCTGAAGTCGATCTCCCCCATAAAGGAATCAAACTTCCTATACCATTGCCGCGGGGCCTGCTTCAGGCCATATAGACTCTTCTGCAAGCGGCACACCAGACCTTTCTTCCCTCTGACGCTAAAGCCCTCAGGCTGCTCCATGTATAGCTCCTCCTCAAGATCGCCATGCAGAAAGGCGGTCTTGACATCCATCTGCTCTATCTCCAAGTCTAGCCTCGCAGCGAGGCCTAGTATAACACGAATAGATGACATCTTCACCACAGGCGAGAAGATCTCATCGAAGTCGACACCCTATCGCTGCCCAAAACCTTTCACCACCAGCCTAGCTTTGTATCTGGGAGGTGTGGAGGAGTCTCCCTGCTTTACCCTGAAGATCCATCGATTCTTCAAGGCCTTCTTGCCCTTAGGCAATCTCACCAGGTCATACGTGTGGTTCTTCTGCAGCGACTGCATCTCCTCCTGCATAGCAACCATCCACTGACGCTTCTCGGTGCTCTCCACAGCCTCGTCATAACTCTCAGGCTCCCCCGCATCAGTCAGCAGTATGAACTCTGATGCAGAATATCTAGCGGACGGGTGCCTGGTCCGATCTGACCTCCGCAGGGCGGGCTCAGGTGCCGGGGCAGGCACATCATCAGTAATGTCCTCAGCAACTCCTGGTTCACCATCAGTGGTAATATCATGATCCGGAAGGGTATCAGTACCCTGTGTTGGCACAGGCTCAATAGCCTCCTCAGTGTCATCAACTCCAACCATAGGTAACTCTGCAGTAGTGCGAGAATCAACCTCAGACTCAACAGTCCCCTCAGGATCACCAACAGTCTGATCCTCACAGAAAATAGCATTACGGCTACATACAAGCTTCTTCTCAACTGGATCAAAGAACCTGTACCCGAACTCTCCACTATAGCCGTACCCCAAGAACATGCACTGTCGGGTCTTCGAATCCAACTTTGATCTCTCGTCCCTGGGGACGTGTACAAAGGCTTTGCAGCCAAATACCCGCAAGTGACTGTAAGAGGGGTCTTTCCCATACCAGACCCTATCTGGGACATCCTCCCGCAACGCTGAGCTCGGCGAGAGGTTGATGACATGCGCTGCAGTAAGAAGAGCCTCGCCCCAAAACATCCCTGGCAGCTTTGACTCAGATAGCATGCACCGAATCCTCTCCAATAGTGTCTGATTCATCCTCTCAGCTACGCCATTCAGCTGCGGCGTCTTCGGCGGGGTCTTCTCATGTCGGATGCCATGGTCCCTGCAGTACTCGTCAAACGGACCAATGTACTCTCCCCCGTTGTCGGACCTGATGCATCTCAGCCTCTTCCCAGACTGTCTCTCCACCTCAACGTGGAATCTCCTAAAAGTATCGAGGACCTGATCTTTGGTCTTGATAGCATAGACCCAAAGCTTCCTCGAATGATCGTCGATGAAGGTAACGAAGTACAAAGCTCCTCCTCTAGTGTGGACCTTCAGAGGTCCGCAAACATCTGTATGAACCAGCTCCAAAGGCTCCGATCTCCTGGTGGACGTGTGGCTCTGGAATGAAATCCTGTTTTGCTTCCCAGCCATGCAATGGTCACACCTCTCCAAATGATCACCAGAAATGTCACTAATGAGCTTTTTCTTCGCCAGACATCCCAAACCCTTCTGGCTAATGTGTGCAAGCCTCCTATGCCATAAGGAAGTGGTTGCCTCATCCCTGACGGAGTTGGCCTGAGCAGCTTCAGGCCTCCCCTCCATGTAGTACAGTCCAGAATCTCTATAACCCCGGGCCATCACAAGTGATCCCCGGATCAGCTTCCAGAAATCTCCTCCAAAGACACTTAGGTGTCCTTCATCTCCAAGTCTGCCAACAGATATAAGATTGAAACGGATGTCTGGCACATGTCGTACATCCCTTAAAACTAGTAGGGCTCCAGTGCTTGTCTTCAAATGCATGTCTCCACGCCCAATTACCTTAGACGTATCCCCATTGCCCATCCTCAACACCCCACAGTCATGAGTGGTGTAAGTGGCAAACAGCTCCCTATTGTGGGAGACATGCGCAGAGGCTCCAGAGTCAACGATCCAGCATCGGTCGTCACACGAGAGTGCAGCCGTGACGTCGTCGCCAATAATAATGATGTCGTCCTCCTCAGTCGAAATGGTGGCTGCGGTATGACCCTCATCTTTGCCCTCAGTGGCAATCCCCTTCTTCTGATCGTTCTTCAACGAGTAGCAGAATTTCTTGATGTGGCCCTTCTTATGACAGTAGTGGCATTCTACGTTCTGATAACGTGACTTCGACTTGCCCCTACTCGGACTCCTGTCCTCCTTCCTTCCTCGGCTCTTACTCCTTCCTCTCCCCCTGGACTCAGTAAAGAGAACGTCAGCTCGTGAAGAAGAGCCTGAAGTCCCCTGAGACTTTCGTCTCACCTCCTCATTCAAGATCCCACTCTTGGCGATCTCCATGGAAACAATCCCCTGGGGGGAAGAATTGATCAGAGAAACTCTGACCATCTCCCAAGAATCTGGAAGTGACTTGAGAAGCCACAATGCATTCACCTCGTCTTCGAATGTCACCTTCATAGCAGTGAGACGATCAATAATGCCCTGGAACTCGTTGACATGATCCAAAATAGGAGAGCCCTCCCGGTATCTGAACTCTCCAAGCTTCTTCAGCAAATATAACTTGTTGATGCCCGTGCTCTTGGCATACAAGGTCTCGAGAGTCTTCCACAGATCCTTTGCATCATTGATGCTAGCCACATGGTTGTAGACGTTCGGCTCCACGAATCGTCTGATAAACCCACACAGCTTCCGATGTTCCACCTTCCATTTTGCTGGATCCGTGTCCTTTGGCATCTCCTCAAAGATAGGAGCATGCCAGCCCTTCACATATATCAGATCCTCCATCAGTAGATGCCACTGGTGATAATTGGCACCATTCAACTTTATTATCTGCTCCGAACCTGATGATGACTCCATTATGCTCTGCCAACTGGCCGGACCGACCACTGATCTTTGAGTCGACTATCTCAAAGTATACAGCTGGAGAGGATAGCCAGCGGGCCAATGGTCGTAAACTATCACTCCCAATTGCACACCCGAGATCCCGATCGACTCGTCCTAAAATCCCAAAGGTCAGCCCGGTATCTGCTCTGTCACTGAACGGCTCTGACACTCAACCTGGCTCTGATACCACTTGTTGGGAATGCGAGCGAACAATCCCGACCAGAGCACCTGTTTTAATTTTGAGCGAGCACCTGTGCGACCGCGTTCAGCGGTATGCAAGCGGAAACAACAGTACAAAAATAAAAGCAACAAAAGCACAGAAAAGCACACAGGAAATTTTTAACGTGGAAAACCCAAATCGGGTAAAAAACCACGGGACGATCGGAGTCCAACCCGGAAAGCCTCCACTAAAAGTGTGTGAAAAATCACACGCACGGATTACAGGCTTTCCCTCCACCGATCCACAAAGGATCTCCACCAGCTTCACACTACACAATACAATAAATAACAACAGAAAAACTGCAAGTTACCGACAACGGCGGATGAGACGGATTACACAAATCCTCTCCAAGATGCCTATTCGAATCCTTGCCAATATCTGCTCTAGATCCAATCTGTGTAGGCGAAGTACTCTTTGTCAACGTCGTACAACGACGTCCGAAAGCTCTCCCAAACTAAGACGATTGCCGCAAAAGTCTCTTTGGATCTTTCAATGCTTGAGTTTGGAGAGAAGTGGATGTCTTACCTCTCCTCCTTCATCCCTATTTATAGGTCCAAAATCAAGGAGGTAGGTGTGGTAGATGACATGTGAATGAAGCTTCCATGAAGCTTCCCTCGGTCAAAAACACATGTCATTTGACATGAAGCTTCCTTTGGACAATTTCCTGGAAGCTTCCTTTAAGAGCACATGTTGAATTCCAGGTCAAAGATGGCTAATCCTCTTTCATACTTAGGAGAAAATTTATCTTAACAGTCACCTCTAGTCCCCCTACGACGTTCTTGTAGCCCTATATCTACCCGCCTTAACTCCCACGCAACCCTAGTTCTTCCCCGCACACACAACCCTAGATCTACCTCGACCGTTCCACTTAAACTTTCGTGTTTCTTTAGTGATTTTTCACCCTCTTTTCCGGCATTCAATTTCAAGCTGTGAATGGTGTGAGTGTTATGAAATGTGATTTTTTTGGGTGAATTGTGGTGATTGATGTTTTCAAATTCATTAGTTGTTTCTATATGACATGTGTGAGTGGGTGATTGTTCTTTGTTTGCAGCATGAAGGATAGTAATATGAATTTTTCCCATGAAATTGCTCATACTGAAGAATTTTTTTAAAAAAAAAATAAAGTGGATGTTTGTTCACACTTCACAACATATCAAGATTTTCCTACAAGAGAAGTCGTAATTTAGTGGCCTAAAAATATTGCTCAAAGTTTGGGTTTTGTTGTTAGGATTGGACATTTAGATGAGGATGTTGGTCATTATAATGCTGAGCTGTCATAACTTAGGGACGAGCTGATTAAGATGGTTGCTGGGTGGTCGGACGTCACTAAGATTGGAGCTCTCACGATCACAAAGTTGGACTCTCTTGCTTAGGCTCCATTTGGTTCGGCGGTGGCGGGTCGATCCGGCTGGTGGAAACCAAAAGTTCGAACCAGTGGGGAGAGGTGGCTGCTCCAAACGGAATTTTTTGGGACGTTTCTCAAGGTGGGCGGGCGGGTGGAAACAGAGCAAACGCCGTCAGAGATTCATTTGTTTACCCTTCTTCCGGCGTCGTTTGCCCAAAACGGAGCAGCGAAACGCCCAAACAAACAGAGCCTTAGTTGCTTTTATGGTGGAGCGTTCTCAAATCATGGAGGAGGCTCGAGTCTAGGTCGTGACTACGGAGATCAAGCCACTTTTGGAGGATGGCCGTCAGATTGCATTCTGGCAAGGCTTTGACAAGTGCCTTCGCTTTGACCGCGCTCGCCTGAACGAGCCGAAATTTCCTTCAAGGCGCATGCACGGTAGCGCATTACCTAAGCAAGCACGACACCTGAGCACGAGCACATCTCGCAAGTGTGCGCTCATCGCGCACCCACGCGCCCCACAAGCACGCAAGCGCCTCACGGGCACACAACGCGCAAGCACTCGCAGCGTGTTCGCGCAACACGCACGAGCGCTCGTGTGCGCACAGCACGCTAGCGCCGCCTTGCGCGCGTGCGCGTGGCGCGCCAGCGGCGGCGGCCTTCGGCACCGCTGTCGGACAACCTACCCGGGCCGCCCGAACCACGGGGATGGGGGGGGAGGACTTTCGTCATTTCGCTAAAATTGGTGATCTGTGTAACCAAAATAGAGCAACGTCATTCGCCAGCATAAATTCCGGATCAACGTAATTAATGAAGTATCCCTCCAGAAAATTATAAATATGCTCTCAGGCCTTAATTTGAGGACAAGTAACTACAGAAGCCAGAGAGAGCTCTAAGGTTTTCCGGCGAGATCGTGAACTTAGGCCGATTATCCGCTTAGGAATTCGCCCAACTCCTCTTCTTGCGTCAAGACTCCAACAAGTGTCAAATCACGACATTCGCCTCCGCGAGAGCGCTCCCATCAAGGCTACGCTTCAACAAGAGCGCTTTCTACCAACCTCCGTGGACTTAGAAATTTTTCCAACCGGAATGCTCCCACCAAGGTTCCGTGAACTCAACAACATTCCAAGGCCGGAGCACTTCCATCGAGGCTCCAAGAATTTCGCTTTTTTTCCACCATTTTGTGTACTTTGCAATTGTAACGAAAAAACAACATGTTGCCCTCCGAGATCAAATCGCAATCCATGTAAACTCAAATGAACTAGTGGATTTTGGCTCGGCACCGATCTAGCCACGTGATTTTTCATTCTTTTCGAGTTTTCAACTTCAAAAAAAGTCTCTTGTCCTTTGTTTAGGGTTTACTTTGACTGTTTACACAACCAGTCCAATTTCGAGATAAGGTGGTCCGTTTTCTCCGAAAAAGGAAAAGCCCGGAAACCCCGAAATATATATTGAAGTGTAAAAAATGGAAAAATATATATATTGGATTTTAGATTTGATTTGCTAATAATAATAATAATAATAATAATTTATCAATTTGTTTGTGTTTTAATTTTAAAAATAACATATTTGTTATTAGCAAAAAGTACGGTTGCAAATTGCAAACGGAAACCTTGAGTTTAATCGCAGGTCTTTTCCCCCGAGAGTGAAGCCTGTTCACGCTGAAAAAACAGCCGGCCATCTCCGGCTTCTTCCCGGCGGCTCTCCGCTTCAGGACAGGACCAAGTTCGATCGTCCCAAAATGCCGGTCTTACCGACGAGTATTCTTCTCCGCTCTCGCCTCATCCCTCCCTTTTTCTCCCCACCTTCAGCTCGCCCGGTCCACCGCCTCGCCGCCGCAATCACCTTCTCCTCCGCGCGCCGCCCCTTTCCCGACAAGAATCTCATCAGGGCCAAGGACTCCGTAAAGGAGCTTCCTTCACTTTCCCTCTTCCCAAACCAACCCCCAACCCTCCTCCCCGACCAGGCCACCGGCTTCGTCGCCGCCGCCCAGGCCAATTTCAGGCGCGTCACCGTCGAGTCCACCGGCGGAAACGAGGGCGCGCAGCTGCTTTGCGTCGTCAGAGCTCTTTTGAAGAAGATTAAGAGAAGGGTATTGGTTGGGGATAGAGTTTTGGTTAGCTCCGTGGATTGGGAGAATAGAACGGGGATGATTGAGGATGTCTTTGAGAGGAAAACAGAGGTGATTGATCCTCCTATTGCGAATGTTGACCATTTTCTAGTTCTCTTTTCAATGGAGCAGCCAAAGCTGGAGCCCTTCACTTTAACTCGGTTCTTGGTTGAGGCCGAATCCACTGGGATTCCCCTCACTCTTGTGCTGAACAAGTGTGAACTTGCCGACGAGGAGGTACAGTGATTTGTGATTGCTCTAAAATTAGTTATGATTGTTTCATTTTGTTTGTTTGTTTGTTTGTTTGTTTGCACTCTCTTCATCATCTTCCCCAGCCTTCATATGTATGGTCATTGCCGTGCGGGTGGTCAGTCAAACAATTTACTTCTGCTAAACCATTAAACCGAGTTCCAATCAATGCTCCTCTCCATGAAATTCATTAGAGCTACATTGACTTCCCATGCAAAATTTGTGCTTGTTATGAAGAACTGGGTGCCCTTTCTAGTTTCTGCCATGAATAAGCTTACACTGACACGTTCTAATGCAGGCATTATCTACATGGAAAGATAGGCTGCACAAATGGGGCTATGAACCACTCTTTTGTAGTGTTGAAAGCAAATCTGGATTGGGTTTTCTGGAAGGCACTCTTAAAGGGAAAACAACCGTCGTAGTTGGGCCAAGCGGAGTTGGCAAGTCGAGCCTTATAAATTATTTGAGAAGTGATCAACATTATGATGAAATTGATGATCTTTATGTAAGTAGTTTCACCTACTGTCTCTCTATTCATTTTCCTTGAGTAAATATTGCGTGAAGGGATGCCAAATGGTCATTTCTTTTCATATTCAAATCTACAAAGTCCACTCTTTTCAATTCTGATGTGTAACAGTAGAGAAGCATTGAATTGGCAACTCTCTCATCCTTACTGAATCCATATCATATTGGGTGCATACTCTTGCATTTAACAACATCGGTTTCAGAGTGAAGGTGTCAAGTGGCTTGGCGAGCAAAGAGTTTCCCAGGTGTCTAAAAGTGGCCTAGGAAGGCACACGACGCGACATGTTTCTCTTCTTCCGCTCACCGGAGGTGGTTATCTTGCAGACACGCCTGGGTTTAACCAGCCTAGCCTCTCGAAAGTAACTAAAAAGAGCCTTTCAGAAACATTTCCAGAGGTTTGTCTTGTTAAACTGAATGCCCATTCCTGTTTTGTGTTAGTCTTCTACATGCATCCAATTGCTGGTAAGCTGAGGGGTTCCTCAATGGCCCAATGCTGCTCTCATCGCCTTCTTCCATGATTTCCAGATCAGGCAGATGCTGAGTGATTATGCAAGTTGCTCTTTCAATGATTGCTTGCACATTGGTGAGCCTGGATGTGTGGTGAAAGGAGACTGGGAAAGGTATCCTTACTATCTTCAGTTACTGGATGAAATCAAAATCAGAGAAGAAATCCAACTCCGAACATTCGGGACAAAGAGGGAAGGCGATGTTAGGTATGATAGTATACTGCAAAACCATTTATCAGTAGTTATAGTGTGAGTAATGAATGTCTTAGGCCTTGTTTGGGGAAGGGGTGGGAAAGTGGCGACTGTTGTGATTGCAGTTATGCAAAAAAAACATAGCATTTGCATAGGTGTGATCACAAATGCAATGTTTTATCAAAAAGCTACTATAATAATGCAAGTGTGGTCAAGCTTTAACTCTTGTGAACGGCCAGACCTCTAAAACTAGAATTTGGGCCAAAAAGTTCTATCACAGTAATTCAAACACCACGGTTGTTCCATGTTGACATCGTGCCACCTCAATATCCGTGTGCCTCTATAATTCCAAATAGGGCGAATCCTATTTTTGGAATATCATTGATAGGAGGGCATTTATTCTAAGTTGTTTCTCCTATTTAGGCTGAGCCTAATTTGATTAAATATTATCTCCTATTTATTAGGAGATACGGTCTTCATCTTATTATAAATAGGAGTCTTCCCCCCTAGCCGAATCATCCGCGCAACCAGAGAGAAGTAAAGCAGTTTTTGTGAGAGGCTATCGGGCTTGATCTTGTCGGTGCAGGAGGCTCGGGCACGGCGGCGGCAGCAGACGTGCTGCGGCAAGGGGCGGCGACTCCAGGCGGAGCTAACGGAGGCGGCATCCGGTCGAATCCAGTCGGATTGACATCAGGCCAGGCTTGTCCCGGCGGCCGGCTTCCTGCAGTGGTTCCAGACGGCGGCGGCGCAGAGATCCAGTCTGGTAACTCCGGCTTTAGGCGTGCAGAGACAGCGGCGATTCCAGCGGACAAGAAGAACAACACCACTGTCGCCCAGCGATAGTCCTTTTCAGCTTTTTGGTTTTCTTTTCATTGCTCGACCTTTACGGTCTCTCTTGTAATCTGTAACTCATCATTTTATAGTGGATCTTTTTCGGCGCTCTCCCCGTGGACGTAGGAGCTTCTCTCCGAACCACGTATATTCTTTTGTCATCTGTGTACTTGAAATCTCGCTCTGTTTACATTTTGCTCATTGTTTTGCTCGATTAATATTCCGTTGCGCTACCGCGGTACTCGGTCCGATTGCATAACAATTGGTATCAGAGGGAGGTTCCGCGGGGGTGATTGTCTGGACGTTCCGGTTTTAGATCTGGGTCAACGGTAGGTGACGACTTTGGTCCGCTCTCTATCTTCTCAGATCTGGTCCGTGAGCATTGTTCCGATTACCCAGTAGCTCTGCGAGCAAAACAATGCCAGCAAAATTCGAGATTTCGAAGTACAACGGCAAAATCGACTTCGGGTTATGGCAAAAGCGGATCAAGGCGGTTCTCATTCATCAAGGTCTCCACAAGGCGCTACTCGGCAAGGAGAAGTCCGGTAAGAAGGATGGTGAATGGGAAGAACTAGATCTGAAGGCCATCAACACGATTCAGTTATGTCTAGCCGATGAGGTCATGTATAACGTAGTCGACGTTGATACTACAAAAGACCTATGAAAGAAATTGGAGGAACTGTATATGTCTAAGTCTCTCACGAATAAGCTCTATATGAAGAGACAACTGTACAGTCTGAGGATGTCCGAGAGCAATCAGTTGCTAGAGCACATGAATGCGTTCAACAAACTCATCTCTCAGCTGCGGAGCATGAACGTGAAGGTCGAAGAAGAAGATCATGCTCTTCTATTACTATCATCTCTGTCGAAGTCCTATGACCATTTGGTCATCACCATCCTCTACGGAAAGGACACTATTAAAATGGAGGAGGTGATGACGACATTGTTCTCAAATGAAGCGAGTAGTAAATCTGACCCTAGCACCGGCGAGGGTTTGTTCGTAAAGAATAAAGAACCGGTCAAAGGGAGATCGAGAGACAGGGGGAAGAAGGTCAATCGACCTAAGTCCAAGTCTATGGACAAGAAGAACCAGTGTCACTACTGCAAAGAAGAAGGACACTGGAAAAACAACTGTCCAAAGAAAAGGGATAAATAGAAGAATCAGACACCACAGCAGACGACCGTGGCTTCAGACCCAGAGAGCGATTGACGTACTCCATGTTCAATCTACCCTCGACTCCACCAACACTTGGATCATGGATACGGGATGCTCGTATCACATGTGCCCGAACATAGAATGGCTTACTAGCTTCAGGCAATGTGACGGCAGTCGTGTTTTGATGGAAAACGACTCAGAATGCAAAACGCACGGGATCGGCAGCATCCGAATAAAAATGTTCGACGGAACAATCAGAACCCTTACAGATGTAAGGTACGTGCCCGATCTGAGAAAGAGTCTCATTTCCCTCGATACTCTTACACCGGCGAAGGAGGATGTCTGAAGGTCAAGAGAGGTGCTCTGGTGGTTATGAAAGAAGAGCGCTCTGGTACTCTCTACAGACTGATCGGCACCACAATTACCGGTGATGCAACAGTTGCTGCGACGTCAGATGTGGACTCGTCTCTGCTGTGGCATGCCAGGCTTGGCCATATGAGCGAGAGAGGACTGCTGGAGCTTCACAAGAAGGGCCTACTGAAAGCAGTCAAGACATGCAAGTTAGACTTCTGCGAGACCTGCGTTCTTGGGAAGCAGTGCAAGGTGAAGTTCGTAACATCAACAAAACAGAGTAAGCAGGCACTGAAGTATATACACTCAAATGTTTGGGGGCCTGCCCCAGAGCCTTCGCTTGGAGGCGCCAGATACTTCGTGACCTTCATCGACGACTTCTCAAGGAAGGTCTGGGTTTACTTTCTGAAACATAAATCTGAAGTTTTCGAGAAGTTCAAAATCTGGAAGACGAAAGTGGAGAAGCAGACCGGGAAGAGAGTGAAATACCTCAGATCTGACAATGGCGGTGAATACACCTCAGCGGAGTTCCAAGCATACTGTAATCAGGAGGGCATCACTCGCCATCTCACTATTCCCGGCACACCGCAGCAAAACGGCGTCGCAGAAAGAATGAATAGGACGCTGCTGGAGAGAGCTCGGTGTATGCGTCTATTTGCTGGCCTACCTAAGTTTTTTTGGGCCGAAACAATTAATACGACATGTTATCTGGTGAATCGATCTCCATCGATGTCACTGAATCTGAAGTCTGCACAAGAAGCTTAGTTAGGCACTTCTGTTGACTATTCTGATATCCATATCTTTGGTTGTCCTGTGTACACCCTTGTACAGGACTCTGAGAGGACGAAGCTGGATGCCAAGTCCATACGGTGCATCTATCTGGGTCGAAAGGCCAACACGAAGGGATTCAAGCTGTGGAACCCTGACACTAAGAAGATGGAGGTCAGGCGCGACGTGATCTTTGATGAGGCCTCTATGCTTAAGAAGTTTCAGTCTCATTCCAAAGAAGTGGAGAAGACTTCAGTCACACCACTGGAGGTGGAGCTGGAAGGAAACGACAAAGCTGACGACCATGGTGATTCATTCAACACGGAGGATGCTGATGTTGTGCAACCTACTGGAGTGGAGTCGTACTCTATTGCTAAAGAAAGGGCAAGGAGAGAGGTCAGACTACCTCTCAGGCTACAGGACACTGTAGCATATGCCTTTCAGGTGATATCCTCAGACCCCGGTTCTTATCAAGAAGCCATGAAGAGCAGTGACAGCTCTCAATGGAAAGAAGTTATGCTGGAGGAGATGGACTCACTACGAAAGAACCAGACTTGGGATCTGGTTTGCCTACCGAAAGGAACCAAGACAATCAACTCCAAGTGGGTGTTCAGGAAGGAGTCCACATATGGGAAGGACCAGTGGAGGTACAAGGCCAGATTCGTTGCAAAAGGATTTGCGCAGAAGAAAGGAGTTGATTTCGACGAAATCCTCTCACCCGTTGTGAAGCATACTTCCATACGGGTGCTATTTGTTGTAGTAGCGATGTGGGATTTGGAGCTGGAGCAAATGGAGGAGATGGACTCACTACGAAAGAACCAGACTTGGGATCTGGTTTGCCTACCGAAAGGAACCAAGACAATCAACTTCAAGTGGGTGTTCAGGAAGGAGTCCACATATGGGAAGGACCAGTGGAGGTACAAGGCCAGATTCGTTGCAAAAGTATTTGCGCAGAAGAAAGGAGTTGATTTCGACGAAATCCTCTCACCCGTTGTGAAGCATACTTCCATACGGGTGTTATTTGCTGTAGTAGCGATGTGGGATTTGGAGCTGGAGCAAATGGACGTGAAGACGGCGTTTCTTCACGGCAACTTAGAAGAGGAGATCTATATTCTGCAGCCTGAATGGTTCATTGAACCAGACAACGAGAAAAAGGTATTCAAACTAAGAAGATCCCTCTACGGTCTGAAGTAGGCTCCGAGAATGTGGAACAGGAGGTTCGACACGTTCATGACTTCACAGGATTTCAGCAAGAGCCAGTACGACAGCTGTGTCTACTACAAGTTCCTGGCTAATGGGGACATTCTGATTCTAATGTTGTATGTCGACTACATGTTAATTGCGTGCAAGTCATCCCGGGAGATTCAATTACTGAAGCAGAAGTTGCATGTTGAGTTCGAGATGAAAGATCTCGGTCATGCGCAGAAAATTCTTGGGATGGAGATCAAGCGGGACAGAAAGTGCGGCATGCTTTGACTTTCTCAGACCGGATACATCAAGAAGGTTATGGAGAAATTCAGTATGATGGATTCCAAGGCAGTCACGACTCCTCTAGGACAGCAGTTCAGATTATCATCTCAACAGTGTCCAGACACCGAGGAGAAACGCCAAAATATGCTCAAGGTGTCGTACGCTAGTGCGGTAGGATGCTTGATGTACGTGATGATCTGCACGAGATCAGATATCGCTCAGGATGTCAGCGTTGTCAGCAGATACATGGAGAATCCAGGATGACAGCATTGGGAAGCCGTCAAGTGGATTCTAAGGTATTTGAGAGGAACTCCAGACGTCGGATTAGTATTTCAGAGGAGCAAGGATGTCAGTGCTCTAGAGGGCTACGTTGATTCCGACTACGCCGACGACCTCGATAGGAGAAGATCTACTTCCGGGTATATCTTCCTTCTAGGTGGAGGTCTCATCAGTTGGAAAGTCACTCTTCAGGACATCATGGCTCTATCTACGACAGAGGCGGAGTACATCGCTGCAGTGGAAGCGACAAAGGAAACCATTTGGCTCAAAGGTCTTGCCAAAGAACTCAGGATTTCTCAAGAGGCGGTGAATCTGCACTGTGACAGTCAGAGTGCAATCTGTCTGGCTAAAGACCCGGTCTATCATGTCAGGACAAAACACATCGACGTGCGCTACCACAAGTTGAGAGAGTTCGTTGCTGGCAGAGATATTCAGTTACTAAAGGTGCCCACGGAGGACAATATTGCGGACATGCTGACCAAACCAGTGACAGGAGTCAAGTTCAAGCACTGTCTTGACTTGGCTCATATTGGTACATGTTGATTTGGGCGACCCCAGGGAGGGGGTAGTTTTGCCGGAGGGGGGAAGATCCAAGCTGCAGGTGGAGTTTATTGTTTGAGGCGTCAAGATGGAGATTGTTGAGATCGTGTCACTTCAACGATCTGTGTGCCTCTATGATTCCAAATAGGGCGAATACTATTTTTGGAATATCATTGATAGGAGGACATTTATTCTGGGTTGTTTCTCCTATTTAGGCCGAGCCTAATTTGGCTAAGTATTATCTCATATTTATTAGGAGATACCGTCTTCATCCTATTATAAATAGGAGCCTTCCCCCTAGCCGAATCATCCACGCAACCAAAGAGAAATAAAGCAGTTTTTGTGAGTGGCTATCGGGCTTGATCTTGTCGGTACAGGAGGCTCGGGCGCGGCGGCGGCGGCAGGCGTGCTGCGGTAAGGGGCGGCGACTCCAGGCGGAGCTAACGGAGGCGACATCCGGTCGGATCCAGTCGGATCCTCTTCAAACCACGTATATTCTTTTGTCGTCTGTGTGCTTGAAATCTCGCTATGTTTACATTTTGCTGATTGTTTTGCTCGATTAATATTCCGTTGCGCTACCGCGGTACTCGGTTCGATTGCACAACAGTTCCAAACGAAACCACCCCAAAGGCTGAAATTTGTCTCCAAGCTCCTGCTAGATAAACTTGCAGAGCTTATAACAGCCAAGTATCAAGTAACTTCAATTGCCAAGTTTCTTTTATTTTCCAATGCTAAAAGTGCATGACGACTCCAAATTCGTTTGGCAGGTACAAGACGGGTGAAATGGGTGTCAAGCATCCGGAGCCCCGACTCGAACTTAAGAAGCACAGGCGTGTGTCGAGGAAGCGCATCAATCAGTCAGTGATCGATGAACTCGAGGAGATCGATGAGTACTCCGATTGAGGTGAAACTCGTGCTCGTATATATGACGTAATATCCGCTTCCACGCTTCAATATACAGTGTTTTGAACAGGCTTCACTTATGTCGAAGTGGCCATGGCTCATTGTGCATAGTAGGTTATGAGGACTCATCAAGCTTTGGCATTATCCTTGTTTAAGAGAAATTGCAGTTTCTCTGGCATTTCTGATAATTATCCAAGTTGTTTGTGTATGAAAATATAAAGAGGAAAAACAGGGAGGGGTTCATGCCTCATAAAGAAGTCATGCAGGCAACTTGCTTATGTAAGCCATAATATAAAGTGCGGGCAGATCCACACTTGGGGAAGCCGCTCATACAAAAAACGTCACTCTCGTAGAATGTATGTTTGGCATGAAAGCAGTTATAACCGCCACCAAAAAAATAAAATTAGTTTTGAACATAAAAGTGGATGAAGTTCTTTAGGTGGGGCCGGGTGTTCACAAACAAAAATTCATAACCATCTTATTCATGACCGCCACCGGGGTGCCAAATGAAGCCTTTGACATCATTTTCGTCTAAGTTAAATTGTTTTTTTTAATGTTTTCATCTTATTAAAGCTGTTTATTCTGTCATTCAGTCATTATTTTTAATGCATAAACAGTCAAAATTCATTATTTCAACAAAAAAAATTCAAATACAGGATCACGAAGATGCGCCGCCGCGCAAAACCTGAGCTTTCTTCGGCTTTCTTCGGGCAATCTGGGTCTCGGGCTGAGGCAAAAATATGAAGAGATATCAAAACACCATAAATTGAGCACATATTATACTATCTATTGTATGATGAGAAAGTCAATTTTTTTGTTTTAAGCAAAAAAAAGCACATCTTTCTTGACTGATTCTTCTTTGTCAGAGAAAGGCTCCGTTTTGGGGGACTTATTTTTACCGGTCAAGTGGTTACGACCGCATGAACCGGACCTTAATTACGGTCCGATTCATGTGGTCGTAACCACTTGACCGGTAAAAAATAAGTCCCTCCAAACGGAGCCAAAGTCAGGCATGGAGACGACATGTAAGCTGCAATCAGTTAAGCAAACATGGTTTTTATATAGAAGCCCAAAAAATATCCAACAGGAAAAAAAGTATGAAAGGAATAGGGAATGCGCGCGGTTGATTCGGCCATGGGCACGGTAGGTCCTGCGTCTCTGCTTCCGGGCTTGGTTCACCTGAATGTGAGAAATATATAGGACATCCACATCCAAGCCTTTAACCTGAGAAAATGATTCCATTTTGACTAAAAGTTAATGGGTCTGAAGGGCTAGGGTTTATTCTGCCTTACATCAGCATTGTTCTCGGCATTTTTGAGCAAATCAAGCTCGGATGAATTTGGCAGATTTCACGGGACAGCGACACTGCCCGTTGGAATGGCGGGCATTGGCTTGGGTTGTGCGTCCCACCCCACGACAAAATCTTCGGAACGGTATCGCTTGTTTGTGGGCCGTGACGTTTTCGAGATACCGCTTGGCCTTAGCCAAAGACAACTTTCGGAGAGCGTGTGCTGATTCTCTCGTGTTCTGCACGAATATATCAAGATTAGTAGATGGTAGAGCAATTTGATTAAATGACTACACTGTATAATCTATATACTATTTTTAAAGAAACAAGAAAACTTGACTTGACTACGGTCTAAAAATAGGACCATGGTATTGAACCTGAAGCCTTATCAAAGTTGAAAGAACCCGTCAACCCAACAGTTCATCTCAAAACTCAGGTATTGAGATGAAGGGTGGCGGGGTACATGAACACGGAGGGGAGAAAGCTACAGGCGATGTGTGAATAATCTCAACCACAGGACCGCAAGGATATTCCGCCACAGGGGGCCCACCGGGGTCAACACCCAGACTGAAACGCGGTGGGTAAGCCATAACACGGTCTCACATACACTTGTTCTGCTGGCAAATCAAGTAGTGGCCCTTCTTATGACAGTAGTGGCATTCTACGTTCTGATAACGTGACTTCGACTTGCCCCTACTCGGACTCCTGTCCTCCTTCCTTCCTCGGCTCTTACTCCTTCCTCTCCCCCTGGACTCAGTAAAGAGAACGTCAGCTCGTGAAGAAGAGCCTGAAGTCCCCTGAGACTTTCGTCTCACCTCCTCATTCAAGATCCCACTCTTGGCGATCTCCATGGAAACAATCCCCTGGGGGGAAGAATTGATCAGAGAAACTCTGACCATCTCCCAAGAATCTGGAAGTGACTTGAGAAGCCACAATGCATTCACCTCGTCTTCGAATGTCACCTTCATAGCAGTGAGACGATCAATAATGCCCTGGAACTCGTTGACATGATCCAAAATAGGAGAGCCCTCCCGGTATCTGAACTCTCCAAGCTTCTTCAGCAAATATAACTTGTTGATGCCCGTGCTCTTGGCATACAAGGTCTCGAGAGTCTTCCACAGATCCTTTGCATCATTGATGCTAGCCACATGGTTGTAGACGTTCGGCTCCACGAATCATCTGATAAACCCACACAGCTTCCGATGTTCCACCTTCCATTTTGCTGGATCCGTGTCCTTTGGCATCTCCTCAAAGATAGGAGCATGCCAGCCCTTCACATATATCAGATCCTCCATCAGTAGATGCCACTGGTGATAATTGGCACCATTCAACTTTATTATCTGCTCCGAACCTGATGATGACTCCATTATGCTCTGCCAACTGGCCGGACCGACCACTGATCTTTGAGTCGACTATCTCAAAGTATACAGCTGGAGAGGATAGCCAGCGGGCCAATGGTCGTAAACTATCACTCCCAATTGCACACCCGAGATCCCGATCGACTCGTCCTAAAATCCGAAAGGTCAGCCCGGTATCTGCTCTGTCACTGAACGGCTCTGACACTCAACCTGGCTCTGATACCACTTGTTGGGAATGCGAGCGAACAATCCCGACCAGAGCACCTGTTTTAATTTTGAGCGAGCACCTGTGCGACCGCGTTCAGCGGTATGCAAGCGGAAACAACAGTACAAAAATAAAAGCAACAAAAGCACAGAAAAGCACACAGGAAATTTTTAACGTGGAAAACCCAAATCGGGTAAAAAACCACGGGACGATCGGAGTCCAACCCGGAAAGCCTCCACTAAAAGTGTGTGAAAAATCACACGCACGGATTACAGGCTTTCCCTCCACCGATCCACAAAGGATCTCCACCAGCTTCACACTACACAATACAATAAATAACAACAGAAAAACTGCAAGTTACCGACAACGGCGGATGAGACGGATTACACAAATCCTCTCCAAGATGCCTATTCGAATCCTTTCCAATATCTGCTCTAGATCCAATCCGTGTATGCGAAGTACTCTTTGTCAACGTCGTACAACGACGTCCGAAAGCTCTCCCAAACTAAGACGATTGCCGCAAAAGTCTCTCTGGATCTTTCAATGCTTGAGTTTGGAGAGAAGTGGATGTCTTACCTCTCCTCCTTCATCCCTATTTATAGGTCCAAAATCAAGGAGGTAGGTGTGGTAGATGACATGTGAATGAAGCTTCCATGAAGCTTCCCTCGGTCAAAAACACATGTCATTTGACATGAAGCTTCCTTTGGACAATTTCCTGGAAGCTTCCTTTAAGAGCACATGTTGAATTCCAGGTCAAAGATGGCTAATCCTCTTTCATACTTAGGAGAAAATTTATCTTAACAGTCACCTCTAGTCCCCCTACGATGTTCTTGTAGCCCTATATCTACCCGCCTTAACTCCCACGCAACCCTAGTTCTTCCCCGCACACACAACCCTAAATCTACCTCCACCGTTCCACTTAAACTTTCGTGTTTCTTTAGTGATTTTTCACCCTCTTTTCCCGCATTCAATTTCAAGTTGTGAATGGTGTGAGTGTTATGAAAATGTGTTTTTTTTTTGGTGAAGTGTGGTGATTGATGTTTTCAAATTCATTAGTTGTTTCTATATGACATGTGTGAGTGGATGAATGTTCATTGTTTGCAGTATGAAGGATAGTAATATGAATTTTTTCGATGAAATTGCTCATACCGAAGAATTTTTCTTTAAAAAAAAAATAATAAAGTGGATGTTTGTTCACACTACACAACATATCAAGATTTCCCTACAAGAGAAGTCGTAATTTAGTGGTCTAAAAATAATGCTCAAAGTTTGGGTTTTGTTATTAGGATTGGACATTTAGATGAGGATGTTGGTCATCATAATGCTGAGCTGTCATAACTTAGGGACGAGCTGATTAAGATGGTTGCTGGGTGGTCGGACGTCACTAAGATTGGAGCTCTCACGATCACAAAGTTGGACTCTCTTGCTTAGGCTCCATTTGGTTCGGCGGTGGCGGGTCGATCCGGCGGGTGGAAACCAAAAGTTCGAACCAGAGGGGAGAGGTGGCTGCTCCAAACGGAACTTTTTGGGACGTTTCTCAAGGTGGGCGGGCGGGTGGAAACAGAGCAAACGCCGCCAGAGATTTATTTGTTTACCCTCCTTCCGGCAGCGTTTGCCCAAAACGGAGCAGCGAAACGCCCAAACAAACAGAGCCTTAGTTGCTTTTATGGTGGAGCGTTCTCAAATCATGGAGGAGGCTCGACTCTAGGTCGTGACTACGGAGATCAAGCCACTTTTGGAGGACTGCCGTCAGATTGCATTCTGGCAAGGCTTTGACAAGTGCCTTCGCTTTGACCACGCTCGCCTGAACGAGCCGAAATTTCCTTCAAGGCGCATGCACGCTAGCGCATTACCTAAGCAAGCACGACACCTGAGCACGAGCACATCTCGCAAGTGCGCGCTCATCGCGCACCCGCGCGCCCCACAAGCACGCAAGCACCTCACGAGCACACAACGCGCAAGCACTCGCAGCGTGTTCGCGCAACACGCACGAGCGCTCGCGTGCGAACAGCACGCTAGCGCCGCCTTGCGCGCGTGCGCGAGGCGCGCCAGCAGCGGCAGCCTTCGCCACCTTCGGTCGCCGCTGTCGGACAACCAACCCGGGCCGCCTGAACCACGGGGAGGGGGGGCTTTCGTCATTTCGCTAAAATTGGTGATCCAGGTGACCAAAATGAAGCGACGTCATTCGACAGCACAAATTCCGCCTCAACGTAATTACCAACGTATCACTCAAGAAAATTATAAATAGGCTCTCAGGCCTTCCTTTGAGGACAAGTAACTCTACAAGCAAGAGAGAGCTCTAAAGTTTTCCGGCAAGACTGTTGATTTAGGCTGATTCTCCGCTTAGGAATTCACTCAGCTCCTCTTCTTGCACCAAGACACCAACAAGCGTCAAGTCATGACATTCGCCTCCGCGAGAGCGCTCCCATGAAGGCTTCGCTTCAACGAGAGCGCTTTCTACCAACCTCCGTGGACTTAGAAATTTTTCCAACCGGAATGCTCCCACCAAGGTTCCGTGAACTCAACACTGTTCCAAGGCCGGAGCACTTCCATCGAGGATCCAAGAACTTCGCTCTTTTTTCCACCATTTTGTATGCTTTGCAATTGTAACTTAGAAATAACATGTCTCCCTCCGAGATCAAATCACAATCCATGTAAGCTCAAAGAAACTAGTGGATTTTGGCTAGGCACGGATACAACCACGTGTTTTTCACTCTTTTCGGGTTTTCAACTTCAAAAAAGTCTCTTGTCATTTGTTGTTGTTTACTTTGACTGCTTGCGCAACCAGTCCAATTCCGAGATAAGGTGGTCCATTTTTGAAGCGTAAAAAATGGAAAAAAAATATATTGGATTTTAGATTTAATTTACTAATAATAATAATAATTTATCAATTTGTTTGTGTTCTAATTTTAAAAATAACATATTTGTTATTAGCAAAAAGTACGGTTGCAAATTGCAAACGAAACCTTGAGTTTAATCGCAGGTCTTTTCCCCCGAGAGTGAAGCCTGTTCACGCTGAAAAAACAGCCGGCCATCTCCGGCTTCTTACCGGCGGCTCTCCGCTTCAGGACAGGACCAAGTTCGATCGTCCCAAAATGCCGGTCTTACCGACGAGTATTCTTCTCCGCTCTCGCCTCATCCCTCCCTTTTTCTCCCCACCTTCAGCTCGCACGGTCCACCGCCTCGCCGCCGCAATCACCTTCTCCTCCGCGCGCCGCCCCTTTCGCGACAAGAATCTCATCAGGGCCAAGGACTCCGTAAAGGAGTTTCCTTCACTTTCCCTCTTCCCAAACCAACCCCCAACCCTCCTCCCCGACCAGGCCACCGGCTTCGTCGCCGCCGCCCAGGCCAATTTCAGGCGCGTCACTGTCGAGTCCACCGGCGTAAACGAGGACGCGCAGCTGCTTTGCGTCGTCAGAGCTCTTTTGAAGAAGATTAAGAGAAGGGTATTGGTTGGGGATAGAGTTTTGGTTAGCTCCGTGGATTGGGAGAATAGAACGGGGATGATTGAGGATGTCTTTGAGAGGAAAACAGAGGTGATTGATCCTCCTATTGCGAATGTTGACCATTTTCTAGTTCTCTTTTCAATGGAGCAGCCAAAGCTGGAGCCCTTCACTTTAACTCGGTTCTTGGTTGAGGCCGAATCCACTGGGATTCCCCTCACTCTTGTGCTGAACAAGTGTGAACTTGCCGACGAGGAGGTACAGTGATTTGTGATTGCTCTAAAATTAGCTATGATTGTTTCATTTTGTTTGTTTTCACTCTCTTCATCATCTTCCCCAACCTTCATATGTATGATCATTGCTGTGCGGATGGTCAGTCAATCAATTTACTTCTGCTAAATCATTAAACCGAGTTCCAATCAATTCTCTTCTCCATGAAATTCATCAGATCGACATTGACTTCCCATGCAAAATTTGTGCTTGTTATGAAGAACTGGGTGCCCTTTCTAGTTTCTGCCATGAATAAGCTTACACTGACACGTTCTAATGCAGGCATTATCTACATGGAAAGATAGGCTGCACAAATGGGGCTATGAACCACTCTTTTGTAGTGTTGAAAGCAAATCTGGATTGGGTTTTCTGGAAGGCACTCTTAAAGGGAAAACAACTGTCGTCGTTGGGCCAAGCGGAGTTGGCAAGTCGAGCCTTATAAATTATTTGAGAAGTGATCAACATTATGATGAAATTGATGATCTTTATGTAAGTAGTTTCACCTACTGTCTCTCTATTCATTTTCCTTGAGTAAATATTGCGTGAAGGGATGCCAAATGTTCATTTCTTTTCATATTCAAATCTACAAAGTCCACTCTTTTCAATTCTGATGTGTAACAGTAGAGAAGCATTGAATTGGCAACTCTCTCATCCTTACTGAATCCATATCATATTGGGTGGATACTCTTGCATTTAACAACATCGGTTTCAGAGTGAAGGTGTCAAGTGGCTTGGCGAGCAAAGAGTTTCCCAAGTGTCTAAAAGTGGCCTAGGAAGGCACACGACGCGACATGTTTCTCTTCTTCCGCTCACCGGAGGTGGTTATCTTGCAGACACGCCTGGGTTTAACCAGCCTAGCCTCTTGAAAGTAACTAAAAAGAGCCTTTCAGAAACATTTCCAGAGGTTTGTCTTGTTAAACTGAATGCCCATTCCTGTTTTGTGTTAGTCTTCTACATGCATCCAATTGCTGGTAAGCTGAGGGGTTCCTCAATGGCCCAATGCTGCTCTCATCACCTTCTTCCATGATTTCCAGATCAGGCAGATGCTGAGTGATTCTGCAAGTTGCTCTTTCAATGATTGCTTGCATATTGGTGAGCCTGGATGTGTGGTGAAAGGAGACTGGGAAAGGTATCCTTACTATCTTCAGTTACTGGATGAAATCAAAATCAGAGAAGAAATCCAACTCCGAACATTCGGGACAAAGAGGGAAGGCGATGTTAGGTATGATAGTGTACTGCAAAACCATTTATCAGTAGTTATAGTGTGAGTAATGAATGTCTTAGGCCTTGTTTGGGGAAGGGGTGGGAAAGTGGCGATTGTTGTGATTGCAGTTATGCAAAAAAAAACATAGCATTTGCATAGGTGTGATCACAAATGCTATGTTTTATCAAAAAGCTACTATAATAATGCAAGTGTGGTCAAGCTTTAACTGTTGTGAACGGCCAGACCCCTAAAACTAGAATTTGGGCCAAAAAGTTCTAATCACAGTAATTCAAACACCACGGTTGTTCCAAACGAAACCCCAAAGGCTGAAATTTGTCTCCAAGCTCCTGCTAGATAAACTTGCAGAGCTCATAACAGTCAAGTATCAAGTAACTTCAATTGCCCAGTTTCTTTTATTTTCTAATGCTAAAAGTGCATGACGACTCCAAATTCGTTTGGCAGGTACAAGACGGGTGAAATGGGTGTCAAGCATCCGGAGCCCCGACTCGAACTTAAGAAGCACAGGCGTGTGTCGAGGAAGCGCATCAATCAGTCAGTGATCGATGAACTCAAGGAGATCGATGAGGACTTCGATTGAGGTGAAACTCATGCTTGTATATATGACGTAATATCCGCTTCCACGCTTCAATTGCCAGAGTTTTGAACAGGATTCACTTATGTCGAAGTGGCCATGGCTCATTGTGCATAGTAGGTTATGAGGACTCATCAAGCTTTGGCATTATCCTTGTTTAAGAGAAATTGCAGTTTCTCTGGCATTTCTGATAATTATCCAAGTTGTTTGTGTATGAAAATGTAAAGAAGAAAAACAGGGAGGGGTTCATGCCTCATAAAGAAGTCATGCATGCAACTTGCTTATGTAAGCCATAATATAAAGCGCGGGCAGATCCACACACTTGGGGAAGCCGCTCATACAAAAACGTCACTCTCGTAGAATATATGTTTGGCATGAAAGCAGTTATAACCGCCACCAAAAAAATAAAATTAGTTTTGAACATAAAAGTCGATGAAGTTCCTTAGGTGGGCCGGGTGTTCACAAACAGAAATTCATAACCATCTTATTCATGACTGCCACCGGGGTGCCAAATGGAGCCTTTTGTTGAGATAAAACTTTATTTGTTTTAGTTATTTGCTGTTTAAGATAATCCCATCAGGCCCTACACGTGTCAACATCTGATGAGGATAAGATTAAAAGGCAGTTACTGTATAAGGCAGTTATAAGCCGTGTACTTGTATAAGTAAACATCATCAGTAAGAGTGTGTTAATGTTGTTCTTTGCTTAATACCAAAAACCACTTCCACTGTTCATCTTTTTCAACTCTGCATTTCTCTGTTAATAAAACCTGCAAGAGAGATTAGGAAAGCTTTGGCATTTAGTTCTTACAGTGGTATCAGAGCATAAGGTTTGATCATTTCGTTTTTGAATAACTCTCAAAACGATCACAACCGGTGGCGGCATTCTTAAAAACCAAGTCCAGTACCCGTTCTTAAAAAACTGATCTCAGAAATTTCTAAGATCACCAAGCACACCATGGCCTCATCATCTACCGGGGGTGGAAACAACCTTCGAACATCTATTCCAAGTTTCAATGGAGAATTATATGATTTCTGGGCCGATAAGATGGAGACGTTGCTCAGATCGCAAGATCTATGGGATATAGTTGTCAACGGACCTCAATCCACCGGAAAAGCAGTCGATGGAGCGCCACCAAAAATCACCAAAGAAGAAGCGAAAAAGGATGCACTTGCTCTTCACCTGATCCAACAAGGAGTCGAAGCCCAAATCTATCCAAGGATTATGGGCTCAAAGTCTGCAAAGGAAGCATGGGAACGCTTGCAGAATGAGTACAAAGGCTCGAAAAAGATTATTAAAATAAAACTACAAAACCTGAGAAGACAGTTCGATGCTTTGTTGATGAAGCCTGAAGAAACCTCCAAAGACTACTTTGGTAAAATTACATCCATAGTCAATCAGATAAGAATTCTGGGAGGAGAACTGAAGGAGGAACAAGTAATTGAAAAGGTTTTAAGATCTCTTCCAAGTACTTATAATCATATAGTATCAGCAATTCTTGAATCACATGACATTGAGGAAATGTCAGTTACAGAACTCATGGGTTCCTTACAATCCCATGAGGATCTGTTTTCAAAAGATCATGTCAATCACTCACTTGATAAAGCATTCCAGGCAAAAGTTTCTTTTAAGCCAAAAGAAGAGAAGAAGAAGCAGTTTTTTGAGAAAAATCCGAAACAGTTTCATTCCAAGCATAAAAAAGAATGGAAACAAAACAGATCAGGCAGAGAAGCATCTCAAAAACACACAGATCCTTCTTGCATCATCTGCAAAAAGGATAACCATGAAACCAAAAATTGTTTTTTCCGCTGCAAACGCTGTAAAACCCAAAACCATTCTGAATCAAAGTGCTGGTTCAAGAAGGGAGAAGAGGCAAAATTCATTGAAGAAGAAGAATCTTACCTGTTCACCTGCCAAAACTGCTCCTCTCAAACTCAGTCATCTGAATCAATATGGTTCATTGACAGTGGGTGTTCTTCTCATATGACAAATAGAAAGGATTTTTTTATTGAGTTTGATAATACCTACAAATCCGAAGTAATACTGGGGGATGGGCAGAGAAAAGCCATAGAGGGAAAGGGCACAATCGCCATCATATCTGCTGAAGGCAAGAGGAAGTTGATAACTGATGTCAGTCTAGTCCCTTCCCTTTCTCAGAGTTTACTAAGTGTAGGCCAACTTCTTAAGAAGGGCTACCAAGTAAATTTTGAAAAGGACAAATGTAATATCTTTGAAAAGAAGTCTGGTGAGATTGTATCAAGTGCCAAGATGTGTGATAACAACATCTTCATTCTTCAAATGAAACCTGCTGAGGGCCTTAACCAACATCACAATAAAAGCTGTACACAAGAGAAGATTACTCTCTGGCATAAACGAATGGGACATTTAAATCATAAGTCCCTTTCTCTCCTACCAAGTCTAGCAGAAGGGATATTCCTTGGTGATACAAGCAAACAACAGCCTTGTGATACATGCCAAAGGTCCAAATCTCATAGAATCTCATTTCCAAAATCAGCAGAAAGAAGGGCCACACAAGTCCTGGAATTACTTCACATGGATGTATGGGGTCCAGCCAGAACAACAACATTGGGAGGTAAGCTTTACTACTTTCTAATTGTGGATGACTATAGCCGTTACATGTGGCTATATCATCTACAACTCAAGTCAGAAGTTTATATCACATTTAAAAACTTCAAAAAACAAGTTGAGAATAGACTGGAGAAGAAAATAAAAATGATACGGTCAGACAGAGGAGGAGAATTCACTTCCTCTGGCTTCTCTCAACTATGTAAAGAAGAAGGCATAAGACATGAATTCACCACTCCATATTCCCCTCAACAAAATGGAGTTGTGGAACGAAGAAACAGAACAATTGTGGAGATGGGTAGGACAATGTTAATACACACAAATTGTCCTAAATATCTATGGGGTGAAGCTGTATCAACAGCAGTATATACACTCAATAGATGTCCTACTAAAGCAAATAACAATGCCACTCCATATGAACTGCTCTGGAATAAAAAGCCTAATCTTTCACATGTTAAAGTTTTTGGTTCCACTGCCTATGTTCACAAAACAATTGGAAAAAGGGACAAGCTTGAAGCAAGCAGCCTCAAGTGTGTGATGTTAGGCTATGCTGAACATAGTAAAGCCTACAGACTTTTGGACCCTGGAACAAACAAACTCATAATCTCTCGAGATGTGAAGTTTGATGAAGACAACTTTATTTATGAAAATAATAAAACTGCTCCAGAAGAAAGGAATGAAGAGACAGAAAAGGATTTTAGTCCTCTTTCTACTAATTCTTCTAAACTCTTGGATGAAGTAAATACTTTAAGTCCAGAAAATATAGAAACAATTCAAGAAGAATCTGCCAGTGGTTCTGAACTTCCTGAAGATATGCCAAGAAAATATAGAAGCATACGAGATATATACTCAACCTCAGAGGAACTGAACTATGCTCTAAGTACAGTTACCCCAACATGCTATAAGGAAGCTGTGAAAGAAGAGGCATGGCAAAAGGCAATGCAAGAAGAAATGGATGCTATCCATAAGAATAATACTTGGACCTTGGTACATCAGCCAGAAGGTAAGGCCACCATTGGCCTTAAGTGGGTCTACAAAATAAAGCAAAAGGAAGATGGCACTTTACTAAAACACAAAGCAAGGATAGTTGCTAAAGGTTATAGTCAAAGACCTGGTGAAGACTATGAAGAAACTTATGCTCCTGTTGCCAGGATGACCACAATCCGCTTATTTCTTGGTATGGCAGCACACTACAAATTCCCAATCCATCAGCTAGATGTCAAATCGGCTTTCTTGAATGGCATTCTAGTTGAAGAAGTGTATGTCCACCAACCAGAAGGTTTCATAAAAAAGGGAGAAGAAGATAAAGTCTACAAGCTACATAAAGCTTTGTATGGCCTCAAACAGGCCCCAAGAGCCTGGAATGAAAATATCGATAAGTTCTTCAAAGCAGAAGGGATGATCAGAAGCTTGAACGAACCAACCTTGTACACAAAGAGTGACAAAGGTCAAAGGATAATAGTAAGCATCTATGTAGATGATCTTATCGTTACTGGCTCGAGTGAAGCACTGATAAAATCTTTCAAAAACAAAATGAAGGAAAGATATGAGATGACCGATCTTGGTCACCTTAAATTCTTTCTGGGTTTTCAAATAGACCAGAGAAGAGATGGGATTTTCATCACTCAGGAAGCCTACATTATCAATATACTTAAAAAATACACGATGTCTGAATGCAATCCAACCTTAACACCGATGTGTGTTAATGAAAAATTAGAAGATAGAAGAGAAGATGAAGAGAAGACTGATGAAACAGAATACCGAAGTCTAGTTGGCTCTTTAATATACCTTACTAACACTCGACCAGATATCAGTTTAGCAGTAAATCTGGTTGCCAGGTTTGTCTCAAACCCGGGAACAACTCATTGGATAGCTGTAAAAAAAATTCTACGATACCTGCAAGGGACAAAAAACTTGGGACTTTTCTATAAGCAGGGTAAACAAACTGATCTGGTCGGTTATTGTGATTCCGATTGGGGAGGAAGTATCAAAGACAGAAAAAGCACAAGCGGTCATTGTTTCTTCATGGGTTCCAATTTGATCTCTTGGTCCGTGAAGAAGCAGAAATCGGTAGCCCTTTCCTCTACCGAAGCAGAGTATATGTCACTATCTGATGCAGGATGCGAAGCTATATGGTTAAGAAGAATCAAAGATGAGATCTATGGAGAAGGTTCAGATGAAAGAAGAAGCAAGCAAACGAAGTTATTCTGCGACAACATCTCCGCCATTGCTCTTACAAAAAACCCTGTGTATCACGCAAGAAGCAAACACATAGATCTAAAATATCACTTCATCAGAGATTTGATAGAAGAAGGCAAGCTAGATGTTCAACACTGCCGATCGGAAGAACAAGTCGCCGACATCCTCACAAAGCCACTTCCGCGCGACAAATTTCTCCAGCTCCGGGACAAGCTAGGTCTAACCGCGAAATAAAGTTTTAGGAGGAGTGTTGAGATAAAACTTTATTTGTTTTAGTTATTTGCTGTTTAAGATAATCCCATCAGGCCCTACACGTGTCAACATCTGATGAGGATAAGATTAAAAGGCAGTTACTGTATAAGGCAGTTATAAGCCGTGTACTTGTATAAGTAAACATCATCAGTAAGAGTGTGTTAATGTTGTTCTTTGCTTAATACCAAAAACCACTTCCACTGTTCATCTTTTTCAACTCTGCATTTCTCTGTTAATAAAACCTGCAAGAGAGATTAGGAAAGGTTTGGCATTTAGTTCTTACACCTTTGACATCGTTTTCGCCCAAGTTAAATTGTTTTTTAAATGTTTTCATCTTATTAAAACTGTTTATTCTGTCATTCAGTCATTATTTTTAATGCATAAACAGTCAAAATTCATTATTTCAACAAAAAAAATTCAAATACAGGATCACGAAGATGCGCCGCCGCGCAAAACCTGAGCTTTCTTCGGCTTTCTTCGGGCAATCTGGGTCTCGGGCTGAGGCAAAAATATGAAGAGATATCAAAACACCATAAATTGAGCACATATTATACTATCTACTGTATGATGAGAAAGTCAATTTTTTTGTTTTAAGCAAAAAAAAGCACCTCTTTCTTGACTGATTCTTCTTTCTCAGACAAAGACTTCGTTTGGGGGGACTTATTTTCACCAGTCTAGCGGTTACGATCGCATGAACCGGACCTTAATTACAGTCCGATTCATGCGGTCGTAACCGCTTACCGGTGAAAATAAGTCCCCCGAAACGGAGCCAAAGTCAGGCATGGAGACGACATGTTAGCTGCAATCAGTTAAGCAAACATGGTTTTCATATAGAAGCCCAAAAAATATCCATGGGCACGGTATGTCCTGTGCCTCTGCTTCTGGGCTTGGTTCACCTGAATGTGAGAAATATATAGGACATCCACATCCAAGCCTTTAACCTGAGAAAATGATTCCATTTTGACTAAAAGTTAATGGGTCTGAAGGGCCAGGGTTTATTCTGCCTTACATCAGCATTGCTCTCAGCATTTTTGAGCAAATCAAGCTAGGATGAATTTGGCAGATTTCACGGGCAGGTGACCCTGACCGTTGGAATGGCGGGCCTTGGCTTGGGCTGTGCGTCCCACACCGCGACAAAACCTTCGGAACGGTATCGCTTGTTTGTGGGCCGTGACGTTTTCGAGATACCGCTTGGCCTTAGCCAAAGACAACTTTCGGAGTGCTGTTTCTCTAATGTTCTGCACGAATATATCAAGATTAGTAGATGGTAGAGCAATTTGATTAAATGACTACACTGTATAATCTATATACTATTTTTAAAGAAACAAGAAAACTTGACTTGACTACGGTCTAAAAATAGGACCATGGTATTGAACCTGAAGCCTTATCAAAGTTGAAAGAACTCGTCAACCCAACAGTTCATCTCAAAACTCAGGTATTGAGATGAAGGGTGGCGGGGTACATGAACACGGAGGGGAGAAAGCTACAGGCGATGTGTGAATAATCTCAACCACAGGACCGCAAGGATATTCCGCCACAGGGGGCCCACCGGGGTCAACACCCAGACTGAAACGCGGTGGGTAAGCCATAACACGGTCTCACATACACTTGTTCTGCTGGCAAATCAATCTCAACAAAAGTCATTGTGCCTCTGTCGGGCCAAATCGGCACAAAGCAATTTGAGCCACACATCAATTAGTTGTATAATCAAGTCAAATTAATACTTAACAAAAGAATCTATACTAATAAAGCATAAAATGCAGAACCTTGCATAGAATGAATTAGTTCATTGTATATTCTACAGTCTTCTTTCATATAAATAACACAGATTATGATGACGGGGGTAGTATTATTAATATGATTTATACTACAATAATTTAATCAGTCATGTGGAACTTACCATAAAATACTGCAACAAATGAGTTGTATCATCGTTTACTAAACCATGCGCCATTGATTATTAACAGAGGTTCACCCAATAACAATGAAATTAATCTCCCTAAAATTTGAAGGGTCGTGTCATAAAGACGGAAGACCCCTGCTTTTTCTTTAGGAATTCTCAAACAAGATGCTAAGCACAAATAATGTTGATGTAGTATATTAATTTGACTTATCCTACAATAATTTTATCAGACTTGTTGAACTTAAGATAAGAAAGCAGGACAACAAATTTGTATCATAGTTTATTTACTGAACCAAATGCCATTGATTGATTATTAACAGAAGGCAAATCCAAATAACAACCAATTTAATCATAAATGTTTGTTGTATTTTACATAATTTTTTAGTTAAAAGGAAATTAGAGAATGATTTTGGATCGTTGGAAGAGGTTGATGCAGAACTATCAACTCAAGTTGTTGGTGGGGATAGTTTTGAATATGATAATATTCGTGGACCAGTGCAAGCAACAGCTGAATGGTCAAATTTTAGGGATATTTTGGCAATTAATATGTTTAATGATTATCAAGCTCAACGAGATTAGGCCATTGCAATTATGAGACTTTATTTCAAATATGCAATTATGGGATTTTATTTTAGATATGCAATTATGAGACTTTATTGCTTATTTTGTATTGCACGTAGTATGTTCAATGATTTATCACAATGTATTGTGTCTTTTCATTAGTATGTTCAATTTTACAAAATCTGCAATATATATGAAATATGTGTGTTATTTTATATTTCTAGAAAATAAAGATAATCCATAAATCTGTTCAATGTTATTATTGCTTTAAATACAGAGTGATAAGCATGGACAGATATTATAAATTTTCTGCTAAAGGGAAAGAGAAAGAAAGAGAAATAGAAAGAGTTAAAAGAGAAAGTAAGAGAAGTAGAAATAGAGAAAGAAAAAGAGAAGATCGGCGTGTGCAGCAACTGTTGGGGTCCAACCCCTAAATTTGAAGACCGGAGGCTTGCTTAGATGAATTCTGCCATGAACAGTGTTTTTCGGCGAGTATCGGGTTTGATACTCGTCGAATTCACTGTTCATGAACAGTAAATTCGGTGGGTATCACTGATTTGCCGGATTGCGCCGATTCGCCGTGTTTCATGGTTTCGTCACCTGCTCTCACCGTTTTCTCCCATCGGTTCGATTAACCGGGTTCGACTGCCCTGGCGGTTCGGGTGGACTTATATATAGCTCTTACCATGTAGTTACTAGTTAAGCCGATTCTTACGGGTGGATAATTTCGGTCTTACGGAGCAGCAGACGGAGACGATCGGCGTGTGCAGCGGAAGCGACGGAGGCGTGCGTCGGTTGCAGTGGGATCATCGGCGATTTCGTCGGAGGCGAGCTTCGCTTTTCATCGGAAGAGAAGAAGGCGTGTCTTGGACCGTTTCCTTTGAGTTTTGGCACCGATGGTGGTGCTAGGAGAGGTTTCTCTCGGGCTTGTTCTTTGTGTGGAGTTTGCGACTCAATCGAAGTGTTCTTTGTTGAAGTGAGGTTGTTTTTATCTCAACTTGTTGAAGGCTGTTCTTCCTTGGTTTCAGAAGGATCTTCTTATCTTGAGTTTGGATTCGTTTGTGAATCCGGAGAGGGAACTAGGTTGGGCAAACTTATTGTTTTTGTAATCCGTTATTTACTATATTGGATTGTTGTGTTCAATTCCCTGCCCCGTGGTTTTTCCCCCTATTGCTGTGAGGGAGTTTCCACGTATATTGTTGTGTGCTCTGTTTTGTTTTATTGCTGATTTTTCTTCTGAACCCGGGTTTGCACGAAAGGGATCGTTTCCCTACATCAACTGCACCAACTCCAACTCCAAATTCAACTCTCATGGAGACCACTACAAAAATATGAGATGAACTGATGATGATGTCAGAGCTTGCAATGACTGAGAAGCTTAAAGCTATGGATCTTTTAATCAACGATCCACTAAAATATGTTGTTTTTATGACAATTCCTAGCAACGTGCAAAAAATATGGTTACTTATGCAATTCAAGGATTGATAAGTGTTGGACTACTCCTTTCTTTTTCTCCGGACAAGCAATTGAGTCTTAAATTGTTATGTTTATCATGTTCAATCGAGTCTTTTACCTTTTTATAGTATCTGGTTATCTTTTTTGGCAGTTTATCATGATGCTTGGGATAACATAACATATTAAACAATCACATTCTTGTTCTTAATTCGACTAAATTGATATTTTTATAGTATTTGTTTGTTCTTTTTATAGTATCTATTTGTCTTAGATATTTTCCACTGAAGTGTGAGAGTTGCTCATACTTGGATAAGCATGTGTCATGCTTAAGCAATGGAGAGCTGCTCATATTTGGATGAGCAAGTGTTTGTAATAATTAAAATTCAGTGTTTGTTTTATGTGTGTACATTAGCTAGCATGAATTCTAGCCGTGCATTCTCTCATCTTCTTCTCTTTTTATTTTTTATTTATTTAAATAAAAATCTCCCTCGTGATGCCTTTGATATTGCAATCGTAAGTGACGTGAGTGTCGTGATGCCGGAGCACTGTTGCGGACGTGATACCGTCATTGGCCGCACGGCCCCCATTCAATCACTTGTATATGTATACATTGTTTTGTTGAGAATACAATATTGATCACAGATTGCCAAGATTTTCTACATAGAAAGTCACATCAAGGATAAAATGTCCTAGTTCTTTTGGTTTATTTGAAAAGAACTACTTTATAAATAGAGGAGATGCTGCTGTTATAGAGTTTGTGCTTCTTGAAGCCTCATTCATAAATACTTTAATCAGGCTATTAATTTGGTTTTGTTACTCCAGTTTTGTACGATGCAGTATCTAATAAGTCCAATTTATGGTTATGCAGTTATACTATAAAGTTTGATAAAGTTGTACTGAAAAATACAGTTGAAATTGTTTCTGATCTTCCAGATCCTGAGGTGAGCTGATTCAGATTAATTGGTAATTACTTTAGTGCGCTAGTTATTGGTTTGATTTACAAGTATTTGAATATGTAGTTTCATCTCTTTATGTACATGTATGAGTTATTGGACATAATTTATATGTTATTATTATTGTCACAAGATTTTATTTTGTCTTAGTTTCTAGTTACAATTATAGGAAGCAAAAGCACTAGGAAATTTAAGTAATAATCCATATAAGATTTATTTGAAAAATCACAAAAATTAAATTCAACCTATGCAGCTTACTAAAACCTATGCAGTAAGAGCAGGTGATCTGGAACTTTCCCTGGATGATTTAAGGTCCGGTACATGCGGATCCGTAAACTTTCAGGGTTTGCCTATTGAAAATAAGTCCCTCCAAATGGAGCCTTAATTTCCAGCAAAAACTTAAGGGTGTGTTTGGCGCAGCTTATCACAGCTTATTTGTTCCGGTGTGGTTGGACAAAAATGTCATTGCCATACCAAAATCTTATGCCCGAAACTAGTTTTGTTTTTGTAATGGTAGTAACATGTCATACCAAACATACATTTTATGACAATGACTTTTTTGTCCAACCTCACCGGAGTAAATAAGTCACGATAAGCCGCACCAAACGCGGTCTTATTCACCACCACAACACCTGAGAGTTTTTTAAATCGCTTGTCGGCCAAATCTTCTCTATTAAGCACAAATTTACCCTCACAGAAAGCCGCCATATGTTTCACAGTTCAGGAGTACCAAGGGAGGAGGTTCGCCCGAATCATTTTAATGAGTTTGGAAGACCACTTAACTTTCCCGGGCAAAGGAAGCGTGAGAAGATGATTGTAGCTGCTGATGTTGATGAAGGAATTTTTGTGATGTTCTTTTTCAATTGTTGATTAGGGTTTAGGAGAAGAAGGTATTCAGTAGAAATTGAAGACAACTATTTGCAAGATGTGTTTGATATTGAGCATACAATTCTCATTATATGAATGTAATGTGTTCATTTAATGAGTCATAATATGGTAAAATCACTAGCTATTTCCATTCTTTCTTAATTTGTTTTCATAAGCTCTCTAATTTACATTAAGTTTTTCTAGTTGTGATGCAAAAATATTTGGGACCAGCTCAAATCTTCTGGTTTTGAATAACTGAAAATGATGTTGATTAGCCTCTAAACTAATATTGATTAATTTTTTGGATCACCCAGGTATGCAGCATCCCTTCCTTTCTATCCATGTATTGAATTTTGGTGTGAAGCATGCATCTTAAAGCAATTCATAACGACAACATCAATGTATTATTTAATTTATTTTAATAACCAAAGATCCTGATGATTCATTACATGACTATTATACAAAGTTGCCAAAGTTGAGCATAATGTGATTATACCGGCTTCAGGGCAGCTCTAGTTTTTTCTTATTCCTGCATTATTATGTTTGCAGAACTGCAGGTGCCTTCAACTATAGTTTCAAGTAGGTATCATGACTACAATTCATCTATGGTTTGCTTAAACGCTTCAGATCTTCAGCTGGATGGTGTCTGGTGATGGTGTTGACCTGTCAGAGTGCTTGAAGATTCGGATGAAGGTTGACGTAGAGAGGGGGGAGACAGTGGCACAAGACGAGGAAGATGAGGCCGGTGACTCTACTGAGAAGCAGAGGGGTGCAAGAAGTTAAGGCATTTTCTTCAACCATTCCGACCAACTTTGTGCCGCAACAAACTGGCCCGCGATTGAAGTGAGAAGTGACGACGCACTTCTGGTGTGTTGGTTGTTACAGATGATAGATATTATTAATTTTCTAGAACCTGCATCCTTTTCGTACTTTGAATGTCGAGGAGAGTGGAGGAATAATTTACTATTCTGTTCTGATGCTACATACATGTGTCAGTTTTTCTGATTTTTGATCAAATCTCTGAGTATCTGGTTTAAAATTCTGTTATAATGCAAGCATTTAAGGCGACGGCCCATTTTTTTAATCCAATGCATCATTTCTACACTCGTCTCACCGTCTTTTTTGGGACTGCATTGTCCCTACAGTGGTAAAACAATGTAGGCAAAAATGATTCATAATATGTTTGATGCTTGTGTTTTAGGTAAAATATTTCCTAAATGAAGAACATACATAATTCATAATATTTTCTAATTTTTGATTGAATTTAATTTAACAAACGAACAAAAGAATTGATCAATGTCAAAATATTCATCAATATTGTTTAATAGGCAAACACTGGAATTGAAATTATTCACCAATATTCAATTTCACAATTTTCACCAATATTAAATTCCAATATCGAATTCCAATTCCGTGCAAACGAACGGAACCTAATAGTTCACAAATAATAGAAATATCTATATTATATATAAAGAGCATCATGATCATCGAATCAAAATCTATTTGCTCCATTATTTACACCGAATTCAAATTCAAATCCCAACCCAAATCCGAATTCAAGTTCAAACTCAAATCCAAGTTCGATTCCAAAATTTTTGGATGAATCCGGATTGAAATCCGAATTCAAATAATCGAACGAATTTGAATCTGAATCTCTGCATTCTAATTAAATTCAATTGAAAAGCTATTTGATTCCCAAACACCCCTAATTCCAATGTTTTTTTTCAGAGGCAAAACAGTAGTATGTGTACGTCCATCCAAAATTGACCATCATAAAAACAGTTTTTTTCAAAAAAAAAAAATATCAGAAAACTGATTAAATTTATTAAATAGGGTTAAATCATAATTTTTTTAAATAAAGATAGTAATTTTTGATCAAAAATACTATCATTTAAAATAAATAAGGCTCCGTTTGGCATGGTGCTGGAGGTCATGACCATGAAAACTAAATTATCATTCGTTAACGTCCACCTAAGGAACTTGATCCACTTTTATATTCAAGCGGATAATACTTGTTAGGTGATCTTTAACAAATGACGATTTAACCCATGCGTTTACGACCACCACCACCGTGCCAAACGGAGCCTAAAATGTCGGTCCTAGTTTGGTCCTAGTTTTTAAGACCATGCTCGGGCGAAATAATATCTTCGTTGCAAGAGAAATGCAAACAGTCTGTATTAACAATGTACAGAGCTTTATTCAGTATAAGAATTTTGCTTCAAGAATGCACTGATACAAATGGAAATAAATAAATACCTACAAAAAAAATAAACATATCCATAATCACAAAATTCACTCAATGGCTGCAGCGGTTAAGGGCCGTTAGCCCACTATGTACACTCCCACAGTCCTCCAAGGCAATCAAAAGCCTGTCAGAATTGAGAGCAAGATCAGCCTGCAATCACCTGCGTCCCCAGAAATCATAGCCGATCACTTCCACCAGTCAGGTATCTTCAGCCGCCGACTCCGGTGCTCTTCGAGCTTGGCAGACGGGAGTTTATGCCGCACCTGACGCCAGAGCATGTTGATGGCGTCGTCTCTCCTTGGAGGATATTGAAACTCATAGTGGTGGGACACGGCCTTCAGCTTCGTCCACAACTCGAGCCACCGATCCCTAGAGATGGCTCTGAGCCGTGCGACCATATGGCCGGGCTCCAAGGCCTCTTCGACCGAGAAGAATAAGGAGAACTCTGTGTAATCGAGCTCGGTCTCGAAGGGGAGTTCGATGTGGTCGCTGACAATCACGGGGACGCAATGGCTGACGATCGCGTCAAAAAGACGGCACGAGGAGGGCGTATCGCCGGCCGGGTGCAGACAGAACTTTGATGAGCGCATGCCAAGGGTGGACTGTGGTGCCAAAGAAGCACATCAGCTTTAGCATTGGATGGTATAAAAGGGTTAGATAAACATGCCCTCCACACACACACACACATATGGGCATTTACCGGGACCTCCCTTCTAAGTTCGCTAAATTACAGGTTCCACCCCTCTTAATTTTGAAGCTACAAAAACCTCCCCGGTAAATTGACATTTTAATAACATCCCTGCACAAAAAGACCCTCTCAAAATTTACTCAAAGAGGGTATTTTTGTGGATATTATGAAATGTAAAGAGAGATTTATGCTCATATATAGGCTTTGTTTGGTGCGGCGTTTTTGATCCGATGAGTTTGGCCAAAAATACCATCGTAATAGAATGCATGTTTGACAAGAAAGTGGTTATGACCACCACCAAGAAAGAGAACAAGTTTTAAACATAAAAGTGGTTGAATTTCCTCAAGTGAGATCGGATGTTCGCAAACGACGGTTCATAACATCGCGTTCAAGACCACCACCACCATGCCAAACGGAGCCCATAGTGGATCAAAACACATGTATCTCCGGACTGGACTCCGGGAGAAAATAGATATGAGAATTTGATGAGCGAATAGTCTCGAAGGAGGGGCAATGAAATTCATTGTTATAGTGGGTAAAAAAATTCTCCAGGGTGATATAAAATAATGTTTGGGAAATAAAGCAAACCAAAACAGCCAAATTTTGAATTATGATACAGAGATCTTTAAAACACCATCACCATCAAAACACTTGTGGAAACTATTTATTCGGCACGCACGCACGCAATCGGAAGCATATATCAAAGCGTTTGCTAGAGAAATAAGAAGAAAATTACCGCTTTAATGCCCTCTCCAGTAGCAAAGCTATCTTCGTAATGTACATCATCATAGCCAGCTAAAACCTTGGCCAGTCTTTTGCGTACAATTCCTTCCTACAAAAGTGAACATGCCCATAAGTTTCATTCAGAAAATAAATGCAAGTGCTTAGTAGAACTAACAAAAATTTTAAAAAAAAAACTGAAGGTACAAAATGGCACTCACATCTTTCCTCACTGTTCTTCCCCGAAAGAATAGCAGTGTGGGACGAGATTCAAAAGGATCAGGAGAATTATCATCCAAAAAGGATTCTACGACATGAACATAAGGAGTCACAACATCTTTGCTTAGTCTCGACAAGTTTTGGGGATAGCGCCCAAAATCAGCAACCACGAGAATGGATGCATTCAACTCGCTGCGGAGAAATCTGAATGCATTTGGGTGCTGCATGGGGAAAATATGGTCTCGTCCTCCAGATCGCTGCCAGTACTTTGACTCCCTCAGAATGTCCAGCAACTCAGCCTGACACAAGATGCTTTAAGGTTCACTACTGTCTAATACCATAGGGTTGTTAAACTGTGCATGCACATTCTCAAACAAAGATCTCTGACATAGGTATCACCACCATAAGAAAACAGATTAAATATGTAGAAAAGAGAAGGAAAATGGAAAGTGCATACAGAAGATCTTATATACATCAACAATACTAAAATACTCAACACTAATAACTCTAACACTCCCCCTCAAGCCATTGAACACAACATAAAACGGAAGGTAATTATACAAAACAACAGGAGATAATCTAACCGGCAAGAGCCACACGACGTGATGAATTTGTTAACCACGAAAGACCAAACCAACCATACATTCCATAGAACTCAACATTGCAAGTCATTTTATCACAAACATCCCCCTCACGCCTTGCCAAAGACCACGTTGTTATTTGAACCCAGATAGAAAGAAGGGACCGAAATAGCGAAGCAAACAAACACAATACACTACAACAATAACCACTAAACAAAAATATTAAAGCTTAAGAAAGAGGAAGCAGCGCACGCAGAGCAACAACGATACGAGCCGTGCCGGAGAAGAAGAGAGCTCAAAGATTGCCGGAGAAGAAAAGAGCTTATTACTTCAAATATATTTCTCGGAGAAGCAGCGGCTGAGCCGCAGGCCGGAGAAGAAGAAGCGGCTAAAATATAAGTACTTGTACACGTCGTTGTTGTCGCAGACGCACAGGAAGGAACCAGAGGACGAATATAGGAGCCATGGGAGAAGGAGAGACAGGCGTCGTCGTCGTCGAGTTGCTCGGGAGCAGAGAGCCGACGGATCTCACAAGGCCGATCCCGTAGACGGGAGCAGGGGGGAGAAGCGCCCGAGCCCTAAGGCGAGCACTCCCAAGGAAGCACGGGTCGGGGGGAGAAAAATGCGTAAGCGGGGAAAACAATTTTTAGGTCAAATCTTTGCCTCTGAAGTGAAAAGAGAAGGAAAATGGAAAGTGCTAATCTATACATGAGAAGAATCTCTTAATGGGCCAAGAAAATGTCTATACATGGGCTTATTCATAGTTCTTATGCACTCCATCCCAAGCTGGAGTGCTACGGTTGCGCATGCCGACGGGACACGCACACACTGACGAGACGCCGTGGCAAGCCCGGACGCAGTGAGAGACGATGATGGGTCTGTCTGGAGGAGGAGAGACCGAAGACCCGGCGGCGCCAGCCTGACTATTTTATTTATTTCCTACTCTGTTATTGCTTATTGTGTTGTACACATTTATTTATTTACCATTATGTTGTTATTTCTTATTATGTCACACCCCACGTCTATAAAGGATGGAGTTGTACTTCTTTTGGATTAATCTTGGATGAATGAAAATTAGGATTGCTCCCTAAGGATTTTTGTCTCGTTCCCTCCTCCTTCCTCTTCCTCACCTCCGCCGGCCCTCCCCCTTGTTGGATTCCTCTCGGGTTCGTATCAATGTGGTTCGACCTGTCTCACCGCCCGCCATCTAGCCGCCGGTGCTCGTGATCGTTCGTACAATTTCGACTGTTGAGCGGATTCACCCTTCCAGCTCCGCTACACCATTCCGCCGATTCCAAGTACCGCTCGATCGTGTTATCCGCGTGAATCACGTCCAGATTTTGCTGACCGGCATGCGTTCTTCCTCCCACGCTGATGTGACCCCGACTTCCAGGCGTGTGCGGTCGACCGACCATTCCTGCTAGATATGCATCCCTAATTTGTCTCGTATACGTCGGTCGATTTGCATGTTCCTGCTGATATCTGGCCGCCATCGGAGCCAGACCGCCGATCTCAGCCTGGTCCTGACCGACGTCTCCAGCCCAGATCCCGACCGACGTCTCCAGCACAGATCCCAACCACCGTTCTCTGTCGGGTTCTGCTGTCCGACGTCTCCAGTCTAGCTCCGCAGCCTCCGCCAATTCCACTGCATCCCAACCCAGATTCGTGGGTTCGACAGCATCCCAGCCCCGATCTGTCGGATTTCCGCAAGTACCGGCCCCTTCCAGTCGCTTCTCCATCCACCAATTCCAGTTCATGGCCAGCAACACTAGCTCCACATGTGATGGTCTTCCGAATGCGGTCCGCCGAAGCCCTAACCCGCCGCTTGGAGGCTCAGGAGTAACTCGTCGCATCCATGCATGCCTCTCTCTCTTCCATCCACTCCAAGATCGACTCCCTCCATGTGTCGATCGCCGCCTCCGGACCCGGCTCGCCCATGGGCGGCGACTCTCTCCTCGGCGCCGAGCCGCCGCCCATTTCATCCGGGATCACTCCTCCGCACATTCCGGGCCGGTCCGCCCTCTCCCTCAACATTCCCTCATTTATCGGCATCGACCCAATGGGTTGGATCGCCAAAGCGGAGCAGCATTTTGACCTCAACTACACACCAGAGTAGGACAAAGTGTCTACGACTGTGGTTGGCCTGGATGGTTCGACCCTCCACTGGGCTCGGTGGCTCCGCCAATCCAACTCGTGCCTCCCCTGACCCGAGCTCAAGCAGGAGATGATCCGGCGGTACGACACCCGTTACTCCGACTCCTCCGCTATCGAGCGTCTTTGCGACGTCCGCCGTACAACCGGACTGGACGGCTACGTTGATGAGTTCGTCGCTCCAGTCTCCCATGTTCCCGGGTTACAGCCCAATCATTATCTGGGCTTCTTCATGCAGGGTCTACTGCCACATATCCACTCTCATCTCCGCACGCACCACCCTCACACAGTCTCCGACGCCATAGACTTAACGCGTCTGGTGGAGGCCAGCCTTTCACCCCAACCACCTACGACCGACCACCACCAGCCCCGACCGCCTTGGCGATCGCCAGCCACGACTCCACATGGTCCGCCGCCTTGGCGACCGCCAGCCACGACTCCACGGCCGCCGCCTTGGGGAAACCGGCCGAGCCCCCCCCCCCCCCCCCCCCCCCCCACACACACACACACACGCCTCTCGAACAGTGAGTACAAAGAACTTCGTAACAAGAGACTCTGTTTTCGGTGCCGCCGACCGTACTCCCCCAACCATAAGTGCTCCGTGAAGGAGTTCCACACCATCATTGACGACGTCGACCCTGAGGTTACCCTGGCTGACTTTGATGGCCCTGTAGCTCTCAACGGGGATTCACCTCTTGACTCCACCGCAACTACATTCCACCGGTTGGAGCTATCTTGCGCCTCGACAGGCGGGATCTCCGGCCAACAGACCATGAAGCTCTCGGGCACATAGCAAGATTACCCGATCATTATAATGGTGGACAGCGGCGCAAGCCACAACCTCATCTCTGAGCACTTGGTGCAACAGCTCCGTCTTCCCTCAATTCCCTCTCCAGATGTTGCGGTCCGTTTGGGCGATGGACGCCACCGACCGACTCAGGGTTGTTGCATTGCCATCTCTCTCTTTGTGGGGACCTGTTCGTGACCGCAGACTTCTATATATTCGGCTTAAGCGGTTTCGACGCTATTCTGGGAGTGGCTTGGCTATACACGCTCGGCGATGTATGCGTCAATTGGGAGACTATGCCCATGCAGTTCCTACATGAGGGTCATCCATGTCGCCTCGACGGTGACCCCGCTTCCCTACACTCTCTGAGCTCCCTCTGCACGATCCAGCGAACCACGGACGTCGGCCTCTCCGCGGGGCTGTGGGCCCTTCTCGGGCCCGTCTATTGTGTCTCTTCCTTTTCCAACGGACCACCAAAAACTTTCTACTACGCTCGTCGACTCCATCCAGTCTCCGTCGGGATTACCACCAGCCCAGCTTTCTCTGGTCCGGAAGAAAGATGACAGTTGGCGCCGAACCACCCAGCCAAGCTACTTGGTCGCTGCTACCACCTTTAGGGGGACTTTGGCACGCAGGAGGTACCTGTTGTTGGGTCTTACAATCTGGAGTCCGAAGCCACGGGGTTCCCTAGGATCACTTCTGCCGCCGCCACCTCGACCACTGTCTTGGGTACAAGACATTTTCTAAACGGCGACATTGTTACGGTTGCGCATGCCGACGAGACGCGCACACGCCGACGAGACGCCGTGGAGAGCGTGGACGCAGTGGGAAACGATGACGGGTCCATCTGGAGGAGGAGAGACCGAAGACGCGGCGCCAACATGACTATTTTATTTATTTCCTACTATTTTATTGCTTATTATATTGTACGCATTTATTTCTTTCTCATTATGTTATTATTTCTTATTATGTCACACCCCACACCCATAAGGGTTAAAGTTGTACTTCTTTTGAATTATGCTTTTGCATGAATGAAAATTAGGGTTGCTCCCAAAACATTTTCGTCTCGTTCCCTCCTCCTCCTCTTCCTCACCTCTGTCGGCCCTCCCTCTTGTCGGATTCTTCTCGGGTTCGTATCATGGAGCATGCAGCGCGGTAAGATCTTGGTGAGGAAATCTGAGATTTGCTCAGCAATGGGTATATGTCGCAGATCAAGTTTGCGAAGTTGAAATTTTTCCCAGATGAAATGACAATCGACTTCGAAATGATTGGTACGTTCACAAAAAATTGGATATCAGCGATACGAATGATAGCTTGACTATCGCAGTAGAGGGCCGGCAGACAGGGGAACTTGACACTAAGATCAGTATGAAGCCTTTCCAACCACGTGATTTCAGAAAGAATAGATGTCATTGAACGATACTAAGCCTCCGCGGAGGAGCGTGACACTACCATCTGCTTTTTTGTTCCGCCAAGTGACCAGGTGTCCTCCAAAATACATGCATTGACACTCTTAGACTTAAGACTATCAAGGGATAAAGCATAATCTGCATCAAAATAGACAAATAATGAAAGAGAAGAGGATGACTTATACACAAGCCCTTGTTCGGGAGCATTCTTCTGATACTGGAAGATTCGCTCGACAGCCTGGAGGTGGGATATCCAAGGAGCTTGCATGAAGCGACTAACCACACCAACAATAACTGAGATATCGGGTCATGTAATAGTCAGATAGACAAGCTTGCCAATAAGACGATGACCGTACTCTGAATTAGAAAGAAGCAGACCAAAAAGTCGAATGCGTGAGCACAAAGCTTGTGGTTGACATTCATTGGTGTGTCAGCAAACTTGCAACTGAGTAGCCTACATCATGAAGAAGATCGAGATAGTACTTTCGTTGAGACAAAACAAATTTATCGGATCAATGAGCTACCTCAATACCCAGAAAGTATCAGAGGCGGCCCAAATCTTTAGTCTGAAAGTATGAGATCAAGTGTTTTTTAATTATAGATCAAATTCGGATGTACGAGCACAAAGATTGTGGCTGACATTTATTGGTGTGTCAGCAGGCTTGCAATCTGACTGGCATACATCATGAAGAAGATTGAGACAGTACTTTCGTTGAGACAAAATGAATTCATTGAGTCAATGAGCTACCTCAATACATAAGAAGTATCAGAGGCAGTAAAAATCTTTACTTTGAAAGTGTGAGGTCAAGTGTTTTTTTATCATAGATCTTGTTCAGATCATCGTCTGTGATGAGAATAACATCAACATACAAAAGAAGTATCATCGCGCCTGTCGAACGAAGATGAGTAAATAAGAAGAAGTTTGTCGAGCTCTGAGTGAAGCCAAAGTCCCGAACGACCTAACTAAACTTGTCAAATTAAACTTGAGAGGACTGCTTGAGGTCATGCATTATTGATATCAAGTTGATGCAACTGCTAATGATACTGGACGGGCAAGGGGATCAATACTAGTATCGTATTCTGTTTAGCGACTGGAGAAACTGTTTCTTCATATTCAAGGTCATACTGTTGAGTGAAACTACGAGGCACAAGACGAGCTTTGAAGCGCTCAACTGTCCTATCAGGAGGATGCTTCACAGTAAAGACCCATTTACATCTCACTCGGTATTGGCCAAGAGGAAGATAGATAAGGTCTCAGACCTAATTAGCCTAGAGGGCAGTCATTTCCTCATCCATCGTGGTTTGTCATCCCAAATATTGAAGAGCTTCCTAACAGGAGTGAAAGACAAGGAAAACGCAAACCTAATTAGTTCTGGAGATAAGCGATGAAAGGATACATAATGAGAGAGAGGGTGAGCGGTAGAGGGGACTGCATCTTGGGTGGGAGCCACAGTCGGATCAACTAACCGTGAAGCATCATCAGTAAGGGCAACTGTCCCAGGGTATTAAAATGAAAACGACAGTGAGGGTAGCGTTTATAGGAGGAGGTGGAGTAAGAGATGGTATCGTTAGCACATGTAGTGGTGAGTGAATGATGGGGACGTTGAGACGCGGGATAACACGTGGTACGGTATGAGGAGTAGAATAGGAGTAAAAGGGTTGATCCTCGAGGAAGTAATAGTTTTTTGATAGTAAGAGAGTAGCACACATAACGCTTCTGCGTGGGAGAGTATCCAACAAATATATATTTGGTAGCACATTGAGCCAATTTGTCTATAGCACAGTCAAGATGATGAACAAAACAAACACTTCTGAAAAAACATGAGTCAAGGGGAAGGGCGATGTTAAAGGAAAAATGATGAAGAATGGTGTCGCAAAGTTCAGGACAGACGAGGGCATGCGATTAATTAAATAGCATGCAGTGGAGACTGTGAAGTGTCAATAAATCTTGAGGGCTTGCATTTGAAACATGAGGGAGCGGACAATCTCGAGGAGATAGAGGTTACTCTGCACGGCCACACCATTTTTTGTGGTGTATATGCATAGGATGTTTGAAAGATAATTCCTAATGTATTGCAAGTTTTTTGTAATTCGTGACTCATATAGCGCATTATTGGTTCGAAGGATTTTAATTGAGTGCAAGAATTGAGTACGAGTCTCACAATGAAGGAGCAAAAAACACAGTAATTTAGAGTGATCACGGAATAAATGCAATCATGTCATGCGAGAATGATAATCAATAAATGTAAGAAAGTAACGATATCTAGAAAAACTAGCAATTTTATAAGGGCCTCAAATGTCTGAATGAATTAAATCAAAGGGAGCGGAGCTCCTAGAATAGAGGGTAGAGTGATGTTGTTTCATGTATATATAAGATTCGGATGTAACTTCAAAAAAACAAAAATTAGGAAAAACTTTTTGCAAGATAGGAAGATGAACATGACCAAGGCGGTGCCAATCAATAGAAGTAATAGAGGAGAAAATCGTGGTGGGAAGGTGATGCGGGCCAGGAGTCCACCTGCCCGCCACCCTGGAGTCCACCAGGGGTCCACCTTGGAGTCCACCAAGGGGCCTTATCATGGCTGCGGCCCGTACACCCCAACCTATCCTCGGCCCCACAACGGTGTTGATAGGTTGTTGAGGCCGAGGCTAGATGTCCCCAGTTGGTGATGGGAGCTCGCAGAAGAGATCTTTATCAAGGAGGTCGGGGGATCTAGCCCCGGTCTCAACAATCTATCGGCTCCGTTGTGGGACCGGGGATGGGTTGGGGTGTACGGGTCGTGGCCCTGATAAGGCCCCTTGGTGGACTCCAAGGTGGACCCCTGGTGGACTCCAGGGTGGCGGGCAGGTGGACTCCTGGCCCGCATCAGAAGGTCCAGAGTGTAAAGCTCATTCGACAGACGTTCTCTACCAATGATGCTTTGCATCCATCGATCATGCACCATAAAGAAATAAGAAAAAAGATAATGGAATAGTCATGATCATGAGTAAGACGACTAACAGAGAGGAAATTAAATTGGGAGCCATGAATATGAAGTACAAAGCGGAGAGAGAGAGAGACGGAGTGAGAAACACATCTCCAGATCTGCATACTGGGGTGGTTTCTCATTGGCAACAATGATAAACTTGGGACAAGCAATGTCTGTGTACCGAGAAGGTTTCTACGAAGTAATATGATTCATGGCCCCAGAGTCCACTATCCATGAGGGACTATGGAAAAAACATGATATACCATTGTTGGAGATAGATGCAATGAAGTCGAAAGTCCGAGTAACCAGCCCTTGCAGATACTGCAGTTCCTCCCGCAAGGTGTCAATGTTAGAGCGGGATGTGGTAGCCTGATAGGAACATCCACCGTTGGAGAAGCATGGTACTGAGGGTTGGAAGCATGGATGTCAGGATCGCGATCCGGATCATAGAATCTTATGATCCTACAATCCAGATTTTGTAAATCGATCCAAATTTTGTAAAGCAATCATCGATCCAATCCTACCATCCGATCTGATCCAACCTCGAAATGATCTCATCTAGGATCTCGAAGATCCTGATAACCCATGTTTCCTGTACTACGTGTCCTTAGTATGATTTGTTAGGCCACAATGGATATACATGCGAGCGTTTTGTCCCTTGAAATGATTTTGGCAATCACGGTCCCCACCCTGAGACCCATGGAGGCCTCCACGGTTCCTAATAGGTGGAGGCAAGCTTCAACATAGTGTTGGAGTACGATATGAGAGGGAGTCAACGACACATTGGTGGGAGGAGTCACCTTCAAAATCATGAAGCACGTATCAGAGAGAGGGAATAATGAGATAGAATCCCTTCTGAGCTCGTTGAGCAGTGAAATCCAACGTCGGAGGCTGATGTTGAATCCAAGCCTCAAAAGAGTCTTGTACTATGTCAAGAATGATGTTAACTGTAAAGTAACCGTCTACACCCAGTCCAATAGTATAGAAGTTCCTAAATAGATCAAACATATATTGAAGGTTGTCCTTCCCGGAGTATATGGTCTTCAGTTCATCCCACATGACCATCGCGGTCTCATGGTGCATACTTATGCAATATGGCTCATGTCCATGAAATTCAAGATCCATGATTGAACTCTGTCATCATCACAAAGCCATTGTTCGGTAAGCTCAACAGGTGGGTCGCGAGTTAGATGATGAAGAAGATTCTTGGTTTGAAGTACTCAACACACCGAGTGGATCTACTTAACAAAAAATTTCTTCTGAGGGAGGGAGATAGTGGTAATTCTGAGTTTGTCACGAACTTCATGTTGGTGTTTCCAAGGTGATCGCAAAGAAATCAAGCAATTAATCTCACTGCTAACGCGATATGAGTTTATATGGTCACACATAAGAGTGTTTTGAGAAGTTGGAGAAATATATTGTGTTGGTCTTACTCATATTGGATATGAGAGAAGGACCAATCCCTTAACTCATTGGAGTTGCTTGTTGTCACTGTTCTATGGTCGTCTCAATGATACCGTCGAGACAGCTGAGATCGTCTCAGCTATACCGTCGAGACAGCTGAGATCGTCTCAGCTATACCGTCGATACAACTGAGATCGTCTCAGCTATAACGTCGAGACTACTCCTTTTAGTCCCGGGTCTGTTGATAGCGACGACGCATGTCTATTTTATACTCCCGGGTATAAATAGATGAAACCCTAGGGTTTTCAGCATGCTTCCATTTTGAGATCGGACGAAAAAGAGTTTTCCCGAGATCCAGAATCTGCCGCCTCCGCGAGACCTGATCCCGGCGCCGCCTCTCCTGGAGCAAACCAGTTTGTGGAGACGCAGAGGGCTTTCCATTCTCCATCCCAGATCTTGTTCGACAAGGTCCTGATGTTCTCCTTCGTTCGTGTGGATACCCGTAGAGCCGCAGATCTGTTTTTGTCTGGACTCATACGAGCTTTCTAGAGCACTTTGGTTGAGTATTAACTCAACCCCTCTCAAGTATATTGTTATTTATTGTTGTGATTTTACTTCTTGATCAATGTTTCATCGCAAGATTCAGTTTCTGTTTAGAGTTTTCTTGAACTCTATTCCGCTGCGCACATATGATGTGTTGTACAGAAAACCCAACAGTAGTATTAGAGCCAGATTTTCCGATGATCATTGTTTCAGAAGTTTGTTGAATTAAGTGCGTGTAAATCTGGAGATTTAGAAGTGTTCTAAATGCCCAAATTTAGAAATGTTCTAAATGCTCAGATTTAGAAGTTTCTGATAATCTTAGTTTCAGAAATTGTTTCTCCTTAACAGTAATCGTCTCTCTGAATGGTTTGTGAAACCAAATGTCTTCGATTTTGAATTTGACATTGAAAGACGAGTTTGTCTACCGCATATGTGGAGTTGTTTTTGGCTGTGTCTAATACATGTAAATCTAAAGATATAGAAGGGTTCTAAATGTTCAGATTTAACCATTCTTTTTATCAAGTGTTGATGATTTTATTTTGTGCACATCTGGGATGTATTTGGATTGTGAATGTTATAATTTTGTAAATGTGCACAATGGTTAAATGTTAACAATGATTAAATGTTAATCGATTTTCATAAAATCTTTTACCAATATTTAGTATTTGGATGTCTTCCGATGGATGACACTTTTCATGCCTCGATCGATGAAATGTTGACTTGCCAAAACAATGTGCATTAATCTATCTTGGTAAAAGTGTGAACAGATAATTGTGATATCTCACTGTCGACATCGGGTCCAACTTAACTAGGTGACCTCAAAGGTTGAGTGCCTAAAGACATAAGGTTGACATGCACCATATGATTGATGCGAATAAAGAGTTATTCACCAACCATACAAGAGATGTAATTGGCAGGCGTTGTCTACTTAAATAACCACACTATGGGTGATTAGCCAAAGCTGACTTGTGGTGCTTGTGAAATACGGATCTTGTCCACTAGAGAGAAGCTCGCATATACTCTCTGAATTGATATTGAGGGTTATCAATTTGATTAAAATAGTGGGAGTCTTTTAATTAAAGTCCGTTTTAAAATAAAAAAAATGTATTTTGAAATATAACACTGAAATATTTTGCATAATTTTTGTAGAAATTTCATGGCAAGTGGATTTCATTCCACCTTGTCCCTGAGAGCCGTCCTTGAGAAGGACGAGCTCAACGAGACTAACTTCCTAGACTGATATAGAAACCTGAGAATTGTTCTCAGGCAAGAGCGCAAGCTCTACGTCATGAAAGAGGATCCCCCTGAAGAGCCAACCGGGAATTCGTCCTGAGCCGACAAAAATGCTTATAAAAAGTATCAGGATGATTCCTTAGATGTCAAATGCTTCATGCTTGCTACCATGAACTCTGAGCTTCAAAAACAACATGAGTCCATGTGTGGTTATGAGATAATTGAGCACCTAAAGAAAATGTTTCAAGGGAATGCTCGACAAGAGAAGTTTGACGTCTCTAAGGTATTTTTTCAGTGCAAAATGAGAGCTCCAGACCCAGTAGACACTCGCGTACTCAAGAAGATTGGGTATATCGAGAACCTTCAGAGACTGGGTTTTCCCTTAGGCCAAGAGTTGGCTACTGATCTGATCCTGCAATCGTTGCCAGACAATTATGAGCAGTTCGTCTTGAACCAGAACATGAATAAAATTGATAATACACTGTCGGAGTTCCTAGGCATGTTGAGAACTGTCAAGAACAACATGAAGAAGGCTAAGTTTGCTAGCCTCATATTGATGGTGCATAAAGACAAGGGCAAGGCCAATGAATCCAAGAAAACTAAGGTGGGACCTAAGTCATATCTTGATCTCAAGTCTTTAGCACTGAAGAAGAAAGGTTTGACGAAGGAAGGGAAGTGCCACCAATGTGGTAAGACAGGGCATTGGAGGAGGAACTGTCCCCTCTATCTTGAGGATCTGCAGAAGAAGAAGGGAAGTATGACTTCCGCTTCAGGTATATTTGTTATAAAAGTAAACATTTTTGTTCCTTCATCTTGGGTATTGGATACCGTATGTGATTCTCACATTTGTACTAATGTGCAGGAACTGGGAAGGAGAAGAATACTGGGTAAATGAGAGGTGGACCTGCGCGTTGGAAATGGAGCAAGAGTTGTTGTCGTTGTCGTAAGACTGCAGCATCTTTCCTTGCCCACTGGGCTTATATTAGAACTTGATAATTGTTATTATGTTCCTGCTATAACTTATAACATTATTTTGATTTCATGTTTGGACATGAATGAATTTTCTTTTATAATTAAGAACAATTGTTATTCTATTTATAAGAATGATGTTTGTTATGGTGTAGATCAATTGTTTAATGTCTTGTATGTTTTGAACATAGACCATCCAATCTATAACATAGAAAATACCAAGAGACTAAAAACTAATGAATCCAATCCAACATATTTTTGGCATTGTCGTTTGGGTCATATAAACAAGAAACGCATATCCAAGCTCCATAAAGATGGATTGTTGGACTCATTTGATTATGAATCATTCGAGAGATGTAAATCGTGTCTATTAGGCAAGATGACTAGAGTCTCTTTCACTGGTTATACTGAGAGGGCTGATGATCTCTTGGGTGTAATACATAGTGATATATGCAGACCCATGACTTCTATGACTAGAGGTGGGTACTACTATTTCGTTACATTTACTGATGATTTCAGTAGATACGGATATGTGTTTCTTATGAACATATGGACGAATTTAGAGGGGGCCAAGGGGGCACTGACACCCCCATTTTTTTTGTTAATTGTTATTAGCAGTCCAGAATTTAGGTATTAAAAAAATCGTTATTCGCAGACCAAAATCATACATGTGCACCCCCAAATAACTTTGACCTGCGGCCCGCCTCATTCGTAAATCGCGATTTCTATTTCGTGAAAACCCCGCGGCCCCTCATTTGGGAGAAATTAGGGCAGACCAATCGTCCTCACTTGCGAGTTGCGATTTCTATTTCATGAAAACTTTTGTTGTTCCGCACTCGGGCCCTCCGATATCTTCCTGATTCTGGTCGTTTGGCAGTCGACGCTCACGGCTCGCATGCACAGTTGCGGTGAAGCTTAGCATCTACCTTGTTCAGCAGTCCGCACTCAGCACTCGCTGACTCGCAGTCGCAGTCACAGTTAAAGGTCTCTGACATCTTCCTGCCATGGTATCGTTTCCATCCCTGATCTCTATCGATTTCCTCCTACTATTTGTATGATTCTAGCGAGTAGCGGAAATGTGGAATCGTGAATGGTTAAACTCCGGCATCTTCCTGGTTTGTGGTTTCAGTTTGGATGGTTAAACTCCAGCATCTTCCTGATTCTAGTGATAGTCACCATTCAAAGATTGTAATGGGTCTTCCCCAATTTTTGCAGCCTTCGTATGTATAATTTTTCAAGCATTTTGTTTCCGAATTAAAATTGATACATTAATATGCATAGGAAATTTCTCAATTTGTTAATGGAATCCAAACTGACAAGATGTATGTATTGTGTTCATTCTTTAGATTGTAAAATACATTTCCTGTGATAAGTGACAACGAAAGAAGAAAACGGACGTTCTTCTCTGGCTACAGATTGTGGCAAAGGTTTTGCTCTCTTATTCTCTATAACATTTAAATTCATGTATTTTTATTTTTAGAGGTGTTTTGAGGTATACTCCGTAGTATTGGCCGGTAGAGGGTTAAATAGATAAATTTTTAAATACTTTGCATTTTATATGTACTCTTCATTCTTTAATATTTTGTTATTTTGGGCATTCATATAAAATTGAAGAATATTGTGATATGGAGAGTCGAAAAAAGAAGTCGAGTATCATATCATCTATGTTTCAAAAAAAATTAAAATCTCAAGAGACTTCAAGATGTAAACCTCCAAATCAAAATAGTGAAAATGAAGAGTTATCTCTTAGTGCTTTTGAAGATAGAGAAAATGTTTCGTATTTGCCATCACCTGATGCTCAAGACATTATCATGAAGTCTATATATGATGTGGAGATGCTTCCACATGATCCGAGAACTTTCTTTGGGTCGGCCGGGGGATACTCGTTGGGGCTTACATCATAAGACATCAATGCATATTATTTCTCTATATCCTGATATGGTTGCTACACTTTTGAAAATTTGGAAGAGTAAAGCAAATGATCGGGCGAAGGCACAGGGTGTGTTGTTTGCATTAGAATCGTTTGACTTTGTTTTGATGATTCATGTGATAACAACTATATTTGGTTATACACATGAATTAAATCTTGTTTTGCAAATAAAAAATCAGGATATTATTAATGTTATGTCTTTTGTTAGTTTGACAAAAAGACAATTGTAAAACTTGTGTGATGATGGATGAGACACTATGTTCAATAAGGTATTACTTTTTTGTGGTAAATATGTTATTCAAATTCCTAAAATGGATGATCTGTATGTTCCACGCGGAAGATCGAGACAATTTGTTGAAAGACTACACATATTTACATCATTATCGGGTGTCAATTTCTTAAAAGTCGTTGATTTACAATTGCATGAGTTTAATAACAGTTTTGATGAGTTGAGTATGGAATTGCTGCATTGTATGACTTGTTTGAGGGTCTATTTGGGACAGCTCTGGCGGCTGGAAAAGTTCGCCAGAGCTATTTTTAACATGTTTGGTTAGGCTACTCTTTCAAAATCGCGGTTATTAAAAATCTGTTTATCTGCTCTTTGGGAAGCTAGTGACCCCCTGCGATCCTGAAATCCCAAAATCGCGCTTCTATTTTCTCGCGGCCCTCCCCATCTGTGATCCCGTGCCCTAGGTGAAAGGATCGAACCTCCCGTTGTGCTTCCCTGCTTCCGCCAACGATCCGCCGATCCCGCTGCGCAGATCACCCGCCACCGATGTCGATTCCGCTGCGCTCCCGCTCCGCCGACGATCAGTGCGATCCCGCTGCTTCATGTTCTCGCCGCCGCCGAGTTCCGCAGCGATCCTCCTGCTGCGCAGTTGCTTAGTGCGATCCCGTTTCCTCTCCCACCTACGATCCCGAGCCCTAGGTGTCAGGTTCCCTTTTCAAATCTCCTTCTCCCCCTGCTACTCATTTATATTTTCATTTACAGATTTTACTTGCGTGCTATTTCTCATTATAATACTACTCAGTTTTGTTTCATGTCTTCGATCGATATCCACACACACTATTCATATCAGGTTCGTATGATAAAGCGCTTTTTATACATTTTGAAACATCAACGGTCGTAGGTAACATTTCGAAACATATTTTATAAAAAATTTAGAAAACTTTATTCAAAAAGTTTGACTAATATCAATTTTTCATCGCACAGGTGAATAAAAATGAATGGAGAAGACAATATGCAACAATTGTTAACGTTTATTATTATTTCATCTCTTTAATTATTATATGTTTAATTATTCTATTTATATTCAAAAATTTTGTTTTAAATTTCCAAAAAGTTATTCTTTCAAACAGAAACTGAGAAATATATCCAAACAGTGCAACTTTTTCAATACTGCTCCTCAAAAAGCTCTACATAAAAAGCTCTATTCCAACATCAGTTTTTCCATCCGCCAGAGCTGTCTCAAACAGAGCCTGAATCTCATTTACATCTTTAGTTATTTTGACAGACAAAAGGTGATCAGACTTGCAGAGTTTTATCTCAATCATTTTTCAAGTTTGAAGTTGTTTAATCTTGATTTTCAGCTAGACGATTTCCTTGTGGATAAGAGCGATGAGAGGTTTTCTGACTTGAAGGACTTTGGTCATCTCTCTATGAAACTTGTTGAAACTGAGAAACATATTGTTTATCAACAATTATACAAGCTATTGAAGTTCGTACTGATTCTTCCTGTGGTGACCGCAACTGTCGAAAAAACCTTTTCGAGCATGAATTATGTCAAGAACAGATTACGCAATAGTTTGAGCGATCAAATATTGAATGACTGTCTGATTACCTTCATTGAAAGAGATGCATTTTTGAAAATTTTTGATGATGATGTGAATAATGTGATTGATCGTTTTCAAAAAATGAAGACTCGTCGTGGACAATTGCAATTTCTTTTGGTATTTAGTAATTTTTAATTAAGTCATTTATATGTAATTATGTATGACTTTATAATGTCAAGCATTTTTCGTTTTATGTATTATGTTATTAATTTTTTTGTGAACCCCCATTTTTAAATTCTTGGATCTGTCACTGCTTATGAAGAACAAATCTGAAACCTTTGAAAAGTTCAAAGAGTTTAAGAGTGAAGTAGAAAACCAATTAGGAAAGAGGATAAAAACACTCTGATCAGATCGAGGTGCCGCGAATATTTGAATCATGAGTTTCGTGATCATCTGAAAGAGTGTGATATTGTATCACAACTCACTCCACCCAGAACACCATAATATAATGGTGTGTCTGAGAGGAGGAATCGTACCTTGTTGGACATAATACGATCGATGATGACTCGTGCAGATTTGCCCATTTTCTTTTAGAAATTTGCTTTAGAGACTGTTGTTTTCACATTAAATCGTGTTCCAACGAAAACGGTTCTAAAGACAACATATGAAATATGAACTGTGAAGCGTCCTAGTATGTCTTTCATCAAGATTTGGGGTTGTGAGACATACGTGAGACGTCAAATGTCTGACAAGCTGGAACCCAAGTCGGATAAGTGTTATTTTGTGGGGTATCCTAGAAAAATCAGAGAATACTACTTCTACCTGCCGTCTGAAGGTAAAGTGTTTGTCGCGAGCACTGACGTCTTTTTGGAGAAAGAGTTCTTATCGAGAAAGACTGCAAAGGTAGAACTTGAAGAAATTCAGGAACTACAAACAATAAATGAACCGAAATTGGAACCTGAGCAAGGACTACAAGTTGTTGTAGCTAGAGAGCCTGCTCAAGAAACACAAGCCCCACGTAGTTCTGGTAGACCAAGATTTGAGCCTGAGAGATATGGATTTCTCGTGTCTCAAATAGGTAATGTGTTGTTTATGAATCATGATGATAAGCGTGCAACCTACCAAGAGGCTATGAGTGGACTAGACTCCGAGAAGTGTCTTGAGGCCATGAAATCTGAAATGGACTTCATGTATGCAAACCAAGTTTGGATCTTGGTGAAACCACCTGAAGGGGTACGACCCATAGAGTGCAAGTGGGTCTTCAAGAAAAAGACCGATATAGATGAGAATATACAGACATTCAAAGGGCGACTAGTGGCTAAAGGTTTCAAGCAAATTCATGGTGTTGACTATGATGAGACTTTTTCTTCTATTGTTATAGTAAAGTCCATCAGAATTATGTTTGTAATTGATGCGTATTATGATTACGAGATCTGGCAAATGGACGTTAAAACGACTTTCCTTAATGAAAACCTCCTTAAAAAGTATATATGATGTTGAACCCGAAAACCACGGTTCAACAAGGAGTTTGGACCTGGGGGTAGCTCGCCTTTACTTCCCTCAAGCTAATGCCTCAGCTGCGGACTTAGAGTTCAGAAACCTTCCCACCAGAATAACCTCAAATAGACCCTGAGTCGCAGCGAGGAGGTCCCGTCACACACCCGAAAGATCTTAGATTTCTTCCCCTCCAAAACCAAAGTTGGACCGAGCACCTTTGGAGAGCCAAAGGAGCTTCCGACCACCCACTCGAAGACCACGATGAGTGATGAGCTGAAGCTCCAGCCAACCAAAGCTAGCCATGGGAGAGGAGAACTTGGGAAAATGTCCTCTCCAAAGGTGCCCTTAGGGGTCTATTTATAGTTTTCTAGGGATAGTCTGTCAATAGCGAGATTCAGCGTTTTGGTAACTGTTAAATGCAGCCCAAAGTGATCTGTCAATAGCGTAACTTCGTTGTTTGAATGGGCTAATGGCAGACCAGAATCAAATTATAGACAAACAGAAAATGGAAAAGAATATCCCCTAATGGCGACTCGACGCACTTCGGCCTACTCGCCACGGCGGCGAGTGCTCGATAGTACTGGGCACTCGCCACTCACCCAGCCGGTGAGCATCTGATGAGGCTGGGCACTCGTCATCTTGCCTCTCGCCCATGGGCGAGACTTCGACTCGCCGACTCTGCTTGCTCACCACCATGTTGGGTAAGCAGCGATCGCGCGGTGAAATTGTGTGTTTGCTCCTTGTCCTCGGGGCAGCTGGGCTCACTCGACAAATACGGGGTTGTACATATGACACAACCTGATGGTTTTGTATCTCCAAATGAAGTCACTAAAATGTGCAAGCTACGAAGATCCATTTATGGGTTGAAACAAGCTTCTCGAAGTTGGAATCTTCATTTTGATGAGAAAATCAAATAGTTTGGTTTCATAAAAAATGAAGATGAATCCTGTGTTTACAAGAGAATTAGGGATAACATTGTTGTCTTCCTAATATTGTATATAGATGATATACTGTTGATCGAGAATGGTATTCTGACACTGCAAGTTGTTAAGAACAACCTATGAGACTGTTTTCTATGAAAGACTTGGACGAATCAAATTATATACTTAGTATTAAGATCTATAGAGATAGATCAAAGAAGTTGTTGGGTTTGACCCAAAGTATATATATTGAGAAGGTGTTGAAACGGTTCAGCATGCTTGAGTTCAAGAAGAGATTCTTATTCATATCTCATAGTGTGAGTCTCTCTAAGGACCAGTGTCCAAAATCTTTGGAAGATAAAGACCGCGTGAAGCTGATTCTATATGCTTCGGCAATTGAATCAATCATGTATGCAACGTTATGTACTCGACCTGAAGTCTCTTATGTTTTGAGTATGACTAGCAGATATCACTCTGATCCCGATGATAGTCACTAGACTGCGGTCAAAAACATCCTTAAGTACTTGAGAAGGACTAAGGATGTATTATTGGTGTTTGGTGGAGAGGAATAGCTCGTTGTAAATGGTTACATGAATGCTAGCTTCAAAACTGATAAAGACGACTCAAAGTCTCAATTAGGTTTTGTCTTTTGCCTAAATGGAGAAGCTGTGAGCTGTAAGAGTTCCAAACAGGAGACAGTTGTTGATTCTACAACTAAGCCCGAGTATATCGTTGCTGCAAATATGACGAAGGAGGTTGTGTGGATTAGGAAATTTATCGGCGAGCTTGATGTAGTTCCTAGCATTGTTGATCTCGTAGTTCTCTACTGTGACAATAATGGTGTTATTGCACAGACTAAGGAACCTAGATCTCATCAGCGCTCCAAGCAAATACTTCGGCGGTTCCATCCTATTCGAGAGATTGTCGATCGAGGAGATGTGAGCGTATGCAGAGTATCGACTGAAGAGAATATTGTGGATCCACTGACGAAGCCTCCTGCACAGAGTAAGCATGATGGTCATACTAGATCAATGGATATTAGATACTTGAATGATCGTCTCTAGTGGGAGACTTATGGATTGTATATGTGTCGGTTGTTATTCATGTGATGAATATAATACTTTATATTTCTTTTTACATTTATGACAAGTTCCTTTGTTATGTCAATTGTTTGTATATGATAGAATAATTAGCATAATAAATGCCCTTAGAATGTTCGTTTCTATAGAAATTCAAGTGCGTTATTTGAATGTGATGGCCTATGTTTATAAGAAGTTTCATTCTTAAATGGTCTCTGGTTGGAGTATCATCTTAGAAGCTAAGGGCGATGGTGGTACATTAAGACTAACATGTGCGTTGACTGATGACCGGTTTTCACAGGTCATGATATTGTGATATCAAGTCATCACATGGGTATTTGTTAGTGAACAAGTTGTACTGGACAGACCCACCATGAGACTACTTTGTGGATTATTATATAAATGTGTCACAAGTAGGTCTTAAGTGACAATGGTGTTTGTGGTTCTTTGACCTGAAGTCACAACATTCATCAAATGAGGAAAAGCGTACTTTGATGTCATCAAAGTCTTCCTTGAGAAAAGTTGATGATAATGATGGTTATTGTGTATGTTACGAGTCATTTGGATGTTTGTGTGTGGACAGAAATGAAATTTGTCCTCCTATATGACAGGAGTTACATCCACGTGCCCCTTGATGGAATGAGACTGACAAATGCATAACCATGTTTGGTTGAGTCAATATATGATATTGAACTCGCCAATTTCTAGAAGTTCATTATAGATCAAGATACTTGGATTGAACAATTATGAGGGTAACACGGTTCATGTCTCTAGTTCTATTTGGATGTAAAGGACAAAAAGACATGACAACATTGATACATTCATAAAAGGCTTGTTGAGTTATGAACTCTTATTGCTTTGATATCAATGATGTATTGTTAGATGTCGCTCATTGTTTGTGAGACTTTTATTGATACTTTGTGATCAAGTGGGAGACTGTTGGTGTTTCCAAGGTGATCGTAAAACAATCAAGCAGTTAGTCTCACTGCCAACACGATATGAGCTTATAGGGTCGCACATAAGAGCGTTTGGAGAAGTTGGAGGAATAAATTATGTTGGTCTTACTCGTATTGGATATGAGAGAAAGACCAATCCCTTGACTCATTGGAGTTGCTTGTTAGCACTGTTTTGTGGTCGTCTCAACAATACCATCGAGATAGCTGAGATTGTCTCTGCTATATCGTCGAGACAGCTGAGATCGTCTCAGCTAAACCGTTGAGACATCTGAGATCGTCTCAGCTATACCGTTGAGACTACTCCTTTTAGTCCCGAAGCTGCTGATAGCGACGACGCATGTTTATTTTATACTCATGGGTATAAATAGATGAAACCCTGGGGTTTTCAGTACGCTTCCCTTTTGAGATCAGACGGAAAAGAGTTTTCCCGAGATCCATAATTCGCAGCCTCCACGAGACCTGATCCCGGCGCCCGCTGTCGTCGCCTCTCTTGGAGCAAACCTACCAGTTTGTGGAGGCGTAGAGGGCTTTCCATTCTCCATCCCAGATTTTGTTCGACAAAGTCCCGGTGTTCTCCTCCGTTCATGTGGATACCCGTACAACCGCAGATCTGTTTCTGCCTGGACTCAGACGAGCTTTCTGGAGTATCCTGGTTGAGTATTAACTCAATCTTTCTCAGGTATATTGTTATCTATTGCTGTGATTTTACTTCTTGATCAATGTTTCATCGCAAGATCCAGCTTCTGTTTAGAGTTTTCTTGAACTCTATTCCGTTGCGCACATATGATGTGTTGTACAGAAAACCTAACACTTCATACATGGGAATCAAAGCGAGTGGTGGCTGGAATGGTGGACGTAGATGCAACATTTGTCCCCATAGTAAAGAAATAGAGAGGAGTCCAAACAACGAATGAGGCAATAAAGGCGAGCTCAAGCTGTAGATAGTAGTCTGGGCGAGCTCCAACAATACAAGAGAGCTCAAGCAACACGTACGAGCTCAATCCAAAAATAATGCGAGTTCTGGAAGTAAGAATTGGTGACTCCTTGAAATATGGAGCTCAAGAAGGAGGGATATGCAAGCTCTAATACTGAAGGGGGCGGCTTTCATGAGTTTGGTGAGATCCGCAATCAGCGAGCGCTAGACAGGAGTCGCGAGAAAGGAATTGATGATCTTGGGTAGCAACAGGTCCTTGAAAGAAAGTCAGTGATGTGAGCACTGCAGTTAGATCTGGAATGAAGGAGTTCGGCAAGCGCTCGGGTTAGAAGAGTCGACAGGTTTGTTGCTGAAGGAGGCGGCGGGGAATGTTGCTGGAGAAGGCGGCGGGCTACGAGCTTGCGCGGAAGGTCGGCAAGAGGCATCGGCGATTCCTGTGATAGAGGGAAACGACAAACCTTGGTGGATATAGACGGTGAGTTGTTGACTGCTTGTTAAGCTCATAACAGTCAACAAGTCTGGGGGGTCGTCTTGAATTCGACATCCAAACGTAGTCAATTGTGAAGCCCGACAGTAAAAATGGCGACCTGCATCTTAGGGGGGATCAAGACGTGTGCCAGAAGAATCTGAAATTGTTCTAGATATTCATCAATCATCACTGTTTGACATAATGTCATGAGGACACCAAGGGGTTTACTGCAAATTAGGGGGCCAACGCGTAGGTTGCAGGCCTGCTTGATGTCACGTCAGATCATTCCAGGATTGTACGCCTATATGCAAACGATAATTGAGCGATATCAAGAAAGCGGAGTTCGGACTTATCCATTTTGTCATTGGTGTTTGGTGATGACTACAAAAATGTTCGCATTTGGTGAGCCAACCTAAGGGATCGTCCTTCCCATCATAAGTTGGAAATGCCAACTTGGTGTAATGGGGCAGGATGTTGTATTCAGGTGGTACCCTAACTGGGGGATTAATTCGAAGAAGCGGTGGAGGCGCCAGACTGCTGCAAGCGTGATCAGTAGGTGAGGTGGTAATGACCAGAATGGCGGCTGTCAAATCATTAAGCTTGTTGGTAAAGTGTGGTCATGTCCTCCCAATGACGTGCTTCGGTACCCCGAAGGGTATTTCTATGGATGTCATGAATGTTTGCATTAAGTCCATGATAGTATCCATTAGAGCAGGTGAATCCTCCACAGTGCATAGTACGGTCAGTGATAAATTGGGAGTAGCACGAAATAGAGAGCGGATGATTGGAAGACTAGATTCCTCTAAGACAGCTGATTGTGAGTTGCCACGAGAACCGCGATGCTTCCTTATGATGAGTCAAAAAAAATAATACCCTTCTTTTTGTTTTTAATAGATAAAATAGGTTGTTGGGGCTCAAGAAAAGAAGGGCGCAGCTCAAAATAGAAGCTCAAAAAGGAATACCTTTCCATGTGTGAATTTTTGTAGATGGCTAAAAGGAGGGGTGCAGGGCTCGAAAATGTGCCTATAGGCTGCTCCTTTGCTGGGGATCAGTGACTACTTCTGCTGGCATGTCGCAGGCAGAAAAGAGGCGCAGGGAACGAAAAGGGGAAGGCGTTATAAGTAATGCAAAGGAAAGATCATGCCCAAAGATAATTTGGGATTCAAAATATTTATTATTTATTGAAATGAATAACATTTTGTGTTAAAGGTCACACCAAATTCCTTCCAAGGTGGACTAGGTTTGTATATAATTGTGGCTCAAAGTTTTATCTACCAATGCTATATTGATGGGGATGAACACCGCATATTTGAGGTGTTCCATCATCCGGGACCCGCGAGGATTTATTCGTGCAATAGCCTCGTGTAGGGTTGTTGTAAGGATGATTTGAGTGCACGATCGCGTTCAGAGTGACGTGTATTTTATTTTTATTTTTTAGTTTGTTCAACAACTCGTTTTGTTCATTCAGAAATAGGCAATATAGAGCGTTCACAATGAGGGGTGCCTTATATCTTAGTATATAAGCCACCTAACCCCTAAAGCTTAGCACCGAAGAAGTGGAGCGTTCTCTCGGTCACCGGTGAAGCCGCCTCCCACCTGTGTGAAGCCGGTTTTTCTCCCCTCCACGATAGATCCTATGACTTCCCCACCTAGTGCATATCTCCCGCTAGTAGCAACCCCCCTCCGGACGCCCCAGACACTTCCAACGACAGTCCAGCCCAGTCTCCATCAGTCGGACCTCTCCCTTATGTTCCCTACCCAGGTCAACCACTCATATCTCCTCCCCCACTCGTACACCCATAGTTCAGCACCCCTACCAACCCTTCCAGCCCACTCCTCTATGGCAACAACCCTCAAACATCCCTCCCCCACCCTCCCCTCCACAAGCTTGCAGCCCTATTAGTCTTGTTGACCCCTTCCAACCCTCCACCTTACAGCCAAAACCTCCAATAGCCCTACCCCGCTCTTCCCTCCATCAGTCAGCAGTCCTTACAGTTCCACTGGCCAGTAGGGCTGAGCATATTATTCGAAACTCGGAAGTCGCTCGAAAATCATTCGAAAATTGAGCCGAATCTGAATCGCTTAAAATTGATTCGACTCAATTTGAGTCGATTCAATTTGACTCGAATCTGATTTCGAGTCGATTTTGAGCCAGTCCTGAATCGCTCGAAATATGATTCGAATCAACTCGAATTAATTAAAAAAATTATGTATTTATTAATATATTCTTATTTTAAGATTAAAAAAATAATATTTAAACCTAAATAAAAAAAATGAAAGCTTTAAGTGTTTCATTTGCTAAATTTATAGGTTGTCCAATTTAATTTTGTGCAAACTAGGAATAAAACAAAAAATTGCTCAATTTCGAGCCGACTTGATTCGATTTCGAGCCGTCTCGATTCGATTTCGAGCCGACTCGAAATCGAGTCATTTCGAGTCGAGCCGACTCGACTCGAAATCAATTTCGATTTCTAGCAGAGTTTGAGTCGGAAATTTCGATTTCGGGCCGAGCAAAAATCGCTCGAACTCGACTCGATATCAGCCCTACCGGCCAGTAGTACTTATAGTCTACCTTGTCCCCCATCATAATAGCCTACACTTTCTCCCCCCACCACCACTACCCTGTAACTCACAATTTACTTCAATTGCAAAATACTATGTTCGCATTCGATGCCAATGCCCATTTTCGATAAGTGAGCTTTGGGGTGTATCATGTACTTGCGTTGTTTATGTTTGAATCATGTTTATTACTAGTGGATTGTCCGATTGGTTACTTCATTTCGGTTGTGAAATAAACCAGAAACAGTGGTTTGCCTTCAATTTTTTTATCGCACTTTCACTAGTACGCGATTAAAACCTTAATTGCATATAAAGAAATCTCTAAGACAATTGTGAATTGAACTTTATAATGAATAATTGAATTGTTTAATTCAATCATAGAACAAACGCTTATGTGTATGCAAATAGGTGTTAAGTACAACACGAATGATTTATCTTGGTCTGACAAGTTCTTTTAGTTAAAAAGAATGGTAACTATGAACCATTATTTATTTAATCATAATACTAAGAAACTTAAGCTTTGTTTGGGGCAGAGTTGGGCCTCGGTTGCAGTGGGAAAGGGAGCTCTGCTGGGTTGGAGCTCCTCCTCTCTACTGGGAAAGGGAGCCCCATTGGAGATTCTCCTTTTCTCCCACTGGAGGCAGAACATCACTGGAGCTTCAAATAGTGTTTGGGGCGCCTCCATCTCCCACTGTTCTGGTGGGAAAAGGATTCCTAGCACCGACCCCGAATGGAGCCTTAATATCATAAGCAATGTTGGGGAATCGCGCGGCTCTCTTGGTAGACCGGGTCAACTCAACCGTCTTAGCCCGCGAGCGGCCGGGCGTGCCAACAGTCAAAGATTAACTAGATGCTGGGACGAACACTTGATGACGTGGAAAACCCGCAATCGGGGTGAAAAACCACGTGGTCGGTACGGTGCCGACCTAACTTCCACTATATGAGCGTTTTTACAGAGCTTCTGGGAGGAAAGCGGGGGCGACAGGCCGCGCCTCGTTACAGTTTGTGAGAGGGGAGGAGACCCTAATCCCTAAACCCTAAACCATGAACGACGGGTCCCACCGGTCGTCGTGCTGCTTTGGCGGTCTTTCGATGTTCGTTCACCGAAGATGCGGTCGCTTCCTTCCTTCGAAGTTGTCTTGACGTGACGGCGGGGGCGGCTTCACGGGTCTCCCTCTTGACTTGCGTTCTCGCGAATCTCCTCTTGACCTTGATGCATCCGGCTTGATTTGTGGTGGTGGTCTTGAACGTAAATCCTGCAAAGAAAATGGGGGAGAAAGAGGAGTGAAACGAAGTGAACCGAAGAAAAGACCCTTTTTGAAATAGAACTGGGTCTATTTATAAATTTAGACGAGGGCGGTCCGATAATTTTGCCTAGTAACTACCGAACCGGCCAATAGAATCGCTCGAAAATGATCACGCGGATCGCCACTTTTGAGAAATGACAGTCATGCCCCCGGGTTGAGGGAAGACCCGCACGTGAAGAATGGCGGCCCGACGACGCCGACGCGGGCGGCCGATCGCCACCCCTCCGCATAGAGGCCGCCCGGGGGGGGGGGGGGGGGGCCTCGGGCGGCCCTCACAGGGGCCGGCCGCGGCGAGGCCGCCCGGATCCGGGCAGACCCGGCCGACCCTTCTGCGGGCCGACCGCGGGGAGGCCGCCCGATCTTAGTCGGCCCTCTGCGGTGGCGGCCGCGACACGGCCGCACGGGATAGGGCGACCTTGGCCTACCCCTTGCAGGGTCGGCCGCGACAAGGCCGCCCGAGATTGGGCGGCCTTGGTCGGCCCCTTGGGCCCCTTGCGGGGTCGGTCGTGGTCGTCCATGCGAGGGCCGGCCGCGTGGAGGCCGCCCGGGATCGGGAGGCCTTGGCCGACTCTTCGCGGGGTCGACTGCGGCAAGGCCGCCCGAGATCGGGCGGCTTTGGCCGGCCCCTTGCGGGGCTGGTCGCGGCGAGGCCGCCCGGGATTGGGCGGCCTCGGCCGGCCTTCGCGAAGGCCGGCCGTGCCGGGACCACCCGCCCCCGGGTGGTTAGAGGGGGCGGTCGGCCCCGGGCCGAGGGCGGCTAGCATTGTCGGGCAGTGGCGATTGGGCGCCGGATAGTTACTTCGCGGATCGGGTGCGCGGATCCCGTGCGCGGCGGTTACCTGCGTAACTCTCATGACTTCAGTGGGGGTGAGGGCGGTTTCGCTATGTGCAGTCCGGTTTTTTCTATAAATTGGGGCTGACCCCGTCAAACACTACCTGGTGAGAGGACTCTAGATAGTAAATTGTGACATACCATGAGCAACTTTACTTTCATCTCTTTTCTTCACTTCTTTTTTCTTTTCACTGTCATCTTACTTCAATCTAGGTTTTTACTTTTTACACAATTCTTGCTACTGCATAGACCTCGGGAGGATAGAGTGCTAGACAAATTCTAATTCTTAAGTGTCAAATATAGGTAAATTTGATAGCTTTCCAAAGTTTCATGAGAATCCAATCCTCTTATTAAACAATAAACAATAAAGGAGAGCAACAAAAAGCAATGTGAAGATATTCAAAGCAATCGTAGAGTCAAAGATTTATAGCATGGATGTTTCCATGGATCACCAACACATAACAAAGAGTAACTAAAGAAAGTTTAAACAAGTTTTTGACTCTTATTTTTATGTACAAATCAAGTCCACACAATAAGAAAACACAGTTGTATATCTGACGTATTAATGTGCTTATAATTTTTACAAATAAACTAAGTTTGTCATCATCTTCAAGATTCAACTCTTCGCATACATGTTACAACCTTATAAATTGGATTGTGTGAGCATACACGCAAGCAGTGGTGCACGGAGTTCCACCATGCCCCGATAGAGATAGTGCCCTTGTCGTCACCATCCTAATTATGGTTGGTCGAATACAAAATAAGGGGTCGTGAGTGGCAGCGTATTATGATTGTCAAGGCATATGTGTGACGATTCTATTTCAGTTTACTTTTGTATGCATTATTAATTAAATCTTTTTAAATTGATTTATATATTAATTATAATTATATTAAAAGAGAATTTCGTGATTATCGTATTCAATAATATGATTCAAATAAATATACTAACAAATAATTACCAAAACTTTCCCTGGAAGATAGCATAATTACAGCTTGCACCCCTCTTATTATGAAAATTACATAACATTCATGCCCAAAATACAACATTTACCTTCCCTGAAGTTTACATTTCATAACATTCATGCAGAAAATACCCCCCCTGAAAATGTACTCCGAGGGGGGTATTTTTGTGCATTGATGTTACGAAATGTGTATTTCATGGGGAGGTAAATGTTTTGTTTTATAACATTGAGGAGAAATTTTTGTAATTTCAATAATAAGAGGGGTGCAATCTGTATTTTTTCAAACTTAGAGGGGAGGTCCCGGTAAACGCACCTATATACTAATTGTATAACCTGTAATTCGTCGAGATCATAAATGCATAAGGAAGAGACCTCGTTAGGGAGACCTCGCCAGAGGAAACCTCGTCAACCCAACTCACCAGCTTTGACCTCGTCAGCCCGGCTCGACATCTTTGACCTTGACAGCTCCAACTCTGCAGCTTTGACCTCGTCAGCCGAACTAGACATCTTTGACCTCGACAGCTTTGACCTCGCCGGCCTACTTTGGCAGCTTTGACCTTGTCATCTCAACTCGACATTTTTGACCTCGTCAGCCCAGCTCGACATATTTGACCTCGTCAACCCAGCTCGGCAGCTTTGACCTCGTCAGCCCAGCTTGGCAACTTTGACCTCATCACCCCAACTCAACAGCTTTGACTTCGTCAGTCCAGCTCGACAACTTTGACCTCATTAGCTAAGATCGACAGATTTGACCTCGTCATCCTAGCTGGGCAGCTTTGAACTCGTCAGCCCAGCTCGGCAGCTTTGACCTCGTCAACCCAACTCGGCAGCTTTGACCTCGTCGCCTCAGCTCGGCAGCTTTGACCTCGTCGCCTTAGCTCGTAAGCTTGACCTCACCAAGCATTCACCCAGTTCGGCAAAATTCACCTCATTGAGGTGGCTATTCGGCATTCGCATACCATGACCCCCTCTAGAATGCCTATAAATAGGAACCCAAGACACACATTGAAGACAAGTTGACACCCCCCCCCCAAGGTTCCTTTCAGACAAGCTAGCGCCTTCCTTGTGTCGAGCTCAGCCTTAGTTTGGGAGGAGAAGTTCTTATAAACTTTTGGGTATGTGGCGGGACCTCCTCGTTGCAGTACTCGGGTCAGCAGTTCAGGATCAGCTCTAGCTCTCTGGCTTCTTCTAGTTATAATTTGTCTGGGTCAACCGCTAGACAAATAGTCTTTTGTCACACCTTTGGTCTGATGTTACGGAGTTGCACGACGACGAGCCACCTTGAAAAGTTTACATGCGTCGGACGCGTATAGCGGATGGGCCCACAACTCCCACAACGAATAATTAATTAATTTGTTACCTGATTTGCTTATGACGTTAATTTGTTGCTTTGTTTGCGTGTGTCAATTTAAGTATTTTCGTACTTCATATTTTAGAGTTTTTCCTTTTTATGATTGTTGCTCATCACTATAAGAGGAGGTGTAAGCCTTGTATTGTTTTTCATTCTGGAATAGAATTGTGTTTTCCCTCTTCTCCTCTCTAACCATAACCCTCTCTCTCTACCTTCCCTCCCTCTCCCGCTCTCTATCAGACCGACCGAAGTCACCGCCCCCGGGATCGTACTAAACTGGTCTGACCTGCCGCTTCCGCCCGCATACGGCCGTCGGAGAACCTGCACCTTTCCACCAGCCGCTCCAGCCACCTGCACGCCTTTCGACGCGTACATCGCCTCATCGCTCCGCGCTCCAGGCCGATCGCCTCATCGCTCCAGCCGCCCGCCCGACCGACCGCAAATCTCCTGATGCGTGCATCGCCGTCCCGATCGCGTACCACGCTCCAGGCGCATTCCGCACCGCCGACCCCCTCTGCGGCTCCAGCCCTCCTCCTGCTGCCGCCACCGGAGAACCAGGGTCGTCCTGTTACGTCGCCGGTGCCATGGCCCCGACCACTCGTTCCACCACCGAGGTTCCATCGGAGGACGCCAACGAGGCCCTCCTTCGTCGTATCAGCACACAGGAGTCCATCGTGGCCTCTTTGCAGACCGCTTTGCTCGTCAAACACGCCAAGCTCGATGCATTACAACCGTCCGCTGCCCCCTCCGTCAGTGGCTCCGCGCAACCGGCCGCGAGCACATCCATCCTAGGTGCGGCACCTCCAATGCACATTGGGGACGCTTCCCCTCTTGGTCTTTCCGGCCGTCTGACACTTACCTTGGATCTTCCAACCTTCGTCGGGCTTGATCCGATTGGGTGGATAGCCAAGGCGGAACAATACTTTGATCTTCACCACACCCCCGAGCAGGACAAGGTCTCTATCACCATCGTAGGACTCGACGGCTCCGCCCTCCACTGGGCCCGATGGCTCCGCCAGACCAATCCGTTCATCTCATGGCCGGAAATCAAGCAGGAAATGATTCGTCGCTACGACACCCCTTATTCCGGCTCCTCCATCGAAAGATTATGCGGGGTACGGCAATCCGGTACGATGGAGGAGTACATCAATGAGTTCGTGGCCCCCGTCACTCATGTTCCGGGCCTACCACCGGGCCACTATCTTGGCTTCTTCATGCAGGGTCTTCGCCCCAACATACAGTCCCGGCTCCGCACCCACCACCCCCGGACAGTTTCCGAGGCCCTCGACATGGCCCGCCTTGTGGACGCAGATTTGTCTCCTCGGCCACCACGGATTCCCGGTGGGTTTAAGCCAGGAGGTCGGGCTTGGAAAATCACTACTCCATAAACCCAAGGTCCTCACCCCCAGTCGGCCGCCCGGCCAGGGCGCCCGGCCCCACCATAACGAATCTCCAACTGCGAGTTCGATGATCTCTGCCGCAAGGGGATCTGTTTCCGCTGCCGCCAGCCCTACTCCCCGACTCACGTCTGCACGGTCAAGGAGTTCCATGTCATCATTGTCGACTTCGAGCCAGAGATCGCTTTAGCAGATTTTGAAGATCTCGAGATCACTGCCGAGAACACCACCGAGGGCGCCGGTGACGCAGACCTTCACCACTTGGAGCTTCCTTGTTTTTCCGTAGGTGGCATTTCGGGCCCCAAACCACGAAGTTGGCAGGCAAGTTGGGCGACCGCCACATAATCATCATGGTGGACAGCGGAGCGAGCCATAATTTTCTTTCATCTCATCTGGTCCAGCAACTACGTCTTCCGGCAGAACCTTCTCCAGATTTCACGGTTTGTCTGGGAGATGGTCGTCGCCGCTCGATCCAGGGCCATTGTCTGTCTGTTTCGCTCTTAGTGGGGCCCTACTCAATAACGGCGGATTTCTACGTCTTCGGCCTTGGCGGGATCGACGCCATTTTGGGAGTAGCGTGGCTCTGCACGCTCGACGACATGCGAGTAAACTGGAGCTCTATGACGATGTGGTTCCTCCAGGACGATCGGGAGTGCTGCCTGGTGGGAGACGTCGCTCTTCTTTGCTCCCCGGTATCCGCCCACGCCATTCAGCGGACTGCGGACGTCGATTTTTCGGCCCTGTTGTGGCCCATCTCGGACGCCGCTGCACTAGTCTCAACATCGCCCCCGGACATTCAGGCCCTCCTGTCAGAGTTTGCAGACATCTTTGCCCCACCAACTGAGCTGTCACCAGCTCGGCCGCATGATCATGCCATACCTCTTCAGCCGGGCGTGACGACAGTCTCGGTCCGTCCATACCGCTACAGGCACGTACAAAAGGACGAGATCAAAAGACTGGTCCGCGACATGTTGATGGGGGTACTCATCCGCCCCAGTGTCAGCCCCTTCTCCAGTCCGGTCCTGTTGGTCCACAAAAAAGATGGCAGTTGGCATTTCTGCGTATACTATCGGGAGCTCAATAAAGTCAATGTTCCAGACAAGCACCCGATTCTGGTGATTCAGGAGCTTTTGGATGAGCTCCATGGCACGACCGTCTTCACCAAGCTCGACGTCCGTGTCGGCTACCGCCAGATTCGCGTCCGGACGGCCGATGTAGCCAAGACGGCCTTCCAGACCCATGACGACCACTATGAGTTCCTGGTTATGTCTTTCGGTCTGACCAACGCACCGACAATCTTTCAGGTCACGATGAACGATATATTTCGCCCGGTACTTCGTCAGCACATTCTCGTTTTTTTATGGCATATTGGTCTACAGTTCTTCTTGGCCGGAGCATCTCCAGCACGTCCGACAGACATTGGCAACTCTACAATGCCACCACCTCAAGCTCCACCCAACGAAGTGTTCCTTTGGGGTTCCCGAGGTGTGCTACTTAGGACACACCATCTCGACAACAGGAGTCGCCATGGATAACGACCAGATCGAGGCGGTCGTCCAGTGGCCAACACCATCGTCACTCTGCGATGTTCGTGGATTCTTGGGACTAACAGGGTACTATCGCTGGTTCATTCAAGGGTACGACACGCTGGCCCGACCCCTCACGCAGCTTCTGAAAAAGTCGGCCGAAGGGCCCTTCGAGTGGTCGGTCGCGGCTTCCGCCGCTTTTACCGCGCTACAACAGGCCTTAGTTCGAGCTCCGGTGTTGGCTATGCCGGATTTTTCACAGCCCTTCCTCGTAGAATGTGACGCATCAGGCGTCGGTGTTGGAGTCGTTTTGATGCAGGTTGGTCGCCCGGTAGCCTATTTCAGCCGCGCTTTTTTGGACACAATCCGTAGTCGTTCGGCTTATGAGAACGAGCTCATGGGCCTTGTCCTCGCTGTGCAAAATTGGCGTACTTACCTCCTAGGCCGGCTGTTCGTGGTCCGCACCGACCATCACAGCCTTCACTACCTCCTACAACAGAAGATCGCTACACCCGCTCAACAAGTATGGGTGGCCAAGCTCCTCGGCTATGACTTCAGCATCGAGTTCCGGCCAGGGAAGACCAATTGAGCGGTTGATGCCCTCTCGCGCAACCCCATCCTCACAGTCATTTCTCGACCGGTGTGTGAAGATGCGGATACCCTCCAACGTGAAGTAGAAGCCGACCCGACGCTCAATAAGATACGAATAGCACTTCTCGCGGATGCCACAAGCCACCCACCATACTCCTTGCTTGACAGCCGCTTACTCTATAAGGGATGCCTAGTGCTCGCCCCCTCCTCCCCGAGTATTCCACTGTTGTTGAAAGAGTTCCATGCTACACCTACGGGGGGACACGTCGGAGCTTACCGGACGTACCGCCTCACTTTATTGGCCTCATATGTTCCGACAGGTCAAGGCCTTTGTGGCCTCCTACCTCACCTGCCAGAAAGCCAAGTACGAGGTCATGTTCCCCGACGGCCTGCTTCAGTCCCTTCTGATTCCAGATTGCATTTGGGACGACGTCGTCATGGATTTCATCATACGGCTACCCCGATCACAGGGGTGCGACAGCATCCTGGTTGTAGTGGACCGGCTCTCAAAGTATGCTCATTTTATTCCCCTGTGCCACCCATACACGGCGGCCACAGTCGCCGACAAGTTCGTCCAGGGAGTTGTACGCCTCCATGGGTTTCCTCGGTCGATCGTCAGCGACCGCGATCCGCTCTTCCTTAGTACATTCTGGACCACGTTGTTCCGCTTACAGGGCACCCATCTCCGCATGAGCACAGCCTACCACCCGCAGACGGACGGCCAATCAGAGGTCTTCAACCGGTGTTTGGAGACGTACCTCCGCTGCATCGTGGGGGAGCAACCTCGCAGTTGAGCCAAGTGGCTCGGTTGGGCTGAATACTCGTACAACACCGCCTACCATCAGGTGGCCGACACCACCCCATTCGAGGTCGTTTACGGCTGCCCTCCTCCGTCGATCGTCCGCCACCTTCCAGGGGAGTGCCAGGTGGAAAGCTTGGTCACCGCTCTCCGTGACAGAGATACTATCCTGGATCATTTGAAGCACCACTTACGACGGGCCCAACAAAAGATGGTCTTATTTGCCAACAAGAAACGTCAAGACCTCTCTTTTGAGGTTGGTGAGAGGGTGTTCGTCAAACTCCACCCCCTACTGACAGCTTTCGGTGGCCCGCCGGCCCTGCCCAAAACTGGCTCCTCGTTTCTTCGGGCTTTTCGAAGTCCTCGCCCGCATAGGGGCGGTCGCCTACCGTCTTCGCCTTCCAGCCGGGAGCCGCATTCATCTGATCTTCCATGTCTCCCAGCTACGACGCGTTGTGGGCGACCACACTCCCACAGATCACATTCCAGCCGACCTCGACCTCGCAGGGGAGGCACCCTACTACCCCGCCTCAGTCCTCGATCAGAGATGTCGCACCCCAGGAGACCGCACATTGGAAGAAGTCCTTGTGGCATGGATCGGCCGGCCAGACTCGGACACAACGTGGTTGCCCCGGGATGATTTCCGCCGCCAGTTTCCAGATTTCTGCCTTGAGGACAAGGCACATTTTCCAGATGGCGGCATTGTTACGGAGTTGCACGACGACGAGCCACCTTGAAAAGTTTACACGCGTCGGGCGCGTATAGCGGATGGGCCCGCAACTCCCGCAGCGAATAATTAATTAATTTGTTACTTGATTTGCTTATGATGTTAATTTGTTGTTTTGTTTGTGTGCGTCAATTTAAGTATTTTTTGTACTTCTTATTTTAGAGTTTTTTTCCTTTTAATGATCGCTCATCATCACTATAAGAGGAGGTGTAAGCCTTGTATTGTTTTTCATCCTGGAATAGAATTGTGTTTTCCCTGTCCTCCACTCTAACCCTAACCCTCTCTCTCTACCTTCCCTCCCTCTCCCGCTCTCTATCAGACTGACCGAATTCACCGCCCCCCCCCCCCCCCCCGGATCGTACTATCCAACCAATTGTGAACCGAATTTCTTGATTCCAACTCTAATAATTAATCCATCTCTTCTCTCTTATTTCTCATTTTTACTTGTAAATGAGAAAACTATGAGGGGGTAAATTAGGACTGAGCAATGTTTCACCAAAGGGACTTTTCTCTTACTATTATCATTATATATCGTTCAGTATAAAATTTGTTTAGCATTTCATTTCCATTCACTTGTATTTTATCAGAAGATAATCCATCCTAGTGAAGATTCCCTATTCTTTTGTTATTGGCATGAGACAAAACTACTGATATTAACATGACAAAGAGGTTCTTAGAGCAAGTCAATCCCACTTCAGGTCCTTTATTCAAACACACACATTTGGAATATAATTGAATGAGAATAAAAAAATGGATTCAGAGTTGTTGGAAGATTTTGGAGTTTAGTATCTAATCTATTATTTAACTCCTACTAATTTCTTACCATGTTTTACGTTAATGGAAACATTGGAACAGGAAGCACGACGGATCTAGGAGAAAGGGATGGGTTAGCTGTACCTGGAGCTTCCGGTCGATCTCGGTGTCGGGATCGGTCATGTTGCGCCCGTGAGAGTTGAAGCTAAGCGAGGAGAAGAAAGGGACGAAGAAGACGTCGGCGTCCTCTCCCTCGCGAATCCTAATGGCCTCGCTGAACTCTCCGGATGCATCGCGTTCTCCGACGAGAAGAGACGCCGTCATCCAATACTCCACGCTGTGCTGCTTCTTGATCCCCCAACTGGTCGGCCACGGAGGAATGCCCTTGCCCGTGGAGGGTGCGGGGTCCGAATCGGGCCGGTGATCCATCATGCCGAAGTTGAATCGAGGGGGGAGGTCGTACATGTATACACCGAGAGGCGGCATCCGGCGTTCATCGCCGGCAAATGCGGCAGCCACGGCGGAAGGAGGTGGGGAGCAGCGGACGGGGAGGAATGGCAGTGAGAAGCGGCGGGAGCTGAGGTCCGAAGTGGAGATGTAGATGGTGATGAAGATTAGCAGAACGAGAAGGGCAATCAGAGATGCTCGGGTCCTCGTTGGTGAAGCCATCTCTCTCTACCCCGCTCTCTCTCTCTCTCTCCCTCTCTCTCTCCTCCAATATTATTCACTTGTCCCGGCTCAACCAGGGCGGATCTCGGGGCGGGTGATCCCAAGAATTTTTTTTTTTTTTGTAAAATAAACGTTGAATTTGGATTATTTTCGTCATTTTAACTATTTATACATCAAAAATGATGTAAGAGTGAGTGAGAAAAAGATCCAAAAAAATGGAGACGTTCAAATTTCTTTTAGATCGGAAGGGGAGGAAGATGACGTGACAACTGACTGATTTAGTTAATTTTTATGAAAGTGGCGTGTGTAAATTAAGGTTTCATTTGTTTCGGCGATGGCGGGTCGATCCGGCGGGTGGAAACGGAGTGTTCGAATCGGCGGGGGGAGGTGGTTTCTCCAAACGAAGCTTTTTGAGGCGTTTCTCAAGGCGGGCGGGTGGAAACAGAGCAAACGCCGCCGGGGGTTCATTTGTTTACCCGCTTTCCGGCGGCGTTTGCCCCAAACGGAGCGGCAAAACGCCGAACCAAATAGAGCCTAAGTTGTGATAGTTACAACCAATTTTAACCGCCTCAAGTCTGCATTCTTCTCTAATCATAGCTGCTTTGGAATCTCTGGAAAAAACACTATCATCTTCGACACGATATAACGCGATATTTTTTTTACGCAACACTTGTAACTTTGCTTATTTTGATAGTGTTTTCTTAATTACAACCCCAAGAGTGCAAGAGATCAAGATCATATCTACGTGGATGTGAGAAAGTCCAAAAAAGATATAAATTTTCATCTTCTCCCGCTCAACTTTGCTATCATGTTTTACTACTACAGTTCAGATCATGCCTTTGATTTTTGAAGGTTATTTTTTTTGAAAAAAAAAGAACAAGAATTAATGAATGTTTAGGTTGTCATTAGTCATTAATTAGATCTGATTTTATGGAGAGACTTAATTGATTTTGAGAGGGATTTTGCTGGTTTTTAAAGTCTTTTTGGTGAATATTTAGTGAATCTTTCAAGTATTTGAATAAATGATGAGCCAAAATTTTAAGAGATGAATTTTATGTTAAAAGCTTCTATTGTTAAACATTAAGAAAATACAAAAAAAACATAAAAATAATTGATGAGTTTTTTTCAATTTAGGTATAGTAGTTAAAAATGAAATGGATGAGCTAGTTGATTTTGAAAGAACATCAATTTCTTCGCCCATGAGCCAACCTTCTACCTCCAAACAAGATCATATTGGGATCAACCCCTAAAGAGTCAATGAACTTGGAATAAATCAGATAAGGTTTGGAGTTGTGCTAGAAGCAGAATTTGAGCTCTGTCTCCAGGCGTCGAGTGAAGCAGGTACCAGCCAGGCGTCGAGTGTCATCGAGTGACATAGAGTGCAGCAGCTGGCGTCGAGTGGCGTCGAGTGCAGTAGCTGGGCGTCGAGTGAGCTGTTAGGCGTCGAGTGAAGGATGACAGGCATCGTGGGCGTTGAGTGAGTGTTAGGCGTCAAGTGCAGCTGCCAGGCGTCGGGTGTGTGCGGACGGGAAATGTTCCATGAAATCACAGATTTCTCTGTCGTCTGATGGTTAGGGCTTGATCTAAAGGCTGAGATAGTCTCGCTCTTTGCCCTAAATAGGCCACGACTTATTCCAGAACATTACAACTGTTATTTTCGGCCGTCGGGAAGAAGATCGTTTTCTCGGGTTCGGCTTTTCCACCACTACTGTTGTCAGTGCTCTTCTTGAAAAAGAAGAAGAAGAAGAACAATAGTTTCTCTCAGATCGGTATCTTATCTTCGCTGTAAGGGTATTTTTGCTCTCCTTCTTGTCTTCGTTTTCTTTTGGGGTTTGAAGGGAAATTGTTAGAGTTTTGTGACCTTTTTTCTTGAAGAAAGCTTATCTGCGAGTTATGAGAGAAGGAATCAATCTGTGAATTCAGTGGGATCTATGTTGGGCAAACCCAGTGTCTGTTATTCTAATCCTTATTTTTCTATAGTGGATTTTTGTGTGCCCCGGCCCGTGATTTTTTCCTCATTGATTGAAAGAGGGTATTCCACATAAAATTTCTGTGTTTTTCTGGTTATTATTTCTTTGTGGTTGCTGCATTTTTATCTTCTAAGTGCCCGGTGATTCAAGCGCGATGAGATACTTGTTTCCCAACAAGTGGTATCGAAGTTAGGTTTGGAGGTGTCTGAATGGGCGCTCCATTCTAGATTTGGGTCAAAGGTAGGTGACGACAATGATCTGCTCCCTACCTTCTTAAATCTTGTTTGTGAATTAATCAGATTTGTCTTGGATCATCGGGCTGTTTGAGAAGATGGAGCAGAACACAATAATGTTAGCATGAATGACAAGAACTTGAGTATTTGAAAACCGCGGATGGAGGACCTTTTATATTGTAAAGATCTTTATACTTTGTTGCTAGGGATGTTGGCTACCATGCTGGATGACGAAGAGTGGAAGAAGATGGATCAGAAGTCAGTGGGTTTCATTTGGCAATGACTTGATGATTATGTCTTCCACCATGTATCCATAAAATCATCGGCCCAAGCTTTATGTAGGAAGCTGAAAACAATGTACGAGTGGAAGATAGCGGGTAACAAAGCTTTCTTAATTAGTAAACTTGTGAACTTGAAGTATAGTGAAGGTTCTCAGATGACTGAGCATCTGAACCTCTCTAAAAGCATCATCAACCAGTTGGAGGCCATGAAGATCACATTAGGGGACGAGCTGCAAGCATTGATGATCCTTAGTTCTTTGTCAGATAGTTGGGAAACTCTTATGGTATCCTTGAGCAATTCGACGTCGGATGGTGTCGTGTCGATGGAGATGGTGACGAGCTGTCACTTGAACGAGAAGCTAAGGAGGAAGGATTTTGGAGTCTCTTCATCAGATGCTCTTCTTATGGAGGAAGAGGCAGGTTGATGAAGAAGAAGGGTAAGCCACGAGCTAACTCCAGAAGCAAGTCCAGGTCGAAGTCCAAGAGGGAGATCGAGTGTTATTACTGCAAGAAGAAGGGTCACTTCAAGAATGACAGCTTCAAGTTGCAAAGAGATTGGAAGGGGAAGTCAAAGGAGACTAGAAAATCAAGCGAGAGTGCAGGTGCGGCCTCGATTGCGGAGGATGAGTCATTGTGCTTACATTGCAGTGGGGTTGTTTGCCAGAAGTGTGTTGACACTGATTGGGTAGTGGATGGTGGAGCATCCTACCATTGCACTCCTCATGGAGATTACTTCTACTCATATGCTGCTGGAGATCTTGACGCTATCCGGATGACAAATGTCGGGGTGTCGAAGATTATTGGTAGTGGAGAAGTCCACTTGGAGACTAATCTAAGAAGGGTTATCCTGAAGGATGCCAGACATATTCCTGACTTGAGGATGAACCTCATTTATGTTGGCAGACTGGATGATGGAGGTTTTACGAGCATTGAAGGCAGAGGTGCCTGGAGGCTAGTGAAGGGGTCCTTGGTGGTGGCCCGAAGGCAAGAAATGTTGTGGTTTATACCGAACAAAGGCCACTATCTGTAGCCCGAGTGTGAATGCAGTTGAAGACAACTCTATGGAGTTGTGACACCGCAAACTTGGCCACACCGAGGTCTTTAATGCTAAACTTTTTCATTAGTCCCAACTTAACGTCATCCACTTCGGATTGATCGAAACCAAAAATCATCATATCATCAACATACAAGCATATTATAGCGTCTGCATTTGATCTATGACGTATGCAAAGATATTTATCAGAGAGACTCGACATGAATCTCATGTTCTTTACACTACAGTCAAACTTCTCATGTCATAATTTTGGTGTTTGTTTTAGTCCGTATAGAGACTTGATTAACTTACAGACCTTATTTTTGTGACCTTATACTATGAAGCCTTCAGGTTGGCTCATGTATATCTCTTCGGTCAGATCTCCGTTCAAAAACACAGTCTTAATATCTATTTGATGAACAATAAAGTTCTCAATAGACGCAATAACAAGCAGGATCCTAATGGTTTTTAAGTGACACACTGGTGAATATACATCAAAATAATTCACCCCACTAACTTGTGTGAAATCTTTAGCCACCAGACGTGTTTTATACTTAGCTACGTTACCATCAGGATTGAGTTTTTTTCAGAACCCACTTACACCATATGGTTTTATCCCCTCTTTGACTTATCAACTAACGTCCAGGTGTTGTTCTGAAGTAGATAATTCATCTCTTCATCTATGGCTTCTTTTCAGAGTAGTGAATCTCTTTATCTCATCACTTCCTTATAAGTAGATGGATCTGCATCGACGTGGTAAGTGATGAAATCACTACCGAAGGTTCTGAGAGTTCTCTCTCTCATCGAAGTCCTTCCAGACTCTAGGCCACTATTATCTACTAGAACTGAATAAGAGGTACTCGGTACTGATTCAAGATCTTCCTCAGTAATAGATGTTTGCATACCTGAGAGTGACAGGTTCTTATCTTTAAGAAATTTATCCTCAAAGAACATTGCATCCCTAGATTCTATAATGATGTTATTACAAATGTCTAAGAATTTATCTGCATCACTATCATCAGCACAACCTAAGTAGACACAGGTGTCGGTACTAGGTTCAAGCTTAGACCTTTTAGGGTCGAAAACCTTAACATAGGCTATACAACCCCAGGTCTTAAGTCTAGCTAGTAGGGTGTAACCTCTAACTTAGCACGAGGGACTTTGTTCAGAATATGGTTTGCAGTTAAAAATGCTTCTCCCCAATATGCAGCAGGCATGCCAGCAGTGAGGAGCATAGAATTCAATATCTCTATTAACGTTCTATTTTTTCTCTCGGCTATACCATTCGTTGGGGTGAGAAAAGAGCAATGGTTTCTGCTATGATTCCTTAAGAGGAAAGGAAACACATGAACTCACTAAACACGTATTCTCCTCCTCTATCACTTTTAAATCTCTTTATTTTCATGTCTAGTTGGTTTTCTACCCTGGTTTTGAAAAGACAGAACTTTTCAAATGATTCATCTTTAGTTTTAAGAAGGTAAATGTGATAGAACCTAGAGCAGTCATCTATGAATATGATCATATACTTCCTTCCTCCTCGAGTGACAAAACTTTTAAAGTCACGGATATCAAAATGTATAAGCTTTGAAGGTGTTGTGCTCCTGGTAACCGCACTAAAATATTTCCTAGTGATCTTTGTCTGAGCACACACTTCACATTTCTCAAGTTGGTTTTTAGTGTCTAATGTGATCTGGTGAGTTCTAGCTATTTGGAACATTTTCCTATAGTTCACGTGTTATAATCTCTCATGTATAGTCTTAGGTCTAACTAAGTTTATTTGAACTTGTTGAACTAACTTGTTTGATAAACTTAGTCGGTACATCCTACTTTGGACGTATGCACATCCAAATAGTGAGAGTTAACTGACAATGTTACTATGACGCCACAGAAAGTAAAAGACATACCAGCATCACACAATAAACTTATAGACACTAAATTAACAGCTAATGATGGAATGAATTTAACGTTATTTAAAGTTAAAGTCTTACCTGATGATAACATCAGAGTTGCGTTTATCACTTTTAGCACATTAGCTGTCTCGTCATTTGTCACCGTCACAGACTCTCTTGCAGCAGTGAGGCCTGTCATCAGATTAGGATTGTTGCAAATATGACACGTTGCCCCCGAATCCAGGTACCACTCAGTGTTGGCCTTTGCATTTTCTACCATGACAATAAAGTTAGATGGCTCAACAAGGCTAACCATATTGTCCTGGTTGCCTTGTTGTAGTGCTCTAGTCCTTTCCCTTTTAGGGAGTCTACAACCAGATGCATTGTGTCCCCACTTGTTGTAGTTGAAACATTTGTCCTTAAACTTTTTAATCTTTTTATTAGGGCCTGCAACCTGGGATGGTTTGGTCTTTTTAGGATGAGGCGCGCGTTTAAAGCTAGTAATCATGTTAGCCGTAGCTTTTTTGTTTGCTAACAGCTTCTAACACGTGTCTGATCCTATTTTCATCATCAATGCGTATGAAGCGCTTGAGGTCAGTCAGACCAACCTGCATCTTCTTGCGGTACATTTCAGTTTTGAAATTATACCACGCGGTGCGCAATTTGTAAACAATCTTGCACACAACAAAACTATCTGGTAGACTAATATTTTCACTGTGCAAGAAATCTACTAAGTTTTCAAATTCTGATACATGAGGGAGAATAGCTTTCTCCTCGTCGAACATGAAGGAATTAAACTTGTCCATCAGGTGTGCTTTTGACAGGTCCTCCTGCCTGAAGTGCTTCTCCAGTGCCTCTTAGATCTCATTAGCAGTCTTCATCTTGAAGTACGTCTTTGCCAGGCTGGAGGACAGACAATTCAGCAAATAATCTTTGCAGAAGTCATCGTCAGCGATCCACTGTGCCTCCTCGTCAGTCCCCATAACGTCAGCATGATCAAACTGAACTGTGTAGAACACGTTCAGGTACTTCATCCCGAACTGTGTATTCAACTTCCAGTCATTTAATTCTGTTGTCGTAAACTTTTCCAACTTGATCATTGGCATTGAAGACAAGAAAATGTTCCCCCTCATCATCTTGTATTCCTTTCCAAATCACATGATCTACAGGTGAGGAGAAAAAAAATTCCTCTTTTCTAAGAGCTTGGGAACGCCAGAACTTGCACAATGGTCCTCAAGAAAATCTGAGTGTAATACAGAGCGAAAAATTCTCCATGTTCCTTGATCCAACCAGGTGTGGCTGTTTTGAGTCAAAAAACTGAATGACAACAGCGATAAAGACCGATCGACGGTGGAGTAACCAGCGATGAGGAGAACGACTCCAACCCTAGATCCGGTGGCTTCCTCTGTTGAGCGGCGCAAGAAAAAAGAATTCCCGATTCTGAGAAAAAAAACAAAGGCGGCTAGACCCTCTTCTCCACCGGCGCAGAAGCACAGGAAACGACGATAGGCCGACGGGTTTCCTTGATCGTCCGTGGAAGAGGACCGCGAGAAACAGCGGCGACGAGATCTGCACCGGAAAGGCGACGAGATCTGCACAGGAAAGGCGACGACGAGATCCTTTTCTCCTCCTTTCTGACAAAATCGATCTCTGCAGGCTTTTCTTCCACTCGATCTTGCTTCCTATTTCCTTTTCACGATTCGATCGAAACAACGACGACACACCAAAACCGAGGGTGGGATTCTCCTCTCGATATGCAGCCCTAAGCGGCGACGGGAGAACGGCCGGAAACAATGGCGGAGGACAGGATTCAGAAGAGGAAGCGATTACGAAATTTTTAGAGCGACGAGGCAGTTGCTTCGAGAATGAGAGTGTCGCTCGAAACATCTGGATGAAGATCTGAGTGGAATCCCCTACCCGTTGCCCCTGGGTGGATATAAATAGACAATCCATAGGAGTTACGACGGGTAACAGATATCCGTGTACCCAAACCTACCCGTTAAGCCTCCGAACCCGATATTTGTCCAAATATACATTAACATTCCTAACCACAGGACATGTTTTTATGCTCAAATGTGTTGCACGTTGATGCACTTGGATTCTCATAGTGTGTGCTCTCTTAAACTTGCATATTGCATTAAAAGGAAAAGAAAAACAAACAACAACAAACAATGTTGGGCGGTGGCGGGCAGAACCGGCGTGAGCAAATCCGGCTTTCAAACCAGAGGGGAGGAGCCGTTCCAAACGGAGCTTTTTGCTCTGTTTTTCAGGGCACGGCGGGGGCATGCAGAACAAATGCCGCTAGAGGCCGTTTGGTTAACTGTTGTCCGACGACGTTTGCTCTAAACGACGGGAAGAAAAGCGGAACCAAATGAACCCTTAGTCGTTTAACCTGTAAACTACTTGCGCTCTCTCTGCATGTGTGTGTGTGTGTGTGTTTGCACGTGTCTTTTTCTCTAAAAGTAAAATAAAATAATAGTGGCGACGATCATAGTGTCATTAAAGAGAAAGATAAGCTACTTTCATTACCTAACGACTTCTAAAACTAATGCATGATTATCCACCTCTCCTAGTGTGGTTGCTCTCTCCCCCTTTCATCTCCCTGTGTTAAGAAAAATTAGCATAAGACACTTCAACATTTTCTTGACAAAAATTATTAAATTATGATAATAATGCGATTAGAATTTAATAAGTATATTAATTTTAAATGAGTGATGTTAAGAGCACACAAATATTTGATATTATCATTTATACTATATTAGAAGGAAAAATTCTGTTTTGACGAAACATTCATAATGCCAATATTTTTTTTAATTTTTTTATCTCATTAACATCTCGGAAATATTTCGCCATCATTAAGGTAGTCAATCCAATTCTCATATTTAAATTATAGTGCACATCTACAGAATTATGCAACCAAAGAAGTTATAAAACAAGCTTTCAAAATGAATTTGTCAAAAGTAAATTGCAATAATTAAAAATTTAAGTTATCATAATCATTATATTATTTAATTATGACTGTGAGATCAAATAAATAAATGTGATTTTGAAATGAAAAAAATGACAGAGAGACATCACATGTGAGACTACGAGCATGAGAGATTAGTCGTGACATAAAACTGTCGTGACCGGATACTGTTGTGACATGCGAGTGAGGGAGAGCCCCCAAGTGTATCACTCATAAGTCACAACAATAAAAAACTTCAAAATCACAACCTTTCTATAAATCCCTCTCCTCTAATCGCACGCCAGCCCGACCATAGAAACTCTCATGCCTTTCCTTCTCTCGCAAATTTTTTGGGTACGAAGTCCATTCAAATCTAAATCCGGGGTTCACATGTTAAGACCCAAATTCCCGGGCTTCTCAGTTGATTTCAAGAATTGAACAGCATTTCAATAAAAGAGTCACAACATATCTATGTAAAGTACAAAGAGCATATAGAACAGTATTTTATTCCTTCATTTATTACTGTTACAACTCTCGATAAAAGAAACTAACACGAGTACTATTTATATTCAATACAGAAGTCACAATACGGATCTCTACACGAGTCCTTATGCTTTTGATGAACCTCCCCAATGTCTACGAAGATCTTTAGTCATACCTTCACTAATTCTTCTGGAGGAATCCTCTTAGGAGCACTGAGAGACGCTCATGTTGCCTAAAAAAAAAGGTCCACAATGAGTTAATCATAAAAATTATGACTATGTGAGATAAGTATTTCATAAAAAGTTGTACATGTAAACAATGCAAATAATAACAATATGCATACATTACAATAAAGCATAATTTCGATAGTATATCACAATGCTACCCTTAAACCCTTTTATTTTAATTACATAAAATAGGAAATGCTCTGGTTATGCATCTTTTTGGCCACACCCACTTAAGGGCTTTCCGTAGGCTCACCCATACTGGTGAATCCATCCGTAGATTCCTGCTAAATCATAGGATTCTAAACCTTCGCATTTCCTCATGCCAAATTTTATTATTCTGTTCTTGGCGTACTTTTATATATAAAATAAAAAATATTTTTAAATAAAATATCCCCTCAGATAGTTATATCGCTTTATGTTTTTCTCTCACCCACATTTTGTTCCATAGCGATATCTTAATGTGTTAAACTCATATGCACAAGAATTGTTCATTTTAAAAAGTAAAACAGTAATAAAATTACTTGAATAAAACTAATTCAGGAAAAAAAAAACTCACCACAACTTTGCCTTTATCCACACTTTTATTTGCATTGTCACCACGATTATCTTGTGACGTCATCCTCAATTTCTTCCAATTTGTTCTTGATTGCGGAAACCACTGTAATAACACTCATTTTACTGGGTTGTGTCTCATTCTAATCGTATAAATGATTTATAGTCGCTAAAAACATCGGGAATCGGAAAACGACAAAAATGTTAAATCATTTATAAACTTTGCCGGACAGCTATAAATAAGCCTCGAAATGGACTAAACCAGCACCCAAATGGACATTCGTCCACTCAAAAATTCTGTCCAGCAAAGTCTAAAAAATTGGGTAAACCACCCCTTGAAAATTCAACAAAATATAGCTCAAAAATAATGAAACCTGCTATCCATATATTCATAAAAATGTAAACTATTTTCTGTTCAAAAACAACGAAAAAACAACAAAAACAACCATATAATTTGAAATTCAGAAAGTAGAGAGGGGGAAGAACATCCTTACAGCCAGAAGGTAGAGGAGAAGGGCACATAAGTTACACTGAAGCTCGGGAGCAACAACAAGAAGCACAACAACTTGAGAGGTAGCAGAATCAGGGCAACAGTGAAGTCGAGTAGCAACAGCTACACAACAAAGGGTACAACAGTAGAAGAAGAATAGAAGCAGCAATAGCAGAGCAACAATCCCTAATTGGCACGACAGAACCGTCGTCACAGAAGCGACAGAGGCAAAGCAGCGGTATCGTCGACACGAAAGCGTGACAGCGACGACACAAGGAGCTCGACCTAGCTCCGTCGATTAGAGGCACATAGAAAGAAGGAGATGGAGTAGAAGAAAGTGGAGAAGCGTTCACTGCCGACACAGAGTAGCCCGAGGAAGAAGAAGAAGACGGGATTCGCAGAAGCAAGATAGCGGCGGAAAAGCAATGTAGGAGAAACTGAAGCTCGACATCGAGTTATAACAGTAAGCTAAGTGGCTAAGCAGCAAGGTCACGCCAACCACCGAACCAGATGCCTTTACCCGAATCCAAAATCATACCCAGCCAACACCTACACAGCCAACACATAAATCCTCCAGCACAGCACAAATACAGCCAGCCAACAAACCAAGCAGCTAGCACATAACTTCTCCAGCACTTTACAAAGCAGCCAACACTTTCATTTAACCCGATCAGCCCACTATGCCAGCCAGCCCAAATGAAATTTATCAGCCCAACAAAATAGCTAGCCCACGTCCAAAGGCAGCAAGCCCAGAACTCATTTGTTCAGCCACAACATCAAGCCCACTTGAGATTACCATTGGTACCCAAAACATTAATAAAAAAACGAAATAAAGTTTAAAACAAATTGGTCGAAAAAATAATTTAAAACATTTTCAAGTGCCTTTTTCATCATCGGGGATATAAATTAAAAATTTTACACGTATTTTCATTTTAGCTTGTAACATCACATATGCGCGACACGTGTCCCTTCTATGATATTAATAAAACTGACTTTGAATTATTGATTTACGACATCCCTGCAAGATCTTAACATCATCTCTACGCCACACCTCCACACGCCACTTGAGTTTTCGGTTCTCGACATTGCCTGCTCGTCGTCGACCACAACTCCGGCCATATCACAGTTACATCGTGGCTCTTAACAACATCTCGGTGAAATCTCAGCGACATCTCTTTCCTGTATCTTGATCTAGAGGGCCGGGGAGGGCAACAAACATCTTGGCAACATCTCGGCGTGATCTCTGCGCCCCACTTCCACACACCGTTGGAGTTTTTGCTTCTCGACATTGTCGGCACATTGTGGACCAAGAAACAGCTCCGACTACATTGCAATTACACATCTCGGCGACATTTTAGGCTCTATTTGTTTGGGCATTTCGGTGCTCCGTTTTGGGCAAACGCCGCCGGAAGGCGGATAAACAAATGAATCTCCGGCGGCGTTTACTCCGTTTCCACCCGCCCGCCCGCCTTGAGAAACGCCCCAAAAAGCTCCGTTTGGAGCAGCCACCTCCTCCATCCATTTCGAACACTCGATTCCCACCCGCCGGATCAACCCGCCACCGCCGAAACAATCGAAGCCTTAATCAAAGATATCTCTACACTGAAACTGTGATTTTCTTGAGGGACATCATACATCTCAGCGACATCTCGTCCCTAAGCTAATTTAAAGGACTGGGGGATTGTTACTTCGGGAACCCGAAAGATAGTACCGATCCTGGGTCAATAAAGAGCCTCCAAAAGATGTGAGGCCTTTCCATTTTAGATGTGTGAAATACATTTTTACGTCCCGCGATTCTCAGATGTCGCGATCCCAGTGCGGACCCAAAAAATTCCCGCCGCAGCTTTTCCTCTCTACTCCCTTCCTCGATCGTCGGGGAAATTTCTTTGGCACCCCCGGCTCTCTCTCGCGCCAGAGAAACGTCCAAGTAGAGCCGGAGTGGATTCTAGTGGAAGCACTGAGCCGCACCTTGCATTAGGAAGGTGCTCGTTACTGGGACGAGTTCAAACTGGTGAAGGGAGGAGGAAGTCCATACTCGGATCTCACCAGGGATTCATCACTGCTAGGGATTTCGAATCAAAGCATGGGCATCTTCAACTAAGAGGTAGTAATAGATCGTAGATTGAAGTGATTCTGCTGCAGCTTAGGTCATATAACTCAAGGGTAGATCCCGCAAGAATAGCTATGTCGTTTCTCCCCATTTTCAGTCTACCTACGCTGACCAAGCTTAAATATGTATTCCCATGAGACTAAGGGTGGTTTTCCTGATTTTGATGATATGAATGGAGATGTTTGATCATGTTCCATTTGTATGCTTCCACCATTGATGACACATGCAATCAATTTTTATTGAAATCTGTTATAGAATGTTTGTCGATTGATTTTTCTTATTCTTTTCAATGATAAACTTTGACTTAATTGCGTACTTCTTCCTAATACAAATAGGAAATAATACTACATGCTCTTATTTACAGAAAGAAGAGGTAGGATTTGAACGTCAAGATGCTCTTCAATGCCTAATGTTCCTGCTCCAGAGTCTGTAAGCACACCATTATTGCACATATAATTTTATGCTGCTACCTGCACATTGATTTTAGGTTCTCATGCTGTTACTGTCTATAGAATGGTTTGTATTTACAACTGCTATACCTGATATCTGATTTTACCTTAGAATTTGAGAAAGAATTCGCTTATTCATAATGCATTGTACATGATAGATTTTAGAGTGATCTTTCAAGCTCTAGAACGCGGCATTGCTCCTTTCCTACCCGGCCCTCGAATGTTGGATGGATCGAAGAAACATTACTCCTCAAGGTGAAAGTGGCATGAGTTTTTTTCTTCCGGTCTCACCCTTTCTCATATGAAATTTATTAGCTCGGCTCAGTTGGCTGTGATAAGAATATAACAGACAAACATCTTATTTTAGTACCCAAACTTTGCACCTTTTTGAAATTAATTCCCATACTTTTTTTACAAGATTTCAGTCCTTCTAGTTTTATTAAATAGCTGAAATCAGTCTTCCCCAATCATTCTACATTAATTGCATATGATTAAAATGTTAAAATCCCTATAAATACTCCCCCTTTTATGGCAGCAATGTAAGAGTAATTAAATTTTTTTTTAATAAATACTCCCTTTTCTCTACTAATTTCTGTTTACAATGAATTTAACCAGAGATCTTTTACCATTTTCGCTGTTTACCTATAATATAGGAATTATTCATCTTTGTTGAAATGAACATGATACACGTAGGCTCGTCTAGCTCTTCTATTGCATGCACGAAATCAAGATTTAAGAAGTTAACCATCGGTGAGCATGAAGGAGTTAAAGAGACAACCTCACCCGATACTATTCCTAAAGATGAAGTTCAAGATCAAGAGAAATATCAGACCTAGTTGAAGAAGATCATCCTACTGAAGATGAAGCAACAAAGACACAAAGAAGACTCCCTTTGGTTGGAAGAGAGATCATCTACCACGCCAAATAATTGGAGACTTAACTCAATGAGTGCAAATTAAGAGGAATGTACTGAATGAAGTTTTGCACCTTAGTTTTTTATCCAAGTTGAATTAAAGAAATTTGAAGAAACCAACATAGATATCTCCTGGATTATAGCTATGCAAGAGGAGCTCAACCAGTTCAAAAGGTGCAAGGTGTGGAAATTAGTTCCTAGACCCAAAGGTCAGAGTCATTGAAACAAAACGAATTTATAGGAACAAGATGAATGAAAATGGAGTAATCATAAAAAATTAAGCAAGACTGGTGGCCAAGGGATACAGACAAGAAGAAGATAGTGATTTTGATTAGACATTTGCTCCAGTTTCAAGACTAAAGGCTATCAAGTTGTTCCTGGCATATGCTGCTCCCAAATTTTTGGACAAAGCAGACAATTTCTTTTTCCTTCTCTGTTCATATAACTGGAAATGAGGAGTTTGGAATACCTGCCGAGGAAGGGATGGGGAGGGTTTCACAGAAGAATTTTCGTCGAGGATGGAGAGAATTTCTATAAGGAAGCTACCGCCGCGGACGGGGAGGGTTTCGTCGAGAATGGAGATGATTTCACGCCCTGCCTTTGCCAATGAAGCTTTCGCCAAGAGGGGGAAGATTTCTACAACAGTAATAAAGGGGGTTATTGTTGAAGTTATTAGTGTTATATTAATATTTTAGTCTTTAAGAGTGTTCGACTTACTCCACATTGTCAGTTCGAGTTTAAGACTCATACCAAAGAGCAAAGAGCATGTATTTCCTATATAATACCCCTCCAACTCTCCTTCATATTTGTTGATGAATATGTTTTTTTGAAAAATAAAAAATGCGATTTAGATTTTTTTACACCTTTTATCTAGCCCGCAGCGACACATCAGGGCGAAGCCCGCCTATTCCGAAGACCACCCAAGAGCTCTCTTCCTTTTTATCTGATAATTCAACATGTATCGGAGAAGGGAAAATGATTCCTCCACGACAAATAAGATTAATGTCTGGTTCCCTAGTTCGAATCCCCAACGACAAATAGCGGCCACCCACGACGAATCGTCCCCCTCCACTTCTCACGCCACCTTTTATCTTCTATTTGATAATCAACATGAAGAGAAGGGAAATATTTTCGCTGTTCCACTTCCACTTCACTGATCTCGTGATCACTAGCCTCGACATTTTTGTTGACAACCTTGCTGCTACACTCGTTTGCCGCTCGTCTCCGACTTCAGATCAATGAAGGCAAGTATTCTTCTCCGTCACTGATCCAGTTGACGCTCTCATGCATCTTCTTCTTCGATCCCCTTGGCTGCTTCTGTCTGTCGCTTTCTTTGTCGACGTCCCCGTCTGCTTCTGCTATTGCCGACGGTCCCATCGATAAGAGCTGCTTCTAAGCTCGATGATGCTTCCCTCAGGCGACGAATTTGTCCATCTCGTCTGGTTCTTTCATCAAGCCGACGATGACTTCCTCTTTTGTTCCCGCTAACAACGATCTCCCGCCGCAGACTAACGATCTGCTTGGTCTGCTCGCTTGATCTGTTCACCGTTGTGATGTTGATCCTTCAACGTCTCCATCTGTTATTTCTGTCGATGGTTCCTGCAGCCATGTGACGATCTTTTGTCAGTGCCGCCTCCTGCTGCTGCCCTTCCAGTTCCAGCAGATTCCAGCTGTTGCTACCCCTTTCGGGGTGTTGTTCTCTCGCCGATGTTGAAGCCTTCGTGATGATTTGGTCATTTTTGTGTTTTTAAATGTCCTTGTTTGGTTGTTGTTAGATTTTGCTTAGTATGTTGTTGTTATGCTGTCATGCACATGCGTTTCATATGAGTGAGAGTGTTTGTGAGGAAGATGACTTGAAAGGTATTTCGCGTCTCTCGCCTTTGTCCCACACGGTCCTCCCTGCTTTTGTCATGTGTTATTTGTGTCTCCTCATTTTTCTTTGATGTGGTACATGTTGTGTTTGGGTCTTTATTGGCTGACCTTATTCCAACGGATCGTGTCATGTGGGAGTTTCCCTGGTGATCTGTTTATTGATTTTATTCAACAATGTTGAAATCGAGAACCAGCTTCTGTGGAGTTCGGACCCTTAGGGAAGGGGTGACCGCACACTTATTTCTCCTTACGAGCTTGACTGACTGAAGATTTAGAACTCAAATGAGACCCAAAATTGACCCAAGGCTCCAGCACGGAGGTCCCACCACACACTCGGAAGATCTTAGAGCGCTTTCCCTCCTTAGCCAATGCTGAGCTAAGGGCACCTCAAAAGAGCTAAAAGATCAGAGAATGAGAAACTTAAAAGCTAGCATTCTGAGGTACCCTCTTGGGTCTATTTATAGATTTTAAGGTCTGACCTGCAAATAACGCAACTCTGCTGTTCTGAACGGATATGCGCAACCCAAAAGTGGTCTGCCAACAACGAAACTCTGTTGTTTAGTGAGGATATTGGCAGTCCAAATCACGTTAATCATAAGATATCTGCACCCCACTCATGGGGAGAATGCGAGCCAGCTCGCCAGTCACCCGGACAGGTGCGGCCCGCCTCCCGCAGCTCGCCTGCCTCTTAGGTGAACCCTGATTCCCGCGGCTCGCTCGCCTCTTATATGGAGGTGGGCCGGCTCGCCCGCCTGCCTGGCGAATGCGGGTCGGCTCACCCGCTTGGTCTCGCTCGCCTGCTTGGCGGATGCGGACTGGCTCGCCCGCCTGGGCTAGCTGTCCTGCTTGGCGGATGCGGGTCGGGTTATACAGGAGGTCCTTTTCCGCCTTGTTGGACCCACTAGGCGAACACTGGGTTGTACAAGTGAGTCCATGGTCGGTGGGACCGTTGTGGTTCGGAAAATCCCTTGTGGCTTGTCTGTTGATTTTATCCAACAAGTTCATGGTCGGTGGGACTACTAAGGTTCGAAATATCCCTGGTGCCTTGTCTGTTGATTTGTCCCACTTAGCCTACCACCATTATCTTTTTTTTAATGATGCTTTCAAACTTGAGGTTTTCTCTCCGGCTTGAGGGGAGAGTGTTGAAGTTATTAGTGGTATGTTAATATATAGGTATTTAGGAGTGTTCTCTTTAGTCCCACATTGTCAATTTGAGTTTAATAGTCCTTGTATTTTCTATATAATGCCCATTTGTGGATAAATAAAACAACATCTTTTATTTTCTCTTTGATATTTTTAACATTTATTTTCATTTTTTTGAAAAGATTAATTTAATCAATTGCAATTAATTGAATGTAATTGGGGCAACGTTTTGAAAACCGAACTGGATATCAAAACCTGGGAAGAAAAAGTTCAAGTTGAACTGGTCCAACCAGTTTAACCGTGGTCAAACGTTATATATGTATGTATGTATGTATATATATTATATATATATATATATATATATATATATATATATATATATATATATATATATATATATATATATATACGAGTGCCCGACACGGGGCTCCGCCCCTATGGCTACGCACGACAGTACCCGACCCGTGACGGCGGGCTTCGCCCGCACCCGGCTGGCTTCGCCAACCCACGACGGGTTGTTGTGTGCTGCGCCCGCATCATGCGAGTGTCTGACACAGGCTCCTTCCCTACGGCCCAAGCGCGACAGTACCCAGCCGGTGACGGCCCCGCGGGCTGCGCCCGCCCCAAACGCCCTTCGGCCGCATTGAGGAGGGTGCAACCTTTATAACTCTTGTACGCATGCAAGTGAGAACTTCTGTTGTTTTAACTCTTGTAAAAATTGTAAAATGTCAAAAAATAAGCCCTTTTCATTGTAGTTGTAGGCCAGAAAAATTTAAATGAAACCCAGATTTTGGTTTGAGAACTCACATAAACAAAGAAAATGAAAACAAAGATCACAAACGATGGAAAGGGCACAAACGTTGGAAAAAATGACAATAAAATGTGGAAGAAAAAAAAAGGTGCACAGAAATCATATACAACAGATTTGCAAAATCACAAACGATGGAAAATAAAATCTGAGGTACTACAATTTCTTTGTGGCTAAATTGTTAAAAAACTTTTGATTTCATTTTCAATTTTTTAGTTTTGTTTCCTGTTGTAGAGATGCTTCTGCAAATTCAGCCGACATTATCAAAGCTGCAGCTGATGGCATAGGATGGAGTGGGTTTATCAATTATTATGGATTGCAGGTAGTATTCTTCTTCTAGTATGACAACACATCCTGATTTTATGGATTATGAAATAGTCATCGACAACACAATTCCTTCAGCGCTTTGGAGCAGTTTGATGCCAACACATGGAGAATTTTATGAGGCTACCGTGGCCAAATTCATGCACATGGATATATTCCTATATATATACAGTTCATGTCAGCAATAACTCAGGAATCTTACCTACACATCCACACCCCACCAATTTTATTAGATGGAAAATAAAATGCTTCCTAGCTTCCAGATCCGGCCATCCAACGAAAAAAAGAACAAAGCTGGAAGACGCACCTGTCATCCAGTGACGGCGGGCGTCACAAGCCCTCGGGCTGCTGCGACAGCGTTGAGTGCACTGGGCGTTGAGTGCCAACTCAACGCCCCAGGCATTGAGTGCCAACTCAACGCCCCAGGCGTTGAGTGCCCATTCAACGCCCTAGGCGTTTTTGGAAATACAAATTCCTCAAAAAGACAATACATCAAAATGACAGCAGAACTGGTTTTGTAAAAAGTCGAGCACAGTAAAACTGATTTTACTATTCACCTTCTCATTTCTAATAAACTGTTCATCCCTCTCCCTCTCAGTGGAACGCAAACAACTGCGGCATCAACGAAAATTTTTAATCAATCAACAAGACTCTCGATCAGGAAGTTAATTTAGCAATCGAAATCAATCAACAAAACTTCACTGCTCTCCAATGAAAATCAACAAAACGCAATGATCAATCTCAAAACGGGAAATCAAACTCAATACCACCTGATTGAAGCAGCACGTAGAAATTTCCTCAATGGGAACAATCCACAAAACGCAATCAAACATTCATCAATCTCTCCACACCCTAAACGAAAATACAAAACACATACCTTTTTACAGGGTTACAAACTGAGAAGAGGAAAAAAAGTACCGGCGGAAATCCCTATGGCTACGCCCGCAGTACTCGACCCCTGACGACGGGCTTCGCGCGCACCCGTCTGGCTCCGCCACCCCACGCACAGCGGTTGTTGCGGGCTGCACCGCATCAAGGCGAAATCACAGAGATGTTCTAAATTCTTTAACGTAATTTGATAGACGCGAAAATCCATATCGTGATTACGCATATCTCTACACACATATTTGAACAAACCAAATAGCTTAGATAAGATTTTGATGAGATCACAAAATGCAGAATAACCCCAAAGTTATAAATCTGATAACATCAAGCAACATGTATACAACTACAAAGTCAATAAGTACCATTAAAAGACTAACTTGAAATTCTAAAATCAGAGCACTACAAAATTATATCGAAACCCTACCACTGTTAGTTTGGCGCCTAGTGTCCATGGGGAGACCCTGTTTTCATGGAGAAGGGAGAAATCATCAATTACTCGATGTAACGTACCAAATGAAATAAAGTTTTTAAATTACTGTACATGTTCATTGTTAAGCATTACCTCCTTATCATATCGTAAACAAATTGTCACTCTTCTTTGTCGCTCAAGCCACTTGGCACTGCCGTATAAGTAGCCTAA